>JAOXNO010000014.1:2757794-2774014 GCA_028565335.1 Limnodromus scolopaceus | reverse complement strand
CAGCAGTTCCCTGTCCTTCTTGAACTGGGGAGCCCAGAACTGGTCCCAGTGCTCCAGATGGGGCCTCCCCAGGGCAGGGCAGAGTGTTTCAACCAAAAACAGTCAGAGCCGAAGTGGGTTGGGCTGCTGTGCCCTCCTTGCTCACACTGGATTTTTCGAAAGAAGTGGGGTTCAGGAGTGAAAAAAGAGAGGGTTCACACTGGTTCTGCACTGGGAGGGTGTGCTTGGGAGCTGGGAGGGTGCCACGTACAAACCCTGCGCCTTCATCCCGCTGCTCAACCACCCCTTTTTCAGACACAAAAGCAAAGAAGGGCAGTAACCAGCTGAGGGTCTGCGCTTGGCTGGAACCTCCTCTTGAGCCTGAAGAGGCTGAAGGGAGGGTTGTGGCGGGGGGGTGAGGGGGTGTCTTTGGTGCAGGGTGGCCTGATTGCTATGCTGGATGGGGGGGGCGGGGAGGCTGCGTAAGAGAATGGGCCCATTTGCAGCGTTTCCTGGTGCTACAGCTGGTGGGATCCAGCGCTGGCTCCGGCGTGGGGAGCGGAAGGACGTCAATGGCAAATTAAGCGAGTCCGTTGAATAGGACTAATGCGCGTCGCAGCTGTGAGCTCCCCGCATTGTCTGCTGGGCCCCGTTGGCACGGCCGGGCAGCGGATCTTGCCTGCAGTAAGAGCCAGGCTGTCAGGAATCCGGGCTCATCTCTCGCTGGGTTCCCCGGCGCTTTTCTCCGTGGGGTGGTTGATCGTCAGCGGCTTGGAGTGCTTTTTTGCTCAGCGCTTTAGCAGGGGTTAGAATCGTAGAATCATTTGAGTTGGAAGGGACCTTAAAGATCACCGAGTTCCAACCCCCCTGCCATGGGCAGGGACACCTTCTGCTAGAGCAGGTTGCTCCAAGCCCAGGTTGTTCCTCTGGAAACAGCCTGCCCGCAGCCTCCCCCATCTCCTGCCCTCCTGGGACCCTCTGGTGGGAGGTGTGCTCGGCAGAAAGGGCTGAAAATACCCACCTGAAACCATCCCCGAGCAAATCCGGGGGATCAAGCGTAAAATAAATGGTGGGATTGGTGGCATTGAGGCAGGAGATGACCCCGTTAACTCTGCTCTTTGCACCCTTTGTGTCGGAGGCTGCGGAGGGCAGCGAGGGGTGGGCACGGCTGTGGCACAGCCTGACCGTCCACGGTTCCTGATGTCCGCTTGTTTCTAGTGCCAGGACTTGATGTCCCAGACATCGTCGCCCCTGAGCCAGAACGACTCCTGCACGGGCAGATCTGCCGATCTCCTGCTGCCCTCCGGGGACACCGGGAAGAGGCAACACGACCGTGGCACCGAGGTTACTACCTACTCCAGAGCCGAGCGCTACAAAGCACAGGTCAGCGGGTGGTTTTGTGTGTCCTGGGGGCCCTTCTGTGCAGTTCAGTGCAGGCTCCCTCCTCTCTGGAGCCAGCAAGAAGTGAGGGTGATGCCCAGATGACCAGAGAGCTGGTCAGGCACCACTTCCCTCAGGCATTTGAGCCAGCAACTCGTTTATGTCTCAGTCTCACCTTGAAAATGGGTGACTCCCACCTCCATCAGCACCCGCTGCCACCTCCTGTGGAACGTGGCTGTTGGGAACCTCAATTCCATCAGCCCAAAGAGCCCTCCTGACATCCATCTTTCAATCCAGATTGGCCCTGTTGTGGCTTCACATCCATGTTTCTTCCCTTCCAGGAGGACCGTCGGGAGTCAAAGCTGACCCTGCGCCCCCCGAGCCTGGCTGCCCCCTACGCCCCAGTCCAAAACTGGCAGCATCAGCCAGAGAAGCTCATCTTCGAGTCCTGCGGGTACGAGGCCAATGTAAGTGGCTTTTGGCTTGTGGAAGTGGTGAGGATGAGGAGGCTTTGGGGTCAGGTTGATGCGGGGGGGGTTGTCACACTTCTTCCCCCCTTCCCTGGGCAACCTGTCCCTGCCAAACTGGGGCTACTGGTCACTCGTGGGGCCGTGGCATCTCCTTGAACATCTCTCTCTCTTCCAAACAGTACTTGGGCTCCATGTTGATCAAAGACCTCCGCGGGACAGAGTCTACACAGGACGCCTGCGCCAAGATGAGGGTACGGAGGCCACAGGGACAGGGGGGATCCGCTCCCAGCCGGTGGTGGGTGATGTGGAGAGGGGGTTTGGAGGGGTCTCGGTGAAGCTGTGGTTCCCCAAACCCTGCGGGCTGCCCGTGTGCTGAGCAGGGGCCT
This sequence comes from Limnodromus scolopaceus, assembly GCA_028565335.1. NCBI lineage: Eukaryota > Metazoa > Chordata > Aves > Charadriiformes > Scolopacidae > Limnodromus > Limnodromus scolopaceus. Next base: position 2,771,799 of record JAOXNO010000014.1, on the reverse strand, counting down.
GGGCCACATAACAGACCATGCCACTGTCACTGGTGAACTGTCCCTCCCCAGTGCTGTTCCCCATGGTTGGAAGGTCTGTGCAGTGGGAGAATGGGTTTTCTCGCTGGGGAAGGGGGTGCTGGATTCCTTCAGATCCCCATCCCTTCCCCTCTGCTTCCACCAAGAGCCGGCTTTCCTTCTCCTGGTCCAAGACCCCCAAGGGCTGCCTTTGTGGGGCAGTTGGCTGGGGGTCTCTGGCGTGGGCTGGGACAGTGGTGACAAAGGAGCATTTATTCACAACTGACCACTTGAATGGTCTTGTTTCTGAAGAAATCCACAGAGCATATGAAGAAGATCCCGACCATAATACTGTCCATCACGTACAAGGGGGTGAAGTTCATCGATGCCTCTAACAAGGTGAGCTTCAGATGCCTCCAAGCTGGTGTCTGGGGGGACAAGACCTACAGTCCCACCTTCCGGGGGGTTCTGGGTCATATCTAGTGGCTCCAGAAGCCGCAGCTGATCCTGAGGAGCCCAGTTTCTCCACACTACAGGAGAGCACCGAGGTGGTGATGGCTATCTGAATGCCAAGGGCTGAGCAAACTGGCTGCTTGTGGACCATGTTGCCATTTATTCCTACCATGGGAGGGAACTAGAACTGGTCTGGCTGGGAGACCCCCTCCTCCCCGTCCCCAGTACACACTTGCCACGACCACCGTTTGCCGGGTGTATTCACCATCCCCAGAAGGGTGACGAGTGCTTGTGGTTGACCCTGGCAGAATGTCATTGCTGAGCACGAGATCCGGAACATCTCCTGCGCCGCTCAGGACCCCGAGGATCTCTGCACGTTCGCCTACATCACCAAGGACCTGCAGACCAGCCACCACTACTGCCACGTCTTCAGCACCGTGGATGTGGTGAGTGGGTCATCACCCCCCAGCACGCTGTGGTCCTTTGCAGACCACTTACTTCATCCCTCAGCTTTATTGGCGAGTCATAGAACAGGATCTGGTCCATTCTAGGGCTCTTTTACCTGTTTCTGCCCTAAAATATTCCTTTCTGAGTCCTGGCTCAAAATGCTTTTGCTTTGGAGCTCTGTCGACAGAGAGAATGTGTGTCTGGTGTCATTAGTGTGGCCTCCGGTGCTGAATAAAGCAGGGCAGGAGTTCTTCCCTCCTGGGGAATATGCCGTGAACAAAACCCTAATACGCTCTCAATTACGTTGAGCGTATTAGGCTGATTTAACAGCCTTTTAATTCACTGAGAGCGTGGAAGCATAACTTGCTTTAATTCTTGGGCAGAACGGGCTGTGTGAGACGTTTGGGCTTTTTTTTTCTTTTTTCTTTACAATGCAAAACGCTGCTAAACTGCGATGCTGGAGGGGGCTCACGGGGGGTCCCACCAGCCGGGGCTGTGCGAGCGTGTGGAGGTGGCTGGTTTCCCCATGGGGCAGGAGCTCAGCAGCTTTGCCAGGATGGGACCTGCTGAAAGGTGCTGGGCTTTGCCGAGGTCGGCATCTCCAGAGCGAGCTGCTGAGCGTGTGGACTCGTAGGTGACTCGGAGGCATCTAACAGCTCTGTGTTTTCTTTGGTCTCCCCGAAGAACCTGACGTACGAGATCATCCTCACGCTGGGGCAGGCGTTCGAGGTCGCCTACCAGCTGGCCCTCCAAGCCCAGCGAGCGAAGCCTCTGGGCGCTGCAGCAGGAGAAACGATTGAAACGAAATCTTCCAAACCGGTGCCTAAGCCGCGAGCCGGCGCGAGGAAATCCGCAGTACGTACGCGGGGGCCGAGCTGGGGTTCCTCTTGGGCACCGCACGCTTAAACCTCCCCCCTCGTGGTGGTGGGGGCCCTGATGCGGACACGGTGCCTGTAACTTCAGGTGCTGCTGATACTGCCGTGTCCGTGGCGCTGCTGTGGGCAGGATGAGGGTAGGATGAGGGCAAGCAGAGGTGGAAATAGCCTGGGTGGGATGGGGTTTAAGTGCCCTGCTGGGTCCAGCACAGCTTCCATGTGCAAACCCCGCAGAAACCACCCCAAGATCGGTAGGTAACCTGTGTTTTGCAGCACGGGAGTGTCCCTGTAGCCCAAGCTGGAGCTGCTGAGGAGCAGGGACTGCTGCATAAACCATTTGCCTTCCTTTAATGTCTCCTTTTGTCTGTGTTCTGCTTGCTCCCCCCGCTCAGGTGCCGCTCCCTCCCGACACCCGCTGTTGTTACTGTCACACCTGTACAACACACCGCCCCTCCTACCTGCCGCTGCAGTCTGTTAGTCCCGGAGCCAAGGTCTTTACCCTTCTTCCTGCCATCCTCCATCACCCACCGACCCGGGCTGCCCCCTCCGCCTCCCCGCTTCCCGCCTCTCCTGCTGTGGTCCCCGTGTCCTGCCTCGCCGCTGCCTTCCCTTCCCCTGCTCCTTCCAGGGCCCCGCCGTGGGCTCAGCTGATCCCCAGGGAGAGAGGGCTCAGATCCGCCCCCGCTGATGGAGAGTGGCAGCTCTCAACTAACCGCGTTGCTCTTTCTGGTGTTGTTAACCTTCCCGTAGGATCCTGATTTAGGAGGACAAGATGAAAGAGCCTCGCTTGGTCAGGAGAGTAAATCACGCGGGAGCTCACCTGCCAGGAGCTGTCTCCCTCTCTCTCCCTCTGCCTCTTTTAGTTTTTTTCTTTTTCTTTTTTTTTTTTTTATAGTGCCATCTTTATAGCGCTCAATTTTTCATGCTCGTTCGCGAGACGAAGTGAAGCTGTCGCTCACGGTAATAGGGGCTCGCGGGCCTGACTCGGGAAGCCATCTCGGGGTGCTGGGTTGAGACTGATGTGGCCAGACACGTTCTAGCCGTGAAGGACTCCAGTGCCTCCCCAGCCAGAGCTGCTTCCCCGCACACGTGCACGGTTTTTGGGACGGGCGTTAGGCAGAGCAGCAGCCTCTCCGTGCTTTGAATCCCCGCTCGTCGTGTCGCAGAAGCACGGCTGACCTGACGTGCCCCTTTCTCTCCTTCTTTTCCAGCTGGAGCACCCTGAAGTGGACCAAGACTCCCAGTCTCATGCCAGCGTCTCCTGGGTCGTGGACCCCAAACAGGACTCCAAGCGGACCCTCAGCACTAAGTATGAGACCACTATCTTCTAAAGCAAACACACCCCGCGTCCACCCAGTCTAACCGTGCCTTTGCGATCTGATCTCTCTGCTGTTCTAAACTCCCTCTCCCTCCAGCTGCTCGCACTGAGCCCCGCGTAGGCACTACGTCAAAGGCGGCAGCACTTAGGAGACTGTAGACTTTAAACGGCTTTTGTACCTGATCACTGCTGAACACTGTGAATTCTCCTTACTCGGAAACAAGGGTAACACGCTGGTAGATCTCTGTGAGGCGGGAGGTGCAGAGGGATGCAGGCTGGGGGAACCGGAGATGTGGATCCAGGAAGCCGCCTGCCGTTTTCACGTCTTTCCCCTCGCTCTGGCACTGTGAATCCCTGGGGCAAGGTGACACTCCCCAGGCCTTTTATTTTATTTTTTTTTTTTTTAATTATTTTTTTTCTATTTCACCTTCTTATCCTTGGACTGATGGAGACCTCTTGTCTCCGCGGTGCACGCACTCCCTCCTCCTTGATCCTCCTCTTCCCGACTGAGCCACGGCTGCGTACTGTTCCAGCGAACTCACCCCTCTTCTTACCTGCCACTCGAACCGACACTAACCACTGTGATGCTGTCTTGCAAATAACACACGTTCATTAGATTTCCTCACCGGGACCCTTCGCCCACAGTCTCTCCCCTGGAAGCCTGGAGCAGAAAACCTGCTCTGCTGGGGAGCACTGGTTTGGGCCGGGTGTGATCGTTCCCACTGTGAGCTCTGTCCCCTCCCGGAGACGAGGGGGCGGTTTCGGTTGCATGCATTTCAGTCCCTCGCAGGACTTTTTTCCCCCCTCATAGTCCTTCTGTTTACACTCACCAAGCTCTGGGCGTAGCGTGAAGAGGTTAAGCTTTTAAAGGCAAATGTTGTCAGCCCCGTGCTGGGGAGGGTGTTTGAGAGGGGCTGGATGCTGCCCTGGTAGAGGTCCCGTAAAGCAGTTGGAGCTCTGCGGTGCTCAGCAGGCTTCCCTGCAGATCTACTTTGGTTTTTTTGCCGAAGGGAGAAACGTGATTGCAATCAGTCTGCTGCCGATCCCAAAGCTTGTTTCCAGTCTGCAAACCACTGCACCACGAGGGCTGTAGGGATCTTGAAACATCTGTCGCCTTCTGTCCTTGAGAGCGAGGACTTCACTGAGAGATGGCTCTGCAGTGGCCACTGCTGCCTTTTCTGGCAGCTTCTCAAGTGCGCATGATTTTCCTGTGGGAGAACGTCCCCATTTCTGTCTATCTCAGTAGAAGCAGCTTTTAATTCCAGAATATGACTGGGAATCGTTGGCGTTGAGACTGCAGGGCGCTTGGCACAGATTGGGGCAGGGCTGGGAATGCCATGGCAGCGGTTCAGGACCCCGTGAAAGCCCCCCAGAAATCCATGGTCCTACCCCTGGTTCCTTCGCTTGAGTTGGTAAAGCTCAGAGATGAAACCGAGGAGGAGGATGGTCTGATGAATCACAGTGCTGGGAGGCAGCACTCCTGCTCAGGTGCTGCTTCTCCCTGGCTTGCTGTGTGTCCAGGGAACTTTGTCTCTCTTCACCTGTTTCCCTCTGTACAGGATGGGGACGTATTTACCCTCCTCTTGGGGTGAGAGGCTTGCTCTGTTTGCAGAGAGGTTTTAAGACCCTTTAGTGAAAGGCTCGGGGACTTCCACGCTGTGGCAGCAAACCCCCAGCGCTCGGCCTCCCTCTCCTGACAGCTCCAGCACTCAACTGGCAGAGACGAGCAAAGCCACCCCTTGGACCCCAACGTCCTCGCAGGCAGTGGCTGCCGCCCCTCTCCCGGGGCAGAGGGGGCAGGGAGAGATGGGCTGCAGCCCCTCTGCCCCTTGGTGTGAGTGTCTCAACTCACTGTGGGTCGGACATCTTGGCAGAATCCCCTCAGAGCCCAGTTTTGGAGACTGGTGGTGACGGTGGGTCAGTGTTAGAGCTGTGAGGAAGGGCTGGAGGGCAGCTCACCTCTGGGGGAAGATCTTAGACATCACCAGGGGAGAGGCTGCACTCGGATCTCCAGTAAAGCTCCATTTCCAAAACAGCTTTTAGAATTTATCCCAAATCTCCCTTCACAATCACCAGTTGGCCAGAACAGCAGCACTGGGCTGTTTGCACCCAGTATTTAGGGGTGAGAAGAAGCTTGTCCGAGTTGTGATGGGGCTTTAGAGCGGTTCCCTCAAAGCTTCTGTCTCCCCAGACTTGCGGTGAAATCAGATGTTTCAAAATCTTTTATTGAGCTCTTCCTCAGGAGTGAGTTTGATCTCCCAAGTCATTTGGGGCTTAATGGCACTGAGCGGCAAACTGACTTCAAAATAAGGGCCAGGCTAGTGAGAACCCCAGTGAGAGGACTTAAAAGGATTGTCTTAAAATTTAAAAAAAAAAGGAAAAAAAAAAAAAGCTCAGTTTAGTACATATATTTCATATGCCATGGAGCCCCTCAGCATAGAGCCAGCGCTCCTCTGCCTAAGGACCCCCGAAGCAGAGGTCACACTGCAGTTGCCCAAAGCGCTGCAGTTGTGGAGAGCAGAGTATTGCTGTTTGAGGTGCCCCGAGAGGTTGGGTTTGGGGTTGATCAGCATCTTTCCAAGCTGTAAGAAGTGCCCTGAGGTTTTCCATGTCCTTCGAAGAGAAGCTGAATTAACGCTAGCGATGGTGGTGCAGTTTGTGTGTAAGTATTTACCGGTGCAGTTGCCCACACGTTCCCTTCAGAGGGTCTGAGGTCTCGGTGGGGAAGGGCAAGTCCCTTGGCACCTTCCACACCGGGTCACTAGAGCATGTGCCTTTCCAAGGGTGACCGTCGGGGGCCACAGCCAGCCCTGCCCCAACTCCAGAGCTTCCACCACGTGTCCATAACCCTCACGGTCGCGTCTCGTCTCCTCTTGGCCTCATCTTCCCCAGCGCTTGTTTTCCTGTGACTCGGAACATCATTCATCCCATTATCTTCCTTTCTGTTTGCCTCTGAAAAGCTGATCTCCGGGCAGCTGTCTCCTACCACGGAAATGTAGTAACGGGGCAGAGACCTCGGAAGCAGTGACCTGCTGACGCGAAGATCATCTCCATCTGGCACCGGTGGCTGCCTCGGAGCGGGGGCTCGGTGGGGGCTCCCAAAGCAGAGGGGGGAGAGAGGGATCCCGGCCACTGGCTGAGCAAAAGCAGCTCCCTCCATTTCTAGCAAGGAAAAGTTGAGACTTCCGAGAGCGATGTCACCTTTTCTAGTTTGAGACAAACATCTTTCGACCCGTTTTTGTTATTTTATAACGTGTGAGCAAATCCAGTTCACGGTTTAAATGTAGCACTGCAGGTTTTTTGGGGAGGAAAAAAAAAAAAAACCACAAAATACCCTTTTTTTTACTGAGAATCCACGCAGTCCGGCAAGGAGTACAGTAGAAAGTCTTAGCAGTGGGAGTGGTGTGCGCATCTCTAACGGTACTTAAATCTGCTTCGGTTCTGGGTGAACAGTAGAGAACGCCAAATTCTTGGAAATAACTTTCTCCAGCGGGAGAAGCCTTGCAGGGTAAGTCTGCGTCCTTGGGTTTCCAAACTACTCCAGGCTTCTTTTAGAGCGAATGGAAATAACTTAAGGAAAAGAATCTGCAAAGGATCTTTCACACACACCCCCCCGAGCGGTTGTGGCCAAGTATTCCCGACGGTACAAAGCTCGCTTCCCCTGCAGAGGACTCTGGCGTTGCAATACTTGACATTTCTATGGCAAGGACACCATTTCTTCCCGTTTCCGCACTGAATACCTGGAGACAACGCCCTTCTCCAGCCTCCTGTGCACCCGTCTCGTTTTTAAATGCAGTTATGCCCTGAAGGGTTGGGGTTGGTTGTTGTTTTTTTTTAAAAAAAAAAAAAAAAGTACATTCAATTGTGATTTAGCACTTTTTTGATACTAGCTCATTATTTAATTAGTGCAACTTTCAGAAGATGAACAAATAAGGAGTTAAATTTTGGGCATTACACTGAAACAGTCCGTACCTGAGGATAAATCGTAGCAACCTGAGGACGTCAAAGCCTGGTATCCCCAAAAATCACCGTCTCAAAGGTGCTGTGTGCTCGGTTTTCTTTGAATTACCAGAGTTTTTAGCAGTGGGTTCGGCTGTGACTGGTGTGTTCTCGCAGTACTGGTCCCTTCCAGGGAGAGACGTTCAAACGGTTGTGATTTTTTTCATTCTTCAGACGCAAAAATGTAGCGCAGCGCGTTTGTTGTGATCTCGCCAGGCCTCCCCGGGGTTGGGGACGGGGTTCCCTGCTGCTCTCCTACAACGATGACGCCCAAATAATTAGTGTTTAACTCCAGTTGCTGCTGTATGTCAGGATTTCATTGAGTCTCTCCAGCCCGCGAGGCTGGGAGAGAAGTGAACCGTAATCCCAAGGGCATAGACCTGTAAATGATTAGAAAGGGGGGAAGTGGAGATTATTATTATTTTTTTTTTTTAAGTTGATGAATTTAGGAAACTTAACATTCCTTGTTATGCATATGTTGCAATTCATACTGGTGTAAGTGTAAATATTTGGTGTGTTGGCAACAAGTCTTTTTGGAGAGATTGCAAATTGAACCTCTGCTTGGGAGGAGGGACACCTTTCTTTTGGATTTTTTTGGGTTTTTTTGTTTTTTTTTTTTTGCTGCGTGAGCTTTTGGAAGGTCGGCTTGGAGGTGACGTGGTGATGAAGACTCCAATCTTCAAGGGACTGGGCTGACCCTGGTGGTCCTTCCCAGTCCCGTGCGTAATCCTATGGTTGTCTTTAGTGATCCAACAGTTCTTTAGCCTCTCTTTTCTCTTTTCTCACTTCATAGACAAAAGCAATTGTTTTGGCAACGCATCTCCCCTTTTATTTCGCTGGGTTTTTCTCAAGGTACCTTCACGCTGGAGACCGACCCTGGACCATGCCAGTCACTGACTCCCAGTAATCCCAGTAAACCCAGCCGTCGCGCAGTGTTCTGGCTGCTCTTCCTCCCGACAGGGTTTTGCGGTATCTGGAGGAAAGTGCCCTAAATTTCTGGTGCTGAATAGGACTTGGAATCAAAACGCATCTGCTGTATTACCTGCCTGGGAAAAAGTGGTGCTGCCCTGGGCCTCACTCCCCTTTTTAAAGGACAGTTTGTATTTTACAGACTTTTTGGGTTGTGCATGGCATGAGTCCAGGCTGAGAACTCAAGAGCTAAACCAAGGTGCAGAGTTGTCTTTTTGGTTTTTTTTTTATATAGGAGGGGATGATTTATTATTTTTTTTTCCCAAATTGAAGCTGCTTTATCCTTTTTAATTTTGTATTTAAAAAAAAAAAAAAGAAAAGAAAAAAAAAAGCTAATCTTAGCTGCTCAGCTTTGAACTCGCTTTGGGCTTGTTCTTTTTAGAAGAAATTATGCAACTTTGGCGGGGTACGTGCCTGTCTCCCCCTCCCGGGGAGAAGATACGGCACCTTCCAGGACGTACCTCGAGTTTGTACCTTCACCAGGCTGCTGAGACACAGACCAGATGCCAAATAGTCCCCCCCCGAATCCCCCTCCCCAGTTCTGTGTGCGGCTGAAGTGGAGTCGGTCGCTTTAAGGCTCCTTCCACCCCACTTCAGGAGTTCCCAGCAGCAGAATTTCCCCTGGCTTTCTTCCGCTGGCATCGTTTCCACGCAATCGCGTCTTTATTTTAGAGCAAGCACCGCGTTTGCAATGCTTTGTTGCAAAAGGTCTCCCGTTTAGGTCTCCTATTGGCATTACTTACTGCATTTTTTTTTATTTTTTTTATTTTTTTTTTCGCAAGGAAGTAACTGTGCTGCTCTTGCAAGGTTGATCTAGCTCAAACCTTTTTTGTTGTTGTTTTTTAACCCATGGAAGAATAACCTGAGATTCCCGAACAGGGCAGAGAACGGTCGAGTTCAGTTTGCAATGTAGACATTTTTGCTAATTGTGATGTATGGCAGTGGGACTGATTTGTAATACAAATGTTATTTAATCTGTCTGTATTTTGATACTTGAATTTCCTTTTATTTTCTGTATATACAATTGTTAATCTGTTCAAATTTGTCTGAATTTTAAACATCTTGTGGTACCAAACATAACCCAATCTGTGCAACGACATAGACTGACCTCACTACAACAAGGCGAGATTGTAAATATTCCTGGGCTTCCAGCAGTCGTTTTGTTGTTTTCATAATTGTACAACTTAGAACAGACTGAATTAATAAACAACCTTAGACACACATTTCCCCTGTTGTCACTGCGACCTCGGCGTTACACCGGCGTCTCCTGCTCGTCCTGGTTAAAGCGATGCCGTCCTCGTCTGAAAACCCTAGGAAGGTAAGAGGAGAAGGAGTGAGGGCAGGTGGTTAATTTGGTGTGTAATTAGCTCGGTCCAGGGCTGTACCTGCACTTTGGAAATCCCAGGAAGGAGAGGAGGTCGGGGCGTTGCGCAGGGTGGAAGCGGAGCACGGGATGCCGATACGCTGGGCCCAGTCCCGCTGTGGTTTTCCGGCAGCGGAACGGGGCGTTGTGCGGCCGCCGAGCAGCCGCTTTGGCGGAGGCTGCTTTTAGCAGTTAGTCATAACGACCCCAAATACTAAATTATTTAGAGACAAACGCATAAAAACACATCCACGCGTTCTGTTACAGGTAGCCCTGCCTGTAGCAGAACGGTCTCCAACCGCTTTGTGCATGTTCTCCACAGGATGGTGAGAAAAAGCTCATTTTTAGCCCCATTAATGTACATCTGCCGGGATTGTTCCACTGTCAGGACCCAGATTTACTCATGATAAACGGTAAAAATCACTTTCCTGCAGCACATGGTTCATGTAACAACTCTTAACAGTTTGGGCAGCCATTGTATTCACCCAGCAAAGCTTTTTGGGCTTGCCAAGAAGTAGGACGCTTTCATTATGTAAAATTAGAACAAGAAATCCAGACATTTAAATACAGGTTAAAGTTCACATTTTCATGTCAAGTAAAATCTGGCTGATGTAAAATACTAAATACACCAGGGGTTGCTAAATTTATACCATATGTTCCATTTCTAATAATTCAGTAAGTCAGGTTTCCAAGCTAACATTGAAATGCATTGAGGAGTTTTAATGATTTTAAATACCATGTGGCTTTATCAAATGCAAACGGCGTCCCTGGGCTGTGACTAACGTTTCAGCAAAGTAGGTTACGGGCCCGTGGCAGAATTAACACCTTGAATTAAAAAAAGCTTAAGCTGCACCTCAGTTTTATGAGCTCCACGTCTTGTTGCCTTCCCCACCAAATAACGTTTTTTGGGAAAAAAGCCACTACTTTTTGTAGTTGAGAGGTTTATTCAGATGCTGACATGCCAAGAGTCACTTCCCAGTAGCAGTCCTGGCCCCGGTGGATTTGTCTGATTGATTTTTATAAGCTGAAGCATGATTTGAGAAACTCTTGGAGAATTCCTTCCGCTCCTGCCCGGTTCATGCTGAAGATGATCAGAAAGAATCCATCCCTGCCTCCGAGTCTGGCTCTGCGTTTGGGAGAAGCACCTTCCGGAGAATTCCCGCGTAGTAAGGTCCAAACACCTGCCTGTTGTGGTGGATCACGCTTCCAAACCTGCGCCCAACTTCCAGCAGCTCTTCCTGAATGGGATCAAGGCCCTTTGGGAAATCTTTTTGCAAATTCTGTCCATCGGGGGAAATGAAAAGGCTGAGGAAGGAATGAATCCGCTGCTCTGCAGGGAGCAAAAGTACAAAAACAAACAAATAAATCAACAGTGAACCTTTGCAGAGAAAGCTGGTTTTGAGACAAGGGCTTCCTCACGCAGACGAGAGCGGATCTGAGGCCAGCCATGTTGTGGCAGGAGGTTGTGGACAAATAACGCTCTAGATCAACTTGGGGACACAGTGGATTAACGTATTCCTCCTCCAAATACAACGCAGATGAAACACAGCACCCAGTGCAGGAACTGAGCTGAAACGGCATGACGGAGTACTCGGGTATCACGCGTTTGTCCTGGGTACCTGCTTCTAACGACAGCAGTCGCTGGGGGACTGGCCTGAAGGACTCAACAATGATCAAATCCTTCAAACCTAACGTTAAAGGTACTTCACCCACTCTGAGAGTTTTCATACTGCATTGAAGTGTCGAGCATCTTAGAAGCGGGAAGGAATATAGAACTTCAGAGCCTGGCATTTCTCTCGCCTGCCACAGGAGCATTTGGAAATGGAGAGCGTTCAAGGAGCCTCCCTGAGGAGCACAGAGCTGAGGTTCAGCTGCCCGCCTGCTTCGGATGCTCCTGCACTTCAAGTGAGTACGTGGAAAATGTTGATAGTGGCCAAAAGCGCAGGCGAGACACGGGTTTGATTTTTAGACCGGGGTGGGGGAAGGCTGTTCTAGTTCCGCACCATCTCCTCCTGGTGCCACACCATCGGTGAGTCACTGCCAGCACACGCTGCCCAGCCTGTAGTTTAGCGAGGTTTGGTTTGGGCTATTAATTCAGCCTTCTGAGTTACAGCAAAACAAAACAGCCTGCTCTGACATGGAAAGAATAAACCCAAATAAACAGTGTGGTGGAATCCACGCGGGCTGGGAAGGATACTTAACTAGATGAAGCAGTGGGCAGGAAGAACCTCACCTTATTTTCATAGCTGATAAAAGCTAGTCTTCCATGTGGAAATAATCTTTCCTGTAGTGTATTCGCTGCCTGTGGCACTGCAATCTGACGCGGAGTTAGCGTTCAGAGTACTAATAAAAGGTCAAAATAACCAGCTCTTATCCAAACCATTTGAATAAATATTTTGATGGAGCAGCATTATAGGGCAGCTGGTTAGCTGAATACCAAGCAGTGCACTCCCTAGGGATAAATATTATTTAAAGATCTTAGCATGGTGCTTTACTACAGCCAGTGATTAAGCTTTCACTCCACATCCTAGCCTGAAGATTGCAACACTACCTGGGAACAGACCCTGCACTCTGGCCCGTTTAGCTTTTAGGGAGGATTTAAGAGATTTTTCAAAGCCTTTACTGTTTGGGAGCATTTGAGGGTGGAATAGGAAAATTGAGGCGGTTTCCAACCTAGCTTCTCTGACCCTCCTCTCCTGCGCAGAGCATGTGGAGAGGCCAGACACTGAACTCTGCTCCCACCCTCAAGCAGTTCTGCTCAGCAGGGAGTTTCCTTTGCTGGGACTGCTCCTGGGCCTGTCCTGCAGGTCATTAACCCAAACCCAACTTGTGGCCTACAAGTGCAAAGTGTCTTCAAGGCTGAGTTAGACGTAAGCTCAGAGACTCACCGATGACTTGCCGGACTGCGTTGCCCTTGTCAGCGATGCTTTTTATCTGGCCTTTCAGGGAAGCACATTTGTCAGTGGTAAAAGCGGGGTAACCCAGCTGCGCCAGAGCCCTGCTGACCTCCTGGAGCACTTGGTCGCTGATGTCTTCTAAAGCTGCTTCATACCTAAATCATACAAAGGTACACGCGCTGTGGGCACCACTCGCACTGGTTGGGGAAGGGGTTTGCAGGCACAAGCAATCATAGAATAGTTTGGGTTGGAAGGGATATTGAAGGATCACCTAGTTCCAACCCCCTGCCCTGGGCAGGGACGCCTCCCACCAGACCACGTTGCTCAAAGCCCCGTCCAACCTGGCCTTGAACCCCTCCAGGGATGTGGAAGGGAGGGAGGGAAGTCTCTATGTCCCCAGGGAGTGTCATCACAGCCAGCTAGCACAGGACAGCCAACATTCAGCCACGGCTCTGGTGCCTGTTGCAAGTGACCTAAGCTTCCCTTCCCCACTCTGGCGAGCAGGAAGCTGCCCTGCAGCAGACTCATCTGAAATAGTGATCAGCACCACTAATTTTCCCCTCTAATCAAGAAGCGACTATAGCTCTAGAGAGTTAACTCCCAGCTAAAAATGCTGGCTGGCTTCCCCCCCACCTCCTTGCAGTAGACCTGGCTGCTATTTGGATTTAGGAACCTCTTTCACCCCTGGGGGACATTCCTGCTGCTCATCCCACAACTAACCAGTGCCTGCATACTCACTGCTCTTCTGGAAAACTCCAAGTAACTCACCTGGTAGAGGACAGCCCTTCCAAGAGGACCTTTGTTACCCGTTTCAGCCTAGCTACAAACCCAGGTGAGCCAAATAAGGTGCTTCCACACATGCCACTGGTGACCAGCAGGACTGCAGCTGTGATGGTGAGCTGGTTCACCTGCGCTTGTACCTCCTGCAGCCGGGCCTGATCCATAACCAGTGTCTGTGAACAGAAACCACACCAGCCTGTGGGTGTAGGAACAGCAGCTGGGATAAACAAGCAGCTCTCAAGCCACGGAGCAGGGCTGTAACATCCCCATGAAGCTGCGTGGAAGGCAGCTGCCCGGCAGCAGGGAGCTTTAGTTTTGTGAAGAATCCAATTTGTTTCACGTAGGGAAAAACCATGTGCAATGACTCACGGTGTAGAGGGAACAGAGAGTCTGGCAAGTTCTTTCTACAGAAGATGCAGAATCAGTACTTGTTCCTTTTTATATTTCTTTATGAAAAAGCTGCAAAAGTGTCCGAGCACTTCTCCTACCTCAGGGTATTCCTTTTGCCCGGGCTGCCAGCAGAGCAGATTCATGTACCCTCGATTTAGCACGGACGTGAGACTTGGCACCGTTGTGCCACTGCTGTTGGCCCCCAGCGAGGTGCCACCGCCTGCAGGGTGGGGTGGTGGTTGTGGAGAGGACACTTCTGCTGCCGCTTTGCGCAGCCACTCTCTTGTGTGATCCAGGCTGTCTGCAATGGGGTGACAAAAATAGATGTTTGCAAGAAGAGACTGGTCAGGCTAAGTCAGTGAGAAGCGGGTATGCCATGCTGCAAGCTGCAGGGGCCGGGCATTTCATAGAATCATAGAATGGTTAGAGTTGGAAGGGATCTTAAAGATCATCTAGTTCCAACCCCCTGCCATGGGCAGGGACACCTCCCACTAGAGCAGGTTGCTCAAAGCCCCAT
>JAOXNO010000014.1:2721809-2739919 GCA_028565335.1 Limnodromus scolopaceus | reverse complement strand
GGGGGGGCTTTTCTGGTTTTCGGGTTTGGGTGCCTGGGCGATGTCGGGGAGCGGGCGAGGAGGGCTGGTTTGGGGCTGGGGTGGAGGGAAGGGACGGTGGAGCCGGGAGCTTGCATCTGCGTTCCTGTGTTTTACAGAGGCACGGGTTGAATCTCAAAGGGGGTGCTTATTGGGGTGCGGGCTGCAGAAAACTTGGGGGGGGGGCGGTTGGTTGAACACAGCAAAGCCTGAAAAACACGGGAGCTCTTTCCCTATCTCTAGAAAAGAGAGAGGTACGTCCCAGCGTTATCAGCTTCAGGCTTTTTCTGTTTTCACCGCTCCCGTGTTGAGCCAGAGTTTCCCCTTCACGGACGTACACATGTAGCTTTATGTATGGGCTATCTATACCTTAGGTTTTCTATAGCACCTCTATATTTAGCTCGGATTTTGCTCTATACACACGCTCGGGAGTGCGCGCGCACACACAAACACACACAGCCCTATGTGCATGATCCTGTTGGCTGTCTCGAAGGGGTTTTTTTTCTCCTTAATTCACCACTATCTATACAATCTGTTGGGTTTTCTTTCTTTTCTTTTCTTTTTTTTTTTTTTTTTTTTCCATAGCCCTTCGCAGTATGTAAGATTTATCAAAACCAGCTTTGGCTCTTGCTATTGTAGTAGCTGCCTGTTTATGCGGAGGGCGAGATGAAATAGAGTGTGAATGAAATATAGGAGCGCGGGATATAATTAAAGATCTCTTGTAGGCATTAGTAATAGGCATATTCCAGCCACGCGCACGGGCGCCCCGAGCCCTGTCACCGGCAAAGTTAGAAGGAATTTCAAGGCTATTGTCTTATCGGGCTTAAAGTGTTTTTAAAACAATAGGCGACTTTTCGGGAGGGCAGTCTGGGCAAGCACGGGGGAGCTTTTCCAGGGCAAAGGTTTGGTAAGAAGGCGTCCAGCTTCACGTAAAGCTTTATGCTTTAGGCTTAGAAAGGAATGCTTAGGTTTTTATCCCCCCTCAAATTATCTTGAGTGTATGCATTGCTTTCATTTCTTATCATAATATTTATTTATTAAGGCCTTTTGGTTTCCAGTTCCATTTAAGCCTGAGCCAGAATTGCATTAAAATAGCAAAGTAAAATTCCATCGTGCAGAGACTTGACAGATCCCTTCGGGGAAGGAGAGGGGTGGAGTGGGGGTGGAGAGAGGTGAGCTCAATCCTGCGCCGGGGTAAATCGCCCGCCGTACGCCCGGGATGGTGCTGGCTCCTCCCGGCCAAGGCACTGAGCAGACCTGGGGGGTCCGTTTGGGATGGAGAGTTAATCCCCGAAGCCACTGTCTCACGGGGTGATGAGGGGGAGGCGGATGCAGAGGGAGGAAGGTTGGTGTCCCTCTGGGCGGGGGTGGACCCGCTCCTTTTTGGCTGAGGCTGAACTTGTGGACCCGGCGTCATCGGTGGCGGATGGAAAATGTGCTTTTCCTAGGAAACCCGCTATCGCCTGTTTTACCCCGTGGACCAGCTTCTTCCAGCTCTTTGAAGCCAGCCCGTGCACCTGGGGCATGTTTTAATAGGATGCTTCTGAAAAACATCAAGCGTCGGTGGGGTGATGCCCCGAGTATGGGGTAACGCGTCACCCCTCCGCCCCTGCCAAAGCCTTTGCCCTTTTAGGGGACAGCCACCCTCGCCGGGTGACTGTCACCGGCCGGGGATGGCTCCTGTCCCGTCGGATGGGCTTGTTGTGCTGTGATAACATCGCACCGCGGGTAGGGCTTGCTGGCTCATTTCTCGCGCTGAATTACCCTGGAAAGTTTAGTCTGTTGGGAAGGAAGGATTTAGCAGAGCCGTCCGGCGGGCCTGGAGGGTGTCTGCCAGAGGACCTGGCTGTCTGCGGGGTTTATTGGGTCACTTTAGGGCTAGGAAAGCTTTCAGGAGGAGAAATGACGATATAAATCCAAATAACCCCTGGGAGGCTCCCAGCACGCACTCAGCTGGGATGAAGTCTGCCTGCGGCCCCTGTGCCAAGCTGCTGCCCTACCCCATGGCTTCCCTGGTTTTTGCACAGATAGTGCCACCCCCATCCCATCATCTGGTGATCCATCTCGCAGCCTGCCAGGCAGAAGAGCCTGTCCTGAGCTCCCAGTCTCTGTGGAGCAGTCTCCGATGGCCCTTGCCCATCATCAGTATCGGTCCCTCCTGTGCCCTGGGGAGGACGGAGCCCAAGGGCTGGCAGATTTTCACCCTCCTCTTGTACCAGGGAGTGCCCGGATCCAGCCTTGCCCCCCCATCACCAGAGACACATTGCAGGAATTGCCACCTTTTCCTCATGTCCCTTTGGATGCTGCCGGGGGAACGAGGCTGGGAGGGAGCTGCAGCATCTCCCTGGGGC
Source organism: Limnodromus scolopaceus (assembly GCA_028565335.1). Taxonomy (NCBI): domain Eukaryota; kingdom Metazoa; phylum Chordata; class Aves; order Charadriiformes; family Scolopacidae; genus Limnodromus; species Limnodromus scolopaceus. Next base: position 2,737,550 of record JAOXNO010000014.1, on the reverse strand, counting down.
ACCCCAGCACCCCGGTTCGCAGCCCCTGGTGCTCCCGCAGCCCTGGCCGCCACCCAGCGTGGGGTCCTGAGTGGGACCACAGCCCCATCCCAGCTCCATGGTCACCCCTGGGTACAACCAGCCGGTGACACGCAGCCACCCGGGGACGGAGCCACCATCCCGTGCGAGGGGCCGGGTTCGGTGGGGATGCACCTGCAGAGCCTACACCACCAGGGATGACTTTTATATATATATATATATATATTTATTTTTTTTTTAGGAGTCTAAAATTTTCCAATTGCAGCGTGGAGATGCTGTTTGATTCCCCTCCCATCTCCGCCGAACCTCCTCCCCCGTGGCCTCCCCTTTCCTCCCTCTCTCATGCATTCACAGTGTGCGACTGTTGTGCCTGTCCCCTCCACCCCTCTGAAATATGAAATGTAAAACTGTAAACATTTCAACATACAGCAGTTCAAAGGAGATCTTTGACTGAGGGCGTCTAACATGCCCGTACCGAGATTAAAAAGGGGAGGGGGGGGGAAGGGGGTGTAGGAAGGAGGGAAGAAGAGTTTTTTTGTAACTGCCAACGGGAGTATAAATATTCAGACACCTCGAGTCTTCCAGTGCGGAGATGTATTGCTGTCTCCAAACTGCTCAGGAGTTTGTACTTTTTTTTTTTTTTTAAATTTTATTTTATTTTTATATAGATTTTTTCCTTTGCAGACGGTCGCACCGGAGTAATCCATTTAGGAAAAAAATATGCATGAATAACCTTAACCTTCACTTTCAAAATTATAAGTCCCCCGAGAGGCTTTAGGAGAAGCCTGGGATGGCAAATAAAGTTTGCTCTGTCTCGCGGCGCTGGAGGAAACCCGGCCGACCGCATTTCGGCAAGGCCATCTTACCCTCTGGAGATCTTGTGATTGTTGCTTCCGGAGCAGAAAACAAACAAACAAACACATTTATTTTTTTTTAAGGCTCGGTCAGGCTGATAAGGCAAAGGAACAACAACAGCAAGGACGATTTCCCGGGGAGATGAACACGCTGGTGGCGTGGAGCATCCAACCCTCCTTGGAGAAACCGGGGCTGAATTGAGCTGAGGCCACCGGGGTTGGCACGAGGAGGTGGGATGGGGATGGAGGGAGCGTTTCCAACCCAGGGGAGGCCGGATCTGGTGGTGGATCTGGGATCCATCAGGATGACCCAGGCTGGTGCAGGGATGAGGAGCTCAACACAATTCAGCCCTTGTGGGAGTGGGAAGCGTCGATGGGGGAGGAGGAAAGCACCTTTTGGGGGGCTTTGGGGAAACCAAAACTGGGGTGAGGGGTGCAGAGCAGGGTCTGGGCATCACACTGCCCCCCTCACCCCCCAGGTCATTGCTGCAATTTCCCCCCCTGGGTCCTCACTGCGACTTGTAGTTCCTCATCCTTCATCCCACGCTCCGTTGTTCCGCAGCACCAAGCACTGTGGCTGCTTTCGGGAGAGCTGGGTGACGTGTGGGGCGTTGGGCTCCTGCAGTGGGGCTGGTGCAGGGCTCTCCATCGCCTGGTGAGGTGCAGACAACCCCTCTGACCCGAGCTGAGTGCGGGTACCCACCCGAGGGACCATCCCCAGCACAGCGTCCCCATCCCGGCAACAAGCCATCGCCGAGCACCTGAGTTAGGATCTCGAGTTTAGATGATGCATCTTTGGCCAATTTACAAAAAGTCACCCCTCGGAACATCTTCCTCCCCTCTCGCCAGCCCCCGGCTCCATCCCCTCCCGGTAGGATGCCATCGGCTTCACCGGAGCCGCCGGTGGCCGTGCCCTGTGCCAGTCCCACTGCGGCGCAGCACGAGTCGCCCTCACGAGCTTCCCCGGGCGAACAAATGATTAATAAACTGCACCACAGTGTCTGAGGTGGTTATTAATACCCTGGTAAAAAGAGCTACTGAAGTTATAAAGCTTTAATTTGGCATTAAGGCCGAGTGGAAACTCCGCGTGTCTGCCAACAGCTACACACACATCCCTATACAGACAGGCTGTTAATATATATGCCCATATAAAAATAAAGAATAAAATTAATTTGAAAGGAAAAGCTGAAGCGCTTGCAGAAGAGGGGAAAAAGACAGCGGGTCGGTTTGTTTAGGGGTTTTCTGGCGGGTTTTCGCTGCCCTTTCTCGTCCCCCTCCTCAAATTTACTGGGACTTTCAGCCTATGGACCAAACCATCTTTTCTTATTTATTGTCTCTCTTAAAACAGAAGTAAGGAAGTGGAGAAAGAGCCTCGATCCCGGTTCTAAAAAGATACGAGGTGTTGCTTTATCTCCGTATCACGAGCGGTGGGATGGCACAGGGCAGGGCGCACGCGTGGGACCCGGGTGCCCCGTGGGCTCTGCCACTGCCTCCACCCGATGGCCTTGGTCAAAGCCCTTCGCCTCCCCGGTGGGTGCGCACCGGTCTGGGGTGGGGGGGGGTGGGGGGGGAGGTTTGGTGGTGTCCCCCCACCCCTGCTTTTGGCAGGCTCGAAATGGCAGTGGCGTTGAAACCGTCTGCCTCCGCTGCCTTTGAAATGGAGAATAAAGCTGCAGCTGGAGCGGAACGGGGCCCAACAGCCAGCGCTGGAAAATCCCACCCACAACGGAATAAAAAACATGGCCCGAGGCGCGGGGCGAGCGCCGCAGCCTCCTGCCCTTCGCCGCAAAACCCACCCCCCCACGCCGGCACCGCGGCGGCGATGCCGAGGATGCTCTCGCCCTCTGACCAGCCCTAATTAGCCCCAAAGGCTGGAGGGATGGGGAGGTGGAGCGGGGGCCGCCGGAGGTGGGCGAGACCTCGGATCCCCCGACGGGGACCCGGCATCTTCATCCACATCAGTCATCGTTCATCCAAAAAAATCCAAAATCCCCCTATCCTGGGGATTGAGGGCACGATGCGCCCGTCTGAGCTGTCCGTTTGGGCCCGTTTCAGGCAACTTTGGGTGAAAAAGGGCATCTTTGATTATTTGTGCAGGGGGTTCTGGCTGGCAAATCCCCCACCCCCCCAAAAAAAAACCCACCTGGGTTTGGGACCTGGACTTTAAAAGGTCCCCCTGAGCAGGGGGATGAGCAGGGCAAGGATTTTGCAAGAGCGAATAGGGAACATCAGTAAGAATATTTTTTTTTTGAAAAAATATCTCTTCATTTGGCTGGGAAATGAAATCCCTCGCGCTTTGGCGGCGGCTGGGAGCACCTGCAGCGCAGCCACGGGCGGTTTTTTGGGATGGAGAAAATTCTCCTGCAGGAAAAGCGGGCTGTCCCGATGGCAAACCTTCCCTTTCGTGGGAAAATGCCGCTTGCGTTGACAAAAATGCAAAAAATTAGTTTTTCAGAGGGCTTTTTTTTTTTTTCTTTTAATTCACTCCATCATTTCTGAAGGATACTTCTTAGGAGCCAGAATTTCAGCATTCTGAAATTCGGATCTTTGCCAATCTCTGGATGGCTCCTGGGGTGATGAGGAGGGTATTTATTCACTCTTCCCACACACACACACGCTTTTTTTCCCCTTTTTTTCCCTTTTTTTTTTTTTTTATAATCCTGTAACCTTTCAGAACGTCTCCAGCTTTGGAAAAATTACAGAGTGGCAAATTTATAATGTTTTCTTTTGTACTTTTGCTGCTGTGTAATCTTTCCAAAGTTAGAGAAGTTTTGAAGTTACAGAATGGAAAAAAAAAAAAAGATAGAAAAAAAAAATACTATACATGTGTGAGTGGGAAAGGCACGGCATTGTGTTCAGCGCCGCACAGACATTGTTCATTGTCTCGAGCTTGAGGGCGCAGGAGGAAAAAGAAATAGAAAATCAAACCCCCCAAAAAGTGAGATTTCTGGCAAAAGGCTGGGAAAATTTCGATGATGTGATGTCTGCCGGATGCTTTGCATTTTGGGTGGTTTTAGGGGGAAGGATGTGGGGGTTGATGGATGGTCTGTGCTGTTTGGGTGCTGGTTCCCACCTGTACCCCAGGGTGGGTGCCCGGGGTGCTGGGACCCGGCGACTCTCACCTTGGGACCGTCACCTCGAAGCATCCAGATGTGATTTATAACTTGGGGGGGGGGAAGAGGTCGGGGAGGGCTCCGACCCGTGCGGGGTCAGGCCCAGGATTTGCAAATCCTTTCGGTGTTTGGTTCAGCGTCGCCTTCGCTGCTGTTGCACCTTCATTGCTGCCCATGTCCCAATGTCCCCAATGTGTCCCCCCCCCGGCTCCGGTGCCACGTCCCTCCCACCACCCACCCGAGAGCCTGGGCGAGGGATGCTGGAGCCGGAGGTGAATTCCCTGTGATGCCCAATGGTGCTCGCCGGCGATGGAGGTGCTTCCTCCTGTCCCCAAAACCCCTGTAAGCCTGGAGAGGTGGTTGGGGAGGAGGGAGCTCCGTGCTCCCGTGGCTTTTGCAGGTTTTTTTTCCACCAGTGGTTATTTACACACGCTTTTCTGTTTGTAGGTGGGTCGGGGGTGCGGTGGGGTGGCCGTGCCCCGGGGCGGGGATGGGGTTTGTGGCCAAAGTGAAGTTTGGCTGGGGAGGAACCAAACCTGAGCCCTGCTCAGCTCCCTCCTGAGGGGACAACAGGCCCCCACCCCCACCCCGCTGAGCCCCCACGGGACCCCCAGAGCACGGTGGGCTCCCAGCCGCTCTCCCGGGGATGCCATGGGGTGGTCACACCGTGGTGGCCCCGTGGCCAGCGCCGTGGGTGCTGGAGGCGACAGTGCCGGCGGGGGAGCGGGGTGACAGTCCCCCGTGCAATCCCTCCGTCGTCTCCGCCGCGGTGGGTCAGCCTCCAGGCGGTGATTAATGGCCCAAGGGAGGCCGTGGTGGCCGCGGGCCATGGCTAATGTCAAATAACAAATATGAATGCGGGCTGTAAATATTTATACAATGCGCAGGCACGTGCCGCCTCCCGGGTGCAAAGGCAAAGCTCTCCTCCCCCCTGGCCGGGTGACGCACATCTCCCGGCAAAAATCCGCCGGGGTGGCCAGGAGAGGGCTCGGGCCAGTGCTCCCGTGGCCATGGCCCCCGTCCCGGCAGGGCTGGCAAGGATCTCTGCCTGCTCGCTGCTTGCAGGGATGTTTCATGTCTTCAGGGACGTCCCAGAGCACTTCTGTTCTTGGGGCTGGGGAAAAGCTGCTTTTTAAAGGCAGCTGAGAGCTTCGCAGCCTCAGGCTCCTCTTCATGGGGTACCGGGAAGCTGGAGGGACCCTCAGATCCCCCTTCGCTGGTGGGACCCTCCCCATCCCCGTGGGAGGCGGTGGAGGTGAACCCCCCCATGAGCAGCCCATGTGCCCATGGGGAGCCCAGGGTGCTCGGGGAGCCCTGCCTGTCCCTGGGGGGCTGTGGGTGATGCTCAGCCCCCACCTCACCCCCCCCAGGGGCACCCAGCTGCCTCAACCCAACATCCACAGGCAGAGAGGGGGACGTGCCCACTCCGGGGCACCACATCTCCCTTACTGCCCGCGCAGGGAAGGCAGAGAGCAGGCAGGTGAGCAGCCTTTTGCTCAAAAACCTCCTCCCCACGTGCTCGAAGCTTCTCTGTTTCCCAAATACCATTAAAACCTGTGCTCCCGTGGCCTCCTGCCACGGCCAAACCCTTGGCCATCGCCGCTTGAGGCCATCGCTGGCTCGTGATGCTCTGGAGGCGATGTCCCGGGTACCACGGGCGCTGCATCCCTGGGGTGGGCTGATGGGCAAAGGGGGATGAGGGTCGGACGTGGATTTTTGGCTGTGTCCCCAAGGAAGCCTTGATGTTTTTCCCAGTTCTCCCTCCTGCTTCCCGCTTCCCGGCTCCCAGGTTTATTTAGTGCGGTCCCTGCTAATTCGTGCACATTCCTCCCCGCCTAAGAATAGAAAGCGATGACGATTATTTGGGTGACTGGTCGGCTCAGGAAACGGCTAATTGGAGACAGAGACTTTCACCTCTGCCTGGGCTGGCTCCAGCCCGGACTAGGGGCGCCGGAGCGGTGTTTCCGATCGTCAGGCAGGGAAAAGGGTCGGGGAGTCTCAGGGTGGGAGACAGGTAGGGCTGTTTGGGAGCGAGCCCATCACCCGTTGCATCGGGGCTGGGTGGGGCGAAGCCACTAAGGACCAAAGCGGCAGCATCCTGGTCCGTGCGCGGGTTGGAAAGCCGGAGGGCTGCTCAGTTTTCTCTCCTTGGGTGATGGCCCCGGTGGGGAGATGGGGGGAGGGCGCTCCCCCTCCCCCGGCTCTCCCCATCGCTGCCCCCGCCTCTCCCCTTGCAGATGTCGACGAGTGCGTGGAGGGCACCGACAACTGCCACATCGATGCCATCTGCCAGAACACCCCCAAGTCCTACAAGTGCATCTGCAAGTCCGGCTACACCGGGGACGGGAAGCACTGCAAAGGTAGGGCCACGCCACCGCCACCAGAGCCCCAACCAGTGACAGCCCTGGCAAGGGGTGGCTCGACAACAACGTCCCCTGCCCTGACAAAAGGCTGCTTGTTTACCCCAGCCCATCACAAACCATTTATTCCCCTTTTCTGCCCCAAACTCCTGGCCTGTTGACGCTGCAGTGCGTGGAGACAGAGGGGAATGTGACTGTCCTTGCTGGTGGCAGCTGTGCTCCCTCCCCTGCTCTGCAAAGAGCCACCTGGGGTCACCTGGGGCTGGTTTTAAACAATCTGGGCTTTTTTTTTTTTCCCCTGCAGGATTTCCAACCCGGAGGCTGCAGAACTGGGTTAGCAGCTAAAACATGAGAAGCTTCAAAATAAGATATAGAGATATAGATGATATAGATGTAAATGGAATAGATATAGATGTAAATGTCAACTATATGGATGTAAACCTCCTGAAAGGAGGGTGTAGCCAGGGGGGGTCGGTCTCTTCTCCCAAGGAACAGGCCATGGGACAAGAGGAAACAGCCTCAAGTTGTCCCAGGGGAGGTTTAGGGTGGATATTAGGAAAAATTTTTACACGGAAAGTGTTATTAAGCCTTGGAATGGGCTGCTCAGGGAAGTGGTGGGGTCACCATCCCTGGAGGGATTGAAAAGCCGGGTGGACGTGGTGCATCACCCGGTGACGGGGTTTGTCACCGTTGGGTTGATGGTTGGACTCAATGATCTGAAAGGTCCCTTCCAACCTGGGCAATTCTGTGATTTTATGCAGATATAGATGTGGATGTAAATGCAGATACGGCTATAGGTACAGACAGAGGTATATGCAGCTGAGTGGATAGAAAACGGGCTCCTTGGAGGAGCGGCAGTGGGAAAGCAGGAACCGGGCAGGGGAGAAATTCCCAGCTCTGCTCGGAGCAGGTCCAGGGTCGGGATGGGCTGAGTACAAATAGCAGAGGGATTAAGGCGCGCTCCAGGCACAGCAGGGCTTTGCCATGGAGACGGGCAGCTCTGCCCACCGCCGCCGGGAAATCCCATGCGATTCCCAGCGCTGTGCCGAGGGTTTAAGACAGCAGGATAACTGGAAGTCCAGGGTCTCGACTGGGGAGGACAGGGATGTTTTTGCAGGGTGTGGAGGGATGCTGTCAGTGATAACAGAGCTGGGAACCTGCCGGAATAAGCAGGGAGCCCAGGGCACAATATCAGCCAGGTCACAGACACTGGAGATGGGGAGCAGCACCCGTGCAGCGAGTTGGCCGTCCTCAGCCGGGGCAGCCCCAACAGCTCTCCTGCCCTCCTCTCTCCGCAGACGTCGACGAGTGCGAGCGGGAAGACAACGCGGGCTGTGTCCACGAGTGTGTCAACATCCCCGGCAACTACCGCTGTACCTGCTACGACGGCTTCCGCCTGGCACACGATGGCCACAACTGCTTGGGTGAGGGACGGGCCCCCGGCACGCAGCGGGGTGGGATGCCGGGTGTCACAGCCACTCGGCAGCTCTGGCACCTTGGGACCAGCCCGGCAGATTTCTTTGATGGCTGTGTCCCAAGCCCTGACCCCCCCCCTCAAGAGCCGGGGGGACGGTGGTGGCACTGCCATGGTGACAAGCCAGCTTCAGACATGTCCCATGCCGCGATGGCTCACTGGGGACAGGATTTCTCCCCATTGTGTGGGGGTGATGCTGGGGACGGATGCTCCATGCAGGGAGAAAAACTTGCTTCCAGAGTCCATCCATAGTTTAGGGGACGCTGGGGGACAGGGAGGGTTGGGTTTGGGGACACTGGGTGCCGGTCACAGCCTCCCCGTGGCCACATCCTGCTGCGGCGAGTGGCCGGGCTGGCAGCTCTGCTCCGCTGTCGGAGGCAGGACCAGCCGACGAGGCTCACCCCGGCCCCGCCGCTCGCTCCGCTCGTGCTTGAGGTCAGCCCCGCACCTGCCAAAATAGATGAGTTAATAGCAAATATGGTGGGGATGGGAACCAGCGAAGGGACTGGGTAAATAATCCCCGGGCCAAGACAAACCCGGCATCTGCCTACGGAGCGGCCGTGCATCCTCCCCGCCGCTTCCCACTGCCCCAAACTCCATCCGGCCGCGGCCGAGCCGAAGCTCCCGGCAGAGCCCCGGGGCCGGCCGGGCTCCCCGCACCCCGGCACCCGCTTCCTCCCGCAGCACCCCCGGGTGGGATCGCCGGGGCACGGGGCTGCCCGCCCTTCCTCCCTCCGCCTGGAGCTCACGCTATTTTCTAATTAGTGTCTGCGGAGGGGTCATTAATGAGCTCATCACTGGGAGGAGGAGGAGGAGGGGGAAGGGATTAATGGACACATACGCTTTGCATTAAGCGCCATCACCGGGATCTTTGCAGCCTCCTCGGGGAGGGGGGAGATTTACACAGCTGGGAGGAGGCGCGGGCGGCTCTGCCTTCCTCTCCTGGGGGAGGATGAGCCCGAGGAGAAGAAAGGAAAGCCGGGCTCGGCAAGCCACAGACGTCATGTGTTTACAGAGTTGGGTAGGAGGGGATGGAGGTAGCTGGGGAGCAGCCAGGCATGAGGGGAACCTGGGGGGGCACCCCATCTCCCCCTCTTGAGCCTTTCCCTGGCTTGTCCCAGCATCTCAGCCGCGTTGCTTTGCCGTAGGGATGGTGCAGGTTTATTCCCTGGAGCCCATTTTACAGATGAGGATATTGACGCCCTCGGTGGGGTTTGTGCAGTGGCTGCTCTTGGGGGGGCAGCAGGGATGAACCCCGGTGGGATTTTCCCATCCTCCTTCCCCTTTCCCCCCCCATCCTGACTGTGCTTAGCCAAGGGAAGGTGAAGCAGAGCAAAGCTGAGGGTCGTGCCAGGCTTTGCTGGCATGGTGAGCAGTGGCTGAGCCGGAGGTGGGATGGGGTATGTACCCACTGACCCCCCCACACATTGCCCACCCCGGGAAACCTTTTGAACCAGGACAGGAATTCAAGCCCCAGTCCTGACACAGGCCCTGCTGGCTTCTGCCCATCTCCCTTGTATTTAATAAAACAGGTATTAGAGCAGCGGAGTCTCGTTTCAGCCATCGGGTTTGAACGGCTGCCTCCTCATTTTTGCGCGGAGCTTGAAGGAGAAGCTGCAAGACGTTAAGCTTTTGTTGTAAGCGGGGGGATTTGGGGAGAGTTATTGGCATCTGCGGGACATAGCTGGGCTGGGACGAGCCTCGGAGGAAGCTGCAAGCCTCCTGCCATCACAGAGGGTGTCCCTTTTGTGTCTGGCTGCAGCCCGGCTGTCAGCCCTAGCCTGCCCCGCGGGGGCCCGGGTGTGAGATGACGTTTTCAACACCTCCTTTCCAGACTGGCGGGTTTTTGGGGTGCTCCTGGGCTCTGATCTCACAGCAGTTTCCAGCTGGAGCTGCGGCCCCTGCTTTGATTGCTGAGCATCCCCTGGGGGGTGCAGCATCCCCTGGGGCTTGCCAGGGGCACTGGGACACAGCACCCGTGCTGCTCGGGCATCCATCCATCCATCCATCCGTCCATCCATCCATCTTTTTGCCCAAAACCAAGGGGTTTTGGTGTGTGCCATGCCGTTTAGTGCTGGGGGGGCCAGGGCTGGGAGCCCGCTCCCCAGCACGTGCCATCACTGAGCCGTTATTCCGACGTTTCCGATGCTGGTGGGGCTCAGCTTTCTCCTCCACCGCCAGCTCGGCAACGCTCGAGTTCACCGGAGGTTTTCTTTGGCACCGGGCCCCGACGCTGTCACCCAGCCCCGACACCATGGATGGAGGGGACAGGGGTGGCCATGGCAAGGGTTTGCCGCTCTGCCCGAGCCCGACATCCCGGTTGCTCTGGCACCAGTGGGTTCAGCTTGGACCACTGTCCCCAAAAACCCTCTGGAGAGAGCAATGGGCTGTTGCTCTTCATTAAAAGAGGGATTTTCAGGGATGGAGCAGCGAGGGCATCGCCGTCTGTGCTTCCAGCCCCTTCCAGCCTTGGTTTGTTAAACCCAAACAGGCAGCAGGGCAGCAGCAGAGCTGCTGGGGATTTGAGTCTCTAACAAGTAATTAGCCCCGCTCTGGGCTAAGGTTTCCCAGTTCCCCCTAATGAAGTGCAGGCATCCCCAGCCGGCGACAGGCTCGGAGGGACTGGGACCAGGGGGCAGCTGCAGCCAACATCCCGGCGTCCTGGGTGTTTTGTGGGTCCCAGGACAAGGAAAATCCCTTTTTCTGTGTAAAATGAGGCTGGACCTTTTTTGCCCGTCAGTCGGGGAAGCTGTGTGGCCTCCACAACCCTTGATGTGCTTTGCCCTCATCCCCCGCAGCCTGAAAGCATCCCCCTTTCTCTTAACTGGAAGACCACGGGTGTAAAGCAGAAATAATTTGCTCCCTAGCCAACCTGTCCCACCCGCTTGCCCAGCCCCCTGGCATGCCACGGGGCCACCCTCACCCCCTGCCACCTTCCCTTTGCAGACCTGGACGAGTGCTCGGAGGGCAACGGCGGCTGCCAGCAGACCTGCGTCAACATGATGGGCAGCTACGAGTGCTTCTGCCGGGAGGGCTTCTTCCTCAGCGACAACCAGCACACCTGCATCCAGCGCCCCGAAGGTGAGTCCACGGCGTCTCCCCACCCCAGGGCACCCTCCGACCCCTGCGTTTATCGGGCAGGTCCCGAAAAAAGGCACCCGTCACCCCCGCTTCGGGTGCCGGCGCTGGTTCATGACCCTTCTCAGTGCTGCAAATTTAAAAACGGATTTATTGGGAGAGGATGCTGCGGGGCTAATAAACATCTCGGTAACGAAACCCTTCCAGGCCCCTTTACCAAGCAGGGTCATACCGAACGCGGGACGTTAATCCTATATCCAGAGTGTTTTATGAAGTAAAAGGTACCCGGAGAGCCTCACGCCACCCTGTGAGACTCGTCTTCTCCTGCCAGGTCTTGCGCAGCACCGAGCCCTTCGTCTCGGTATCAGCTCTAAATTGCTGCCGTCTGGAGCAATCTCTTAGCCAAAATAGGAGGAAATGAGAGATTTTTGCGTCTCTGCTGATTTTTATCTCCACTGCTTGGCAAAGCCGGCTGAGTGTTTTTTGCTTTCCTCCTTCCCCCTTCCCAGCTGGGTCGGTCCCTCCAGCTCCCTGGGGAATCTCACCCAGCCCAGAACGGGGCTCAGTGGCCGCGGTGGCATCTCTTGTGTCCCCATCCCCATGAGCTGGCTGCCCTTTCCCCCCCCCCCCACCCGGTGACACCGTGGGTGGCCCCTGCTGGGGACAGGGATGCAGGTGCTGGTTTTTGAGTTGGTTTTTTTTTGATCTGAACGGCAGAAGAGCAGCCCAGGGGTGTCTGTGTTGCTTCTGCACCCCGAGGTGGATCTCATAGCTGCTACGAGGTCCCCAAGCTCAGGCTCAGGAGTGGCTGCTGGGGGGGTTACAGCTGGTCCCCAGGCTGTGAGCCTGGAAAAAGCGGGGAGTTGGGGACAATTTGGGGTCCAACAGTAAAGCCTGTTCTGACTTTACTCCTGGCTCCTCGGGCACTGCCAAGGCAGAGGGATTTGGTATTAGAGAGCTAAACCTCAATGTTATGGCTGCTTCCTTCCTCCTGGGGTCCCTGCCAGCTCCTTCTCTCTCTTCTCCTACCCTGGCAGGAGGATTTCTCCTTTCCCTCTCCTTTTTCTCTGTTTCTCAGTCTCCCTCTTGCTTTCCTCTCTCCCTCCTGACACAGAGGGGATAAAACCTTGCTGGGTCGAGAGACCCGGGGGGATGGATTCAAGGACCCCCTTCCTGCAGCACCATGACCCTCTCCCTCGCGCTGGCCAGTCCTCCCAGTAAGGAGAGGCCAAAGGGGGCCTCTGGGGCTCACTGGGGTATTGGTGCCTTTAAACCCCATCGCGCTCAGCCTGACAACGACAGCGAAGCCACCAAAAGCAAAAGGGGTGAGCGGGGTCCTCACAAGGGTGCGGGGGCAAGAGCAGATGATGATGCTTCAGGGAGAGGAAGGATTAAAGGGGATGTGTCCCTTCCCGGGCGGTGGCTGCGGGGGGGGCACCGAGGGGTTGTGCAGCGGGGGAGGATGCCGTGCCCGGGTGGAATCGCCTGGGGAGGCTTAGGAAAACAGCGTGCGGCCATCCTGGCCTGGAGGGGAGCCAGGGCCCACGGATGCCGGAGCTTGCATCTCCGCTGGGATGTGCCGAGGGATCTCTGCAGGTTGCCGGCTGTCGGGATGTGGCTTCCCTGGAAGGTGACATCTCAGGGGGGACAGTGGGGCAGGGTCCTCCTCGGAGGTCTCTGTGTTTGCCGTGGTACCCGGGACGTGGCAGAGATGCTGCCGGGTGGTAAAAAAGCAGCAATAAAAAAAGAAGGGGAGAGAAAAGCTGCTGTTTGGAGGAGAGGCTGAGAGCGCTTGGCTGTCCCCAGCATCCCGGGGGGGTTGTGTGCCCCAGGGGGGTCCCAGGGCAGGGCTGGGGGGAGCGTGGGGGGTCACAGCAGCATCTCAGCCCCAGGGCAGGCTGGAAGATGCTGGGGGGATGGAGCAGGGCTCCCCACAATTTCAGGGTTTCCAGCCCCAACACAGAGGCCAGGGAAGGGAGGGTTGGTGGGGTTGGAGGCAGGAGGCTCTAATTACAGAGGGCTCACTTGCCACTGCAATTAAAGATGATCGCCCTGTCCTGGAGTAGAGCCAGGTGGGATCTGCTGGGCAGGTGACGGGGAGCAGCCAGGGACACCCACAGGCTCCAAGCTGTGGTTTTTAACCCTTCCCAGGCATGCTTGCTGCATCTCAGCATCCTTCGAGATGCCCTGACCCCATAAGGACCTTCCCTCACCCTCCTGCCCCAGGCTCTTGGCAGCCCATGAACTTGCAGCTCTGCCCAGTCCCCCATCCTGACGCCAGCGTCACTCACCCCATGGTGGCCTTGGCACCGGGTGCCTGGAAAGGAGCCGAGCCCCTTCCTCTGCCAGAAAAAGGCCCTGAACAGGCGGTTGCATCTCCCGGAGAGCCATCCCCAGCTTGCTGTGGGTTTTGTTAAATGTCTCATAAACTCCCATCAATTCAGCATCCTCTGGACCCGGGCTTCTGCAGCTGGGTGTCCCCGTGCCCCGAGAGAGAGTGGGGCGGGAGGGGGCTGTGGGTGGCTCAGCCAGGGTGAAACAGCAGCTCCAATAATGGGAACCAGCAGCTCCCCAAACCCTCGTTCCCCAAGGGCTCCCAGCGTGTGAATCCTCCCCGAGCTGTCAGTTCACCCCTTACGGGCACAGCCCCGGGGCTCATCCTGGCAGAGCAGCTCCAGGACTGGATCCCCCACAGCTGGCTCTGCCCCCCCCCTCCAAAATCTTTCCTTGCTCAGCTGAACAATACCACGACTGCCTGCCCGGGGTCCGTAGTGACAGCCGTGCTCATCCCATCCTCCCCGTCTCCCAAAAAGGAGCTGCTTTGCTCCATCCCATGGGTGCCAGGGGTGCAGGGACGGTGGACGGTGGTGGCTTCTTTCCAGGGTGTCTCTGTCCACCTTCCTGAGCCACTCCGTGCCAGGATGTGCTGTCCTTCAAGGCACTGCATGGGGTTATCCTGTCCCATCTAAGGTCCTCACTCTTAAGGTTTCCCCCTTGTTTCCCCCCATCCCACCCCAGACGTCCTTCTGCCGCCGCAGACCGGTGCCAGCAAGCTTTTGGAGCTTTTCTTTGCTTCCTTCTCTCTTTTAGAAGGAATGAACTGCATGAACAAGAACCACGGCTGCGCCCACATCTGCCGGGAGACCCCCAAGGGGGGCATCGCCTGCGAGTGCCGCCCCGGCTTCGAGCTCACCAAGAACCAGCGCGACTGCAAATGTAAGGAGAGCTCCAGGGATGGGGAATACACCCTCCTGGGGACCCTAACCTTGTCCCCATGGTACAGACACCTCCTGGCCCCTCTGCAAACCCCTGACCCCCCCCCAGCAGCAGTTGGTTTATCGAGCCTGAAACCCTCTGGCTTCATTTTCCTCCAGCTCTGCCTCTGTGGCCCTTACAGACAATGCTCCTGGCATCCCCCTCTGCCGTGAGACATTGTGCCCTAACACTGAGTGGGCTGAAATGGTAGTTAAAGGGGGTCCCAGAGGGGCAACATCCCTCATCCCTGTCCCACCAGCTTCGCTTTCCCAAGCGGAGATGAGCAGGGAGAGTGTGATCGGCACGGGAGGAGCGCAGGAATCCTCTCCCCGGGGGTTGTGGTGCTCTCAGCCTGTCTGATCTCCTGCCAGCATCTCGCTGGCATTGCCAGGGTTATTATATAGATATGCATGTGTTTATGCAATTATTTTTATTTTGTTTCTCATTTGCTGTCTGCAGCAAACAAGTAAAATCGCTGATGGAATGGAGTTTTAATCCTACGAGCCTACTTTCCCTTCAAGCTAAATGAACAGCACGCCTTGCCCCCCGGGGAGGGCTGGCAGGGATTCCCGGGAGCACCTGAGTCATTCCAGAGCTTGGGAAAGTCCCACCCTTCCCCTCTAACACCAGATCCAGGGTCAGGGGCAACCGGCCCGTGGGTCCCCTTTGCTTGGGCTCCGCCGGCGGCATTTGGCCGATACGCAAAGGGAAGACGCGACAAACCACGTGCCCGTTGGCATCTGCCAAAATCCCACAGGGAAAGTCAAAGGGCTTTAGGAATTATCCAGGAGGGAGGCATCTCTCCCAGGGTATGGATGGGGTTTTTCCAAGCTGGCTTTGTGCTACCACTTGGGGATGCCGGGTGGGGAAGAGAGGGGCTGGGGCCCTGGGTGACAGCTGGATTTTCGCCTCCTGCAGTGACCTGCAACTACGGGAACGGGGGCTGCCAGCACACCTGCGACGACACCGACCAGGGGCCCAAGTGCGGCTGCCACGTCAAGTTCCTGCTGCACTCCGACGGGGTGACGTGCATCGGTAGGTGCGAGCCGTCGCCGGGCTGCGGGGACGTGGGACGGGGTGCGGGATGGCTCGTCTTCCTCCCTGGCCAATTTGCTCTTGGCCTGGTGAAGAGGGTTGGGTTTTGTCCAAGCTTTGGGGATGTGGTGTTTTCTTTTGCTGAGGTCGGAGAAACTCGGTGCGTGTGTGAGGGATGCTGCGGGTACCCGCGGGGAACAGGGGCTGCGTCGCTGCTCAACCAGGGGGAGCAAAAGTGGCCGCGGGGATGCTTGAGGGGACATTTGGGGACAGGTCGTTGCCTGGGGTGTGGGCAGGGGTCCCTGCCGCCGTGCTGCTGGAGGGAGAGGGCTGAGGATGTCCCCACTCCAGAAATTGTTACTGTCCGCGTCACCGGCAGCATTCAGGGAGGGACACAGAGGGGACAGATTTGGCTGTGGTGATCTGTTCTGACTTGGCACCGCGGGGTCTCAGCTCAGGAACAATTGTCTTGCAAAAAAAAAAAAAAATCTATAAGATGTGATATATGTTTATACTCTGTGAATAAGAGGCTTTTCAGCATTGGGAAATCTATA
>JAOXNO010000014.1:2681977-2697753 GCA_028565335.1 Limnodromus scolopaceus | reverse complement strand
GGCAGGTTGGAGGGGGCTTGGAGCAACGTGGTGTGGTGGGAGGTGTCCCTGCCCAGGGCAGGTGGTGGCACTGGGTGAGCTTCAAGTTCCCTTCTAACCCAAACTATTCTGTGATTCTATGACTTCTCCAGCTAATCCATGGGTGTTTCCACAGAGCTCATGATACTTGGCACCCATGAACCTGTCTGGTGGCATCGGGATGCCACCTCTGAACCACAGCTTGGGTTGGTCTGGCTCCCTCCAGGCACAGAGGTGACTTAAGAGATGGGAAACTGGGAAGGACGCGTGAGGAGCTGCGCTGAACTGGGAGCAGAGCTCTGCTGTAACCCCGCTCCCACACCCTGCTCCCATCAGGCAGCGCTGGCACCTCCCTGTGAACCGCGCGCCCAACGCAGGACGGAGGATTTGTTCCAAACGTCACTTGCGAAGCGTGGCGCCAGCTTCATTTTTTTTTTTTGTCTTGGGCACCAGCCACCAGCCCTTTCTTCCCGCACAGAAGACACAGCGAGGCCAAGCCTCTGCCTGCCAGCCCGGCGGCGGAGCTTGTAAGTCGATGTTCCCCACAGGCTGCAGACAAAAGGATTTACGAGCGAGCTGACAGGCAAAGTGTCAGGACATCATTAGCTCAGTTGCTTAAAAATGCTCCAGCATTTGCAAACTATCACATTTTCTGTGTCCTCCAAGTTGTTGTGCCCCCAGGCCCAGATCAGCTGGAGCCCAAGGATGCACCTCGGCGAGCAGAGCTGTTAGTTCTGAATAATACCCATGAGTCACACTTAGGCTGCCACCACGAGATTAAAATGCCTGAACGGGGTTATTTTTTTGGCTCTGGGGAGCAGCTCGCCTTGGCAGCGAGAGCGGGTACCTGCAGAGCTGCTCCAAAAGTTCACTTGCAGAGTCAAGCCCCAAACTCGCCCCTGGCAAAGCTCAGCTTCATGCACAGGCCCACAGGGGCACGCCTGGCCCGCGGGGCCCACCCTGCCAGTGTCACCCACTTACTGTAAGAAGCGTTAATTACACCTGATTGAGCTCAGCATTGAAACATCAAGATTAAACCCTAATCATTTGCTCTAAGATCTTTCAGCCACAGATAAATTACTCCTTTCCAGCCCGCACTGAATGCTCTGGGGAACTGCCTCCCTTCTCTGCAGAGGTTGTCACCAGCTGCTGCCTCAAGAAAATGCTCGAGGGACACCTACAGCCCAGACCGGAGATGGCAGCCATGCACAAGTGACCACTCTGCACAGATCACCCTCAGGTAAGGAGCCACCCCTGGAGAGGAAAAGCCCTGCTTTACCTTTTTCATCTGAAATTTGATGGTAGATTTGACCTCGTCGACCTTGGCCACCAGGTTCTCATTGTGGGTGAGGAGAGAAGGGAATTTGCCGGCTTTGTTCAGACCCGGACCCAGGATTCGAGGGATTTGCTTGATCAAGGACTCGGAAGCCAGGAAGGCGTCGTACTTCTTCGCTGTGAGGAGAGAACCCATGTAGGTAAGGACAGACTCTCAGCTCCTGCACCCAGGAGCTCAAGCTCGAGACCAACAGCTCAGCTGAGACCGCGCTGCTCCGTTTCCCTCAACATCCCCTCAACTTCCTTTGCTTCCACATTCCCAGAGCCCTGCCCAGCTGAACCTAAGCTATATTTAGGTTTATATTATATTTATTATATATATTTATTAAATATAATATTTACTAATATTATATTGGAAATTGCTCCTGTCACAACAGCCAAACCCACCAGAACCCAGCTTCACACCCTCACAGCATGTTCTTACTGCACCCAATGAATTTCCCTGATTAAAAAAAATGGCATTTATCAAGCCACAGGTGACTGACACTCAACTCTGAGCTTTGCCAGGAGCCTGTGCATACCTGGATGGATGGATGGACATACCACACAGCAAGGCTTAGCTGTGCTATCCTGTGTCATTTCCTATTTGCATATGCTTCTATGGCTAATTATGGCCTGAGTGGGAAGTTTTTCTTTACCCAAGAAGTGTACCAAAATGACTTTGAAGCGAGTGAAGGGTTTTATCTCTTACCAAGTGAAAATAAGCAAATTTTATTCTGTTTAAGCACAGTGGGACTAAAGCAAACTTTCACTTCCAGCTTTACTCAGGTTTTGCCGCACTCCCGCTCCGTGAAGTGAGAAACACCAGCCAAGGATGAAACTTTCAGGGAGAAAGGAACAATTTTCCTGTATCGCTTCCTTCTGGAGGGCACCCCTACTCCTGGATCGCTGACCTGTCAGCCCTTCTGCACTCCCAACAGGTTGTTTGCTATTTTTGGGATAGTTTCTAGACAGATTTCTGTACTCCAGACTGACTCTGGTCAGCTTTCTATTCCCCACAGTTAACCATGACACGGAAATCCAAGCCCAGGGACAACCATTCTGCTGACCCAGCCCTCCCAAGCCAGCCAGGGGACTCAGAGCCTGATCCACACCACCACTCACCCAGCTTCTTCACCAGCTTCTTGTTCTTGTTGAGTTTCTTCAGAGCCTCTATGTCCATGTGAGGGATGTCAACCGCTTTGGCCTCATCGCAGTGCTGCTGGTCACCCAGCAGGCAGACGGAGAACTTGGGCCGCGGAGTTGACTTCAGCCTGCGGAGAGAAGGTCCAAATTACTAGGAACCATCACTGCCACACACATTTCCATGGAAGCCACCACGGAGATACCTTACCACAGCTCCTGGGGATCTTCCTCCACAGCTTCTAACCTGCCTTTGCCAGCAGGTCGGTGGGGACACCACAGGGGCCTCCCACACCTCCCCTCATGTTTTAAGACCCAGGGTAGGGGTCCGTCCAGCCATACCCACTTAACCGGGGTGGTCTGAACTACCCGAGCGGTTCAGCACCACGTCCTCCCGCTGTGGCCACCGGCCCACCCTGCGGCGGGGCCTGGCAGCAGTCAGGGGGGTGCAGGCTGAAGGCTGGGTGGGAGCAAGAGGATGGCGAACCTGACGGTGCCGGAGAACCGCTTGTCTTTCTGCGGGTCGTAGTTCTTCAGGCTGATCTGCAGCTCCACCGTCTCCACAAACCTGAGGGGAGAGGAAAGGGGAAGCGGCACCGGTGAGGGCCCAGGCGGGCTGGGGGGAGAGGGAGACGCACTCCCGGCGCCCGTCATGGCCCTGGGCTCTTACTTGCGCTTCTTGACCTTGCTGCCCTGCAGCACCTCCTTCACCGCCTCGTACAGGGTGTCGCGGGAGACTTTGCTGCTGCGGGGGGGGAGGAAAAACAAGGCGGGCTCAGGGCCGACCCTGCCTGGGCCTCCTGCAGGCCGCGGCGAGGGGGACAAGGCCCCTGAGCCCGCCCCGGCCCATCCACGCTCCCCCCTCGGCCACCCTCCGTGGCCCGCACCCCGCCGACCGCCCCGCCGGGCGCGGATGGCGGCGGATGGTGAAGGATGGCGCGGCGGGGACCGTGTCTCACCTCATGGCGGCGGCTGGCCGGGACCGAAAGGGCGCGATTTCACCCTGCGCGCTATAAATAGGACAGGAATCTCGCGAGATTTGACGCCGCGGCGCCGCGTTGGGAGTGGCAGAGTGTGGCGCCGCGTAACCGCCATGTTGGGAGTGGCGGAAGGTGGACCCGTGTGGCCGCCATGTTGGGAGTGGCGGAGAGGGCCTGCGCCGGCTTCCCTCGTCTCTCAGCTCCCCTCGGCGGCAGTTCCCTGCCCGCGTCTCCTCCCTCCCTAATCGAACGGCCGTGGTCTCTTTGCCCCCTGTCTCAGACCACCGGGTCAGGAGCTCCTCCACCGCTTCACAAGGCAGTGATGAGGGTACGCATCCCAGAAACTCCAGCCTCCCCTCAGCAGCCGCCGGGAAGGAGACAGCAGAACGCCCCGCTGCTGGAACAGGTTTCCTCTTTTGGCCTTCGGGTGCTATAAAACCTCCTTATTAAGTTTATTCGCGCAGGGACCCGCTGAAGGTCTCCGCTGGGGCAAGCCCCTGAGGGCACGCTGACCCGCTCGGCTTCAATGTGGGCAATGCGCATGCGCTGCCAGCTCTGCACATGCGCACTGACCGCCCGGCGACTCCCTCGCCCAACACCGGCCCTGCCGGCCCAGTTCCGGGGCCGGGTGGGACAGCGGGGCCCCGGAACCTGGATGGCAGGGGGCGGGCGGCTGAGAGGGGGCGGTGAGCGCCGCCGCTATGCAGGTTGCGGGGCGGGGCCAGCAGAGGCCGGGCCCCGGTGCATGGCGGTCAGGCGGCGGACTCGGCCCCGTCGGGTTTCCTCAGGTCGGTGCCAGTGGTGGTGGGGGAGGCCTGAGGGGAGGGGGGAGAGATGGTGGCCGAGGGGCAGCCGTGGCCCGGCGAGCTGCTGCGGCTACTCCCTCAGGGCCGACAACACGGGGGAAGCCCCGCCATGTCTCCCCACCACCCCCAGGGCACCAAGAGCCCTCCCGGCCCCGCCGCTCCCCTCTGGGCTCGCCATGGCGCCAGGCCCTGTCTTGTCCCTCAGGGCTCCAGGCCCTGCCCTGCCCTGTCCCCAATCCGCCCTGAAGCGGGAGGCGCGGCCCCTGTCATCCCCTGGGTGGCTTCGCACCGCTGCCTACACCTGGCTTTCCTCAGGCACCACCTGCCCCATCCCTTCCAGGTCCCGCCAGCAACGCTGACGTTGGTTTGCATGGCAGCCATAGCAGCTCAAAGGGGCTTCGATTCTCCAGAGATGCCCCAGCAACCCTGCTGGGACGGAGCCTTTGCTGGGAAACGAGCTGCAATGCTTCACAGGGGGTGTCAGCCCTAAAAGCAGGCAGAGTCTGCCACAGCTGGAGAGGAGCTGTCTGTCAAGGGAGCACTTGGGTTAGAGGGCACCAAGCGTGGCACAGAGCCTGGCTGCGCCCCTGGGTGCTGCAGTGACAGACAGAGCGGTCAGACTTGTTCCTGGAAGTCAAAATGATAAAATATTAGGCTATCTCAGAGGTTATTCATGTAGAATCCTCTGCAGCTTTTAAAGATAACCTATCAGCAGACTGCCTCTTTAGCAAAATGGTCTTGTGGGGGTGTGGATGTTTTAACATCATCTGCTTATAGCCCACAATTTGGTTCCTCAGAAGGCTGGGAACTGGGAAGGAAAGGGAGGAGAGAATAGGGGTGCTTCCAGGGACAAAACTCATCATCCTGCTCCATCTCTTCCGGCACAGGACAGCCTCAGCCTGTGGGTTCAGACTTCAAAGTACTTAGAAACCGTTCCTGCAGATCATTTGGAGGGTGGGAAGGGCTTGAACGCGGCATTTACGCTATCTCTAAAAAGAGTCTGTCAGTTTGCTGGCTTGATAAGCTCTATCTTATATTTGTGGGATAGATTGTTAATCCTGCTTGCCAGTGGTATGGGAATGGTGCATTTTGCCCAGTTTATTCCTTTGACATCTCTGAAATAGTTCAAGCCTTTCTTAATGTGCAAAATTGAGTATACATATGTTGGAAATAAAAAATTGAATTATTCTTTCTATTTAAGGCTTGCAACATAGAAGACAACTCGCTGTTCCACAAACCTCTCGCTCTGGGTCCCGGTGCTCTCTGCGAGCACGCTGAGAAAAGTGAAATTCATGTCTGAAGAGCAGGCACCGGGGCAGGATGGAGAGCTTGGGCTTGCAAGCAGTGACCCTTAGTGACGGGACGACAGCCTACATTCAGCAGGCTGTCAAAGGTAACGGTTCCTTGGGGCTGCGAAGCCTAAAAGTCTTTTGATTGACCCTGTGAAATTAAAGTCAGACTTATCGAAAGTGCCCTCATGGCATGCAAACTGTCGTAGATCTTGTTGCTTGGTACAGGAAGCTAGCAACTATCTGTTAGATTTGCACAGAAAAGCGATGCAGCAGAACTAGAACATGCCTCTGGTTTGGAAATAAAGCTTTGGAGGTGCACCAGTACAGGCTGGGGGCTGACCTGCTGGAGAGCAGCTCTGAGGAAAAAGACCTGGGAGTCCTGGTGGACAACAGGATGACCAGGAGCCAGCAATGTGTTCTTGTGGACAAGAAAGCCAATGGCATCCTGGGGTGCATCAGGAAGAGTGTGACCAGCAGGTGGAGGGAGGTCATCCTCCCCCTCTGCTCTGCCCTGGTGAGGCCCCATCTGGAGCACTGTGTCCAGTTCTGAGCTCCCCAGTTCAAGAAGGACAGGGAACTGCTGGAGAGGGTACAGGAAAGGGCTACAAAGATGATGAGGGGCCTGGAGCATCTCTCTTACGAGGAGAGGCTGAGGGACTTGGGTGCTTTTAGTCTGGAGAAGAGAAGACTGAGGTGGGATCTCATCAACACCTATAAATACTTAAAGGGTGGGTGTCAAGAGGATGAGGGGGTTGGACTAGATGATCTCCAGAGGTCCCTTCCAACCCCATATAATTCTGTGATTCTGTGAGATGGCAGAGCTGTTGCTGTAGAAAATAAAGGTTCTGTTCAGACTGGAGTGAGTCCTGTTCTCTCTGGCGTAACTGGGGAAATGGAGTTCATGCTGTGGGCTGCAGGACTCTTTTCAACCAAAAACTTCCCCTGAAGCTAAGCAGGATGTTTTACTTCACTGCGACGCGTAAAATTTGGATCACAGTAGTGGTTTTCTCACTTAAAGGGGTGCTGAGCTTGGCGTTGGTTAAGTGGAGCAATATCAGTGCCAAATTCAACACCTGCCCTTATTTTGGGGTTTGGAGGTGCTGGTTCTTTCACCGCCCACTGTTCCTGAGAAAAGGAACAGGCTGTTTCCCAGCCTGTGGAACAGGACAGTTGAGTTGTGAGGCTTCATGTCCTGGGGATTGTTCTCTTGCTTTCTTTTCTGTGTGAACTCACTGCAAGTTTATTATGTGTGTGGAGTGGGACTATCTTGGAAACCACTAGGTTTTGTGACACCCCCCCAAAACATTGTGCACCAGGTGAAAGCAACCTGGATTCCTCATGTTCAGGTGGGATAGAGCAATGTCCTCTCTGCATCAAATAATTTGTTAACTGGAACATTATTATAGGGTTACTGAGACTTACACTATTTTAAGAGTCTGGTCTTCACAACCCATCAAGGGTAGAAACACTTAAAGTCCCCTTAGGTCCTGTAATTTTTTTCCAGTAGTTGTTCTTCCACCAAAGTAGAAGAAAATAAATCTTCAGGCCCCTGCTGATGGTGCTGTTAAAAGCTCCTAGTTGAATTCTTCTCTGGCACAAGGGCAATTGCTTTCTACTTTAGATATCCAAAATGCTTAGGACACATCATTCTTTCTGCTTGGTTAGAGAGCTTGTGTGGGGCAGCTTGTAAACAAGTGATGACTGAGGTTCTTTGTCTTGTATCCTCCTGTCTAGGACAGGGAGGCTCCAGCATTTTTGGGAAGTGCCTCTATGGCTATTGAGGGAAAAGCTCGATAAATAACAGCTTATAAGTAACAGTTTTGCTGTCTTCTGTGGGACTGGCTTCCTTGGGAAGATGTGGCAAAGGAGACACCTCGTGGGACCAGAAAGATTGGACACCACAGGCAGCGCTGATGACAATTTCTTAACTGTTTCAGGTGAAAAACTGATTGAAGGGCAAGTCATTGAACTTGAAGATGGGACCACAGCTTATATCCATCAGGTGACGGTTCAGAAAGGTGAGGACCATAAATTCACATCTTTCTTTTTAGAAGGACATTGTAGATGTGACTGCAATTGTCCGTGTTCCAACAGTTGGGCTTCTTTTTTAGCTCTAACTTTAAGAAGTCCCTATGGGTGTAAGGGTTTTTTCACACACATGATTTTGAGGCCAAATGAGCAAGGAAGGACATAGAACACGTCACGTCCTGCAAAGTTTTAGCAATCTAAAAAGAAGGCAAATTTGCTGGTGGTGTAAGCAAATGTTTAAGTGTTGTTTCACTTGTGGGCTCTCTCACGGTTGTCAGTCTGACAAATCACAAGCCTACAAGCAAGGCCAGTAAATTGTGTGCTGTGTTTGTGCCAACTACAGAGCCCAAACAAAATCTGTTTCATGTGGGAGCAGTTGGACAGGAATTTCCTGTAAACAATGAGATAATATATTACTTCTGGAATAGTTTTGTGGGTGGGGAGCATCGTTGGAAGCAATGCCACCTTGGTCATTGACCCATCAGCCAATGTCACCTCCAAATTGAGGCGACATTAATTAATCCAAGAGGTGATGGGCATTCATTTCGTGTGTCCTCCCTGACCACGATAAGATGTAAAAGGGCAGGTAGAAAGAGCTCCGTTGCTTTGGGCAGTCCTTCCTTCACCCTCCCAAGCTCCTTGCATGTGACCTCCCTTTTCTGTTCTTACAAGGTTGCTTGAAACCCACGTTGCATGCCTGGCTGTGCCCTTTTCCTCCCTTCATCCTCTTCCCCACCCCCAAACACACACTCACAGTGAGAGGGGTTTTCCTTCTCACCCCTGTTTCCCTGTTGTGGGATGTTTGTGTTCTCCTTTACACACCCCTGTGCCAGAGCCATCCTTCTTGTCCGGGACATAATCTGGCATTTTGGAATTGCTGAGGTACTGCATTACCCCAAGGAGTTGAAGAAGTGTGGTGAGCATTAAAAAAACCCTTATAATTCATGTCAGAAGGGCTCAAGTGTCTTAGAAGCTCTAGTTGTGGTTGACTTTCAGGGCAATCAGGCAGCCCTGATGTGTCCTCTTCTGGGGATGGGAATAGTGTATTGTTCAGGAGCTGACGTGGGATCCCCTCCATCCCGTCTGAGTCTTCCAGTAATCTGTGTGGATTTTTTTCTTTTCTAGAGTCTGTAGCTTTTGAAGATGGCCAGCCAGTAGTGCTGGAAGATGGCAGTATGGCCTACATTCACAACACCACTAAAGGTAAAGCGTGTTGCCTGTTCTTCCCTTGGCAGCTGGAGCAGAGGCTGCTAAAGCATAGCTCAGGGAGATGAAGAGCGCCTCGCACTCAGCAGCTCTTTTACCTTTGATTTTATTGGGTTCCGCTTCCAGAAAGTTATGACCCCAGCACCTTTGAGGCCGTCCAGCTGGAGGATGGCTCCACTGCCTACATCCATCGTCCTGTCATCGTGCCACCTGGCAGCACCATCCTGGAAGTGCAGGCAGAAACTGGGCTCCAGGAGTTGGCTGGAGGGGAGGAAGACGATGCCTTTGATGTCGAGACCGTGAATGCATTAAAGCAGTACGCCAGTAAGGTGAGGACGCAATGCTTCTTTCATGGTCTGCCAGCAGCACTGAGGGGCTGGTGTCCTCCCTGGGGTTTAAGTGTCCTCCTGTCATTAGTCCTTCTGTGTATTTGTTTCTCAGCAGTGCCAGCTTTGAGAAGAGAGACTGGGCAGGGTGAGAGTGGCACTGTGAGAGAGCCACCACTGGCAGGTGGCTGGCAGTTAAGGACCTAGAATGGGGCAGTTTCCTGCTGGACCTTCTAGCTGGTTCCTACAGAGTGCTGGGCCTGTTGCCCTGAGCCTGCTGCAGGCACACCTTTGGGAAGAGCAGAGAGCTGCTGTGATACAGCTTGGATTTATTTTTTCTTGCTTTAAGTGGCCCTCCTTGTAGCTGTTTGTTGCCTGAGTTTCTCCTAATGCCACCTGGGTATGATGTCCTGTTCCACAGATGATTCAGGCAGCAGATCAAGAGTAGCCTTTTCCATGTCAGGAGCAACTAAGTTATGGCTGCTGTTCTCCGTGTTGACAAAGGCCTCAAAAAACAAAATAGCTTCAGACACTAACGTGTTGTCACTGCAGTGCTCCATCTGAATGTCTTGGGTGTTGCCATTTTCTCCCATCTTCATGGTGTTGTGTGAGAAGGGGCTACCAGGATTGTGCTGGTCCAGTGCTCAACTGGGCAGCACTAGGATTTGCCAATGGACACCTTTCTGCTGTGGTAGGACCAGTCTCCCCCAGCTCTCTGGAGAAGACCAGGGTGGCACTGCTGATGGGAATGCCTTCCTGCTGGGGTTGGTCACCCGCTCCATGCTACACAGGGAGGTATGAACAATACCCATGGCTCTTGTAGGTGTCTGACGAGGAAGAGGAGGGAGTGACGAACACCCACCATACAACAAGTGAGGATCCCAGCGATGTCCCTTCCCAGGTCTGACTTTTTCAGTGGAGCATTTCTGAAACTAGGCCAAACTCCTTTTGATGCAGAGCCCTTTGCCAGTTAGTAATTAAAAAACAGCTTTGTGGCTTCTCTGCCAGGTTAGCAAATATATTAGCTGCAAGTTTTACAAATGAGCTAAGTGAGGCACAGGGAGGTGAATTGTGTGGCTGAGAACACCCAGTGAGGTGGGAGTGGGAAATGCTGGTTCCTAGACCCCTGTCCTCTCACCTGGGCTACACTGTGTGTGTACAAGCTGTGCTTGTAGGAACGTGTTTTTGTGAGGACAACTGAAGGAGGGCATACGTATAGGAAGGAGGGAAATTCTTTGTGTGGGCTTTGCGAAACCTGCTGTATGTCTCACTGAATGGATTTCCATACGTCTCTGGGCAGGATCTGCGGGAGGAGGAAGTGCAGAGCAGTGAGAAGGGGCAGCAGGTTGGCAGCAGAGCTTTCCGTTGTGGGTACCAAGGCTGTGGCCGCCTCTATACCACCGCCCACCATCTAAAGGTAAAGCAGGTACCATGCAGTCATGCAGAGCAGGCACATCCCCACCTCATAGTGCCAGATCAGAACCCTGCTGTGCAAGGCTGAGTTGTGCTCTTGGCTCCCCAAGAGACCCAGATGTGTTAATTGGCCACAGTGAAATCCAACAGAGAACTTCACATTCGCTCCACCAGCTAGATTACTGGTTTCCTTTCTCCTTGTCTTCGACTTCATTTTAGGGACCTGTTCTTTCTTTTCCAGGTACATGAACGTGCTCACACGGGTGACCGGCCGTATGTGTGTGACTTCCCAAGCTGTGGGAAGGCATTTGCTACAGGTAACAATTTCTCTTTTGAACAAACTTTGTTTCCTGTCCTGTCCAAACCACTCTTGATTATCAGCCCTGGCTTTTTTCCAGCAGCGCACAGTGATCATACCTTTTAAAGCCTTCTGAGAAGGAACTGCAGTGTGGGAGACTGCCCAGGACTTGATTGATTATGGGCAGATTAAAGGAGTTGCAGAAGAAGCCGAGTTGTCAGTGGTGGTGTGAGGTGTTTGGATGTTTCTTTCCCTTCAGATTTGCAGACACAGACCAGACATTCAAAAATGCATGAACTGAGAGGTGGTACGTGATTTGCCATATTATTTCCTTCTCATTATAAAATTAATTGTGGTTTCTTTTCTGGACAGGGTATGGGCTGAAGAGCCACGTGAGAACACATACTGGTGAGAAACCATACAAGTGTCCAGAAGATGTGTGTAGCAAAGCCTTCAAAACCTCTGGGGATCTACAGAAACACATCCGGACACACACAGGTGAGCAGCACAGGAGGAGAACCGAGCTGCCCATCAAAAGGCCCTCCCAGATAAAGTACTGCTTCAGCCTTTGTCCAGGACATCCCTTTTTTGTATCTTGGGGGAAGCAAGGCAGAACTGAAGTTGTCTTCAGACAGAAGTAGATGGGCAGTAGAAGTAGTTCTAGGGATTCTTGGCTTAGTTACAAACAGCAGAGCAAAAGGGGCAGGGATACCAATGTTGTTAGAGAAAATGTGCCCACAGTTGGTGTCATGTGAGGTCTCGTTGGTGTAATAGTGTGGAGGAGTGAAGGGGTACAGGAGTGAAGGGGTGCGGGTGTCCAGGGCATTCCAGGTGGCTGCGTTGTAGCAGGACTCTCACCCACGTTACTCTCTCAATGCAGGTGAGCGTCCCTTCAAGTGCCCCTTCGTGGGCTGTGGCCGCTCTTTTACCACGTCCAACATCCGCAAGGTTCACATCCGAACGCACACGGGTGAGCGGCCGTACATGTGTCCGGAGCCCAACTGCGGCAGGGGCTTCACCAGTGCCACCAATTACAAGAACCACATGAGAATCCACACAGGTAAGAGGAGGAGAGGATGAAACACAAGCGGGTCCTCCCCATCTGCTGGCTGGAAATGGTCATTTCCAGGCCAGACATCGCAGTGGTAAATCTGGAGGTAGCCGGGGAGTTAAGAGAAATAGGAATTGTCTTACTGAGCTGGTCATTCCACCAGTTTGTCTCCAGCTGTTCGCTCTTGATGGGGAATCCCTTCCCAGAGCAGGAAGAGGGTGAGTCAGTGGGTTAAGCTCTGCTCTGTGGCCTCTGTCCTAGGAGAGAAGCCCTACATGTGCACCGTGCCAGGGTGCGGAAAGCGCTTCACGGAGTATTCCAGCCTCTACAAGCACCACGTGGTCCACACGCACTGCAAGCCCTACACCTGCAACAGCTGTGGCAAGACCTACCGCCAGACCTCCACGCTGGCCATGCACAAGCGCAGTAGCCACGGCGAGCTGGAGGCCACGGAGGAGAGCGAGCAGGCCCTCTACGAACAGCAGCAGCTGGAGGGTGAGCAGCCACTCTGCTGTCACCAGGCTGGGGGCAGGCCGTGTGGCAATGGGGACAGAGATGACAGCGAGGGCCCACAGCTGCCCCCCTCTCTCAGACCCAGGTCTGTGCTGTGGCCTCCTGCCTCTCTCATCAAACCCAGATCTGTGGCACAGATGAGAGTAGAGGTTCCCCATGGTCCTCACTGTTTGTCACAGGTTGGGAATGGACTAAAGACTCTTCTTCCCAGGCCAGCACCGGGCTGTTGTCATCATGACCTTGTGCCCTTCTGTGGTGGCCGTTCAGGGAACAGGGGGATCCCGGGATCAGGCCTGTGCTTTCACCCTCTGATTACCACTTCTCTCTCCCCTTTTGCTCTTCCCCTTCCCTGACTCAGCTGCTGCTGCTGACAGCGGCTCCCCCTTGAAGACCCAGCATATTGCTTTCCTGTCAGAGATGGAGGAAGATGAAGAGGAAGAGGAAGATGAAGATGGTATGCCTACGCAGGTCTCACTTATCTCTCAGGATGGGACAGAGCAGGTATGGACACGGGCAGCCTCCAGCCTGTGGGGGACAGCAGATAACTGCACCACCCCAACCTTGGTGTTTTTTAAGGCTTTTTTTTTTGGCATAAAAGAGACCTTGGGGCTTCAAGGGCTCTCTCTTGATGTGGAGGGAAAAGAACAGGCCTCAGGTCCACAGCTCGCCCTCCTGCTGGACGGGGTCTTGCAGGCGTTTGCCCAGGCTGGTGTGCAGCCCCCTGGCAGCCCTCGCCTCCCAGCCAGCTGTCGAGAGGCAGCTCCCGATCTCTGCTGACACAGGCTGGATTTAGAGATCGGGTTTTTTCATCCTTTGTGCGTGGCAGTGCTTTTCTTGTACTTCCCTCCACCAGCTGCCCGTGTGCTGACTGGGAAAAATTCCCTTCTGTGGCAGGGGGCAGAGGAAACAGCTGCCGGGAGTAACGCTTGTTTCCTCTTAACTCTGAGAACCTCCGTGCTGCAGCGATGCACGAGCCGCTGCCTCAAAGCCTGGGGAGAAAATGCTAAATGGGAAGGGCTGGAGACCTGCGAGTTCTCCATCGATTCTGTCCAAAACCTTGAGCAAAGTCTTCAGGGTTCTCCGTGCCCTGGGTCCTGCGTGCCGAGGGGGAGAGAATATTTCATCTTTACCGAGAGCTTTGTGTTGCCAAACTCTGGGCTTGTGTAAGGCTTCCTGAGGAGCCGTCCTGGCTGAGAGCGTCCGCTTTTATCCCCCCCAGGTCAGTTTGTCGCAGGAAGACCTGCAGGCCCTGGGCGGTGCAATCAGCGTGGTGACACAGAGCAGTGCCCTCACCGTGCCCGAGGAAGAGGCAGGAGGTGACACACACACCGTGACTATGGCCGACATGGATGGCACCGAGACGCAGCCGGTACAGACAAAACTGGGACCTTCCCTTTTCCCTGCTAGAAAGGGACTGCGTTTTCTTTTAAAACATGATTGGTTTTTATCTGATCTTTTCCTAGGTTACCATAGTCACTTCTGGGGCAGTCATCTCTGAAGAATCAACCGTCACATCCCTCTGTCATCAGCAGGTGGCATTGCTGGCCACTGCCAACGGCACCCACATCGCAGTGCAGGTACCACGGCTCCTGCTGCCCTCCCCTTCCTTCTCCCTTCCACCCGCTGGCTCCAGCACTTCCCCTCTTGCTCCGCTGCTTCTCCTCTTGCTCCCTGATTCCCAGATGTATGGAGGAGAGCAGGGACGTGCTCTTTGGATTGCAGAATGCTCCTTGTAAACAGCCTTTCTCCATCGTAGCCATGTCCCTCTCTGCTTTGCCCTGCTGTTTTCTCCCTGCATCACCCACTGCCAGTCCCTCTGTCCCACTGCCCTGAGTGAGCCCACACCTTCTGGGGCGGACAAGCGTTATCTCTCTGCCTTTCCTCCCTTAGTTAGAAGAGCAGCAGAGCCTGGAGGAAGCCATCAGTGTGGCCACAGCAGCGATCCAGCATCAACCCGCAACACTGGAGGCAGCCGTGGCTGGGAAGGGGTTCTGAGACCCCCCCCGATTCTCCGCAGAGATGTCAGGAGCTGCAGGATCTGGGCCAGCCGGCACGCGGAAGAGGTGCGGAACACAAGAGAGGGAAGGTGGCCAAGAGCAGTGGCCAGTGTGTGCACCACAGGCTGATGCTGGCAGCACTGGGCCATCGGAGTCACCCTGCTCCCAGGGCTCTTCTCTCCACGGAGGGATGTCGAAGATCCCTGGCTGCTGCCTTCTCCTGGAGGCTCCGCTGTTTTCCTGGGCTCTGAGCAGTGACTTTCCTGCTCCTTGCCTTGGGCACTCACTCCCTCTGTCTGGAGGAGGTGGCAGGTTGTGTCTTCTAGTATTTATTTCTTCATGGCTAAGATTTCCGAGACCTGCCAGCCTTCTGTGGCAGAGGTGGAGCTGCAGAGATTTCAGCAGCCTCTGGGAGTGCAAGAGTTTTTTGGAGAGGTGTTTCTTGCCCTTTACCTGTAGGAATGGTCCAGCAGCTCCTGCCCAACCCCTCCAGGAAAGGAGCAAGCGGGCACTTACGCACAGGAACAACAAAGCCCCTTCAAATCAAGCCCAGGCTCTCCTGGGCTCAGGGTCTGGGGTGGTGACCGGTTCCTGATGCTGGAGCGAGGGCCTGGGCTGGATCTGACAGCGATTCTCCCATCTCTCCATCACATTCCACTCTCCAGCAAACTTCCTCAGCAGAGCAAAGTGCTCCCTCCACCGAGGCCGACCGGCGCTTGTCGGGGAGCTGAGCTAGACTGGGATGTAAATACTGAGTTCAAATAAAAACAGATTTAAAATTTTCTTTATAAAAAGAAGCACCCTTCTCTCTTTCAGCCCCTGGGGCCAGCGGCTGGCAGAGGGTGGGATGGATGTTACTGTTTTGCAGATTTAAGGATTAAGGAAGTTCAGGAGATTCGTTGAATTGGCTGAAAGTGTCCTGCCAAAGCAGCGATTGTCCAAAACCAGTGTTGGGGAGGGGTGTGAGAAAGAGAAGTTGAAGTTTCTGAGCTCTCAGCCTGTGGCTTAGAGGGGCTGGGGGCTGTCTCCTGCATCTCAGATCAGGCCTTGGCTCTTCCAAGGGCTCCTGCAAGCCCGGATTTAGGCAATTGTCACTTAATACAAAAAAATGTGTCTGTGAAAGCGTCTTAGAACCCTCTGAGCTGGGGGGAGAGACCGGGGCTGGCTTCCTCGACCTCAGCCCCTGCGCCACGTACCTCTGCCCTGGGAAGTCTGGGGACAAAGAGAGCACCATGGAATCACTCAGGTTGGAACAAACCTTTAAGATCATTGAGTCCAACCATAAACCTGATGCCGGCGCAGGCTCCCAGCGATCGGGTGGTGTATTTTTTTGGATATACCCAAGGAATTTGTGGAGGAAGAGGTTTTTGCAGGCAAGGAAGGAGCATAAC
>JAOXNO010000014.1:2650176-2663690 GCA_028565335.1 Limnodromus scolopaceus | reverse complement strand
GAGGTATGTGGGGGACAGGGACAGGGTGTGGGGCAGCAGAGATGGGGTATGGGAGGACAGGGACAGGGGGTGTGGGGCAGGAGGGATAGGGTATGTGGGGGACAGGGGCACAGGGGTATGGGGCAGCAGGGATAGAGGTATATGGGAGACAGGGGCAGGAGCTGTGGGGCAGCAGGGGTATAGATATGTGGGGGACAGGGCGCAGCGGGGTGGTGGCAGCAGGGATAGAGATATGTGTGGGACAGGGACACAGCAGGGTGGTGGCAGCAGGTATGGGGTCTGTGGGGGACAGGGGCACACGGTTATGGGTCAGGATAGAGGTATATGGGAGACAGGGGCAGGAGCTGTGGGGCAGCAGGGATAGGGGAATGTGAGGGACAGGGGCATGGGTTGTGGGACATTGTGATCATGGTGGGGGGCAGACTGTGCTGTGGGGTGGGGGATAATGAGGAGCAGGGGTGTGAGGCTGGGGATGGGGGCTCTCTGTGGCTGTGGGTTTGAGGAGATGGGGACTTTCTGAGGGTGTGGGGTGGAAGGGGCAGGGTGCTCTGGTGGAATGGGTCTGAGTGTTGAGGAGCCAGGAAGGGACTTTGGGGGTCAGTGATCTGAAGGGGACTGGGAAGGCAGGGACACATTGGTGACTTTAGGGTGCAGGCTCTCACCCCTGCTTGGGAAATCAGGGAACATGGAGGATGGGAGTGGGACGTGGCCATTGGGGCAGGGGGCGATCTGCCTTTCTTCTCTGCCAGGGGTGGGGTGGCAGAGGGGGAATTGGCCCTTAAGGTACCAATGAGGGGTACTGCTGGGGCCTGGGGCTAGGAGCAAGAGGGTCGGGATGGTCCATCAGGGGTGCATCAGGTGAGGGGCTGCCTGAGGAGGAAATATCTGGGAATCCTTTTCTCATCCCTCCACATTCTGCTCCCGCTTTCCCTGGGACCCCAGATAAAAGATGTTTACTTCTTGTGCCGTGCTTTTTCCACCTATAAAGTAGGCGTTCTGCCGCCTTTATTTAATAGTGGCTCTACTGCACTTGAGAGTCCTGCAGGAGGTCACTTGTCCCGCACTGCAAACGCTCGTGGCCAAATGCAGGAAGGTGGTACCTGCGTGCTGTCTGGGTTGAGTGTAACTCTTAATTAGCTATAAAAGCCCTCGTAAAAAGTCCTAGGTGAAAGGTAAAGGAGCATGCAGAAGTAGGTGGCAGGACCTTGCAGCGAGAGACCTAATTTTCTTTCACTTCTACTTCCCTCCTTTGTTTTGTTCTACCAACCTGCTGCGTTTTTCCCTTCCTCCTTGGCTAGCTCCAAGCTCTGTCATTAGAACCAACAAGGATCCTGTTGAGACATGGAGCTGTTCCTCCCCAGATGAGTTTTGATCTCCCCTTTTTTGTGTGGTCAAAAGGCCTCCTGGCCTTGCTGTACTTCCAAAAGTTTGTGTGCGCTGACTCCACCTCAGATGATGTTTAACAGCCCATTTGTTTATGATCAGAGAGGCTCCAACCTATTTACAGAAGCCAGTGAATTAAGGTTCAAGACCTATTTATGAGGTAGGTGTGTTTTAGTGTCCCTGGATGGAAAATCAAGGCACAGAGAGGAAAAGCAGCTGAAGATGCAGCTTGTGAGTGGAGCAGGAGAGAACACACACTCTCTGTGATGATCCCATCTATGTTTTTCCCAAAGCATCTGTCTGTCATTGACTGTATTGTATCTGAGCGGCTTCAAACAGCGTCCTGGTGTAGCTTATCTCAGCCTTGGCCACCTTCCCCTTTGACAGCTGTGCTGGGAAGCCTCTTGCACGCGAGTGACGATGGTGATTGCAGGAAGGAATTGCTCTGTTGAGCCCCCACGTGTTGGGAAAGCCCCCGGGAGTGGGCCGTGGGTGGGCAGAGAGACAGGCAGGCTTTGAACGTGCCGTTGGGTCTGGACAATGTCCATCATGGCGATGCAGAAGGATCTGAGCATGGAGAGAGGATGCAGCGGTGGCCACTCCGTAAATCAGAGTCCCAAGGCTGGTTGCAAAGATCTCTTGAACTGGTGACCTGCTGGTGGAAGCAGCCCGTGTCCCAGTTCTCATTTTGCCTCCGCTTGGGCTTCCTCCTGCCATCCTTCATTGTGCGAACTCCCTCGTTGTCTTCAGCAGAGAATCCCTTTCCCCTTCGGGTCCAAACGTGTTCCAGGCTGTGCCAAGGTGGGATTTTTGTGGGATTTTTATTCTGTGACTTATTGTGTGTCAGCCAGGGATCCAAGAGGAAGTTTGGAGGAGGGATGTGCCGGGAGGTTCCCCCTGTGCCTGCTGAGCTGGAGCAAGTATTGCCTTGTGTGCGGTGGTGACGGGGCATGCCCCAGCATTTACCTGTGAGCAGGACGAGGTGAGCCAGTAATTTAGTTTTAATTCCCAGATCTCTGGCGGCGGCAGCAGCAAAGTGCTCTGATCTTGCGATGGGAGCGAGCTCAGGGTGTGATTTGTGCACCCCCGGCGTGTGATTCATGCCCTCATTGACAGTGTCAACGTTACACTTCGTTACTGACTCAGGGACGGGCTTTATTGCGGGTGGAGATGAAGAAAGCCCGCTCCTGATGTGCCAG
This sequence comes from Limnodromus scolopaceus, assembly GCA_028565335.1. Taxonomy (NCBI): domain Eukaryota; kingdom Metazoa; phylum Chordata; class Aves; order Charadriiformes; family Scolopacidae; genus Limnodromus; species Limnodromus scolopaceus. The sequence continues at coordinate 2,661,108 of JAOXNO010000014.1, read as the reverse complement.
TGGCGTTGTAATGACTTTATTATTGTTCCTCATCAGGAAGGTTAAAGAAAAACTTTGTGTTTAGAAAAACTACCTTCCGTTTTGGAGGGAGGGGATGAGAAACTTGCTGTGGCTTTAACGTCCTGCTGTGAAAGTGGAGTTTATGTGTGGTTTTATGGCCCCCACTAAAGCAGAGGGCTGGGTGCTGGGTCTGCGCTCCTTCCCTCGCTGGCTGAGCTTCGGGCAGGCTTCTCTCAGCCCTCCCTGCCTGGAAACCAGGGGCAGTCACTTTCTTCAAGGTGGGGGGCTGTGATTTTTATGTCGCTGACCTCAAGAGAGGACGATCCTGATGCGAATGATGCTCCGATGCAAGGGACTGGGGTTATTTTTTGGGATCTCACACTTATTCCTGCCCTTGGATGTACCGAGGCTGCTCAGCAGCAGAGGAAACATCCTCCACTCTCCTGCTGATGTGTCGGGATCCTCAGCTTTTGGGACAGGGGATATGCTTTCTTCTTTCATCCTCTTCTAAGCAGCTGCAGCTCCTGATCCCATGTCGGCCCCGGGAGCTGCAGGAGGGTGGGATTCACTCTCTGCCCTCAACTTGCCGGCTGGGCTGCCCCTCTCCCCGGGGGGCTGGCGATGCTGAGTTCCTTGCCGGTGCCCAGCTGCCCCGGGAGTCATCCCGTGTTGGAGGGAGCAACATGAAACGGGGCTTTTCCATCAGGGTGGGAGGAGCAGCTAAGCCTGGGTAATGTCAGGGAGGGTACATGGGTTCAAGTAGCATCATGTTCACAACATCTTTGTTTAATATGTTAGTCCAGTTAGTCTGCATAACTGTGTCTAAAAATAGAACGTATTTTCTCCAAGTCCTCTAGTTCAAAGCCATTTTTTTCCCAGCGTTGGTCTCTTACCGCTCTCCTGAGCCTGAAATTTGTACGAGGCTATTTGCAAATTGATCAGGAAAACCGAGAGTAAATGAACTCTGTCGGATCCTTAAGTTTCAACCACCCCAGAGGGAAGTTCATTAAAGTTACAGTAACTTTCTGGCAGCCTCTTAAAGGTGGATTAAGCAAGTTGAGTAAACAAACCACCCTCTGGCCATCAGAGACCTTTTCCTAGCATCGACTTCATGCGTTGTTGTCGTGAAAAGTCGGGATCATCAGCCTCTGGCTGCAGGTGGCGTAAGGCAAAGGTGACATCCTGATGCTCAAAGCCTGGTGAGGGGTCGGGGTGTCTCTCCTGGGACACAGAAGGGGGGGTGTTTGTTCTACCTCCCGGTTTCCAGAAGCTGCTGGAGCCCAGGGAAAACGTCTGCGATGGCACCCGGTGGCTGCCCCCGCCCCGTGGCGCAAGGGGAGTCACCCCAGCCTGTGGTTGCAGCGTGCGGTAGAGGGAGTGTGTGTTTAAATTTCAGAGCTATTGCTGGATCCAGCCCAGTTCCCCCAGCGGCATAAATATCTGACCTTCGGCACAGCCGTGGAAATTCGCCTTGTGTTCTCTTGCAGATTTCTCGGGGTTTCGGCTCTCCCTGCTGACATGGTGACTGAAGGGTGGCTCTCGGCGACAGGCAGAGGGGGACAGCTGCTCCGGAGAGGTAACCCTTCCCTTCCGCACACGGGCTGTCTCCTAAGACACTTCTCCTGCGTATGTTTTTGAAAAACTTGGAATAGGGAAGAGCCTCGGAAGCGCGGCTTGCTTTCAGCAAGTTTCACTTTTGTCCACGAGCTTAAACCTTCTTAAATTTCCTTTGAGATTTAAATTTCTTTGGAAATTTAAACTGTATGCCTTATTTTTGTTCAGTTTCTGGATACGATCTTTATAGGTTGTGCTTAGGAGCATGCTGTGAGTATCGTGGTCTAATCCTGTTCTTCTGAGCCGACTGTTACCATCAAAGTATAGGGATTTAATATTTGGTTATTTCACTGATTTTTATGACTTGGCTCTTGTAGATTGGGGAGGGCACATGAGATCCAGGGACTTGGGTAACCAATTACCTAACGATCCAGAGACGGGATCTGGCAGCAGTACGGTACCGTCTAGTGCTGTGTAATTGCTTTACTCGGATGAAGCTGAGCAGGGCTTTTGAGGAGGTGGTCACCACGGGGTGGTGAGGACATTGTCCTGCCCCCAGACATCTGAAGCGATGCCCAAGTCTTCACTGCGGCCACCCTGCACCCAGAACCTCTAACAGTGCCGTGGCTCTCTGCATGCAGGGGGTGGATTTATTATTGCTACAACACACATCCGAGGTGTGTAGCTGGACGGAGATGTGGTTTTCTGTGTCACGTTTGTGTAAGTGTTGTGCTGTCTCTGTTCTGGCATTCGAGACAGGGACTTCCAAGGATCTTTGTGGCATGTGGAGAGGATTTTGTAATGAGCCACATGAGGCTTTGCTGATCAGAAGAGCATTGTTGTACAGAATTGCTTGCTGATGTTAATGGTCCCCGTCTCTCCGGCGTGTTGCCTGTTGACAAATATGTATTTTTCTACAGTACATCTTGTTGCCTTTTGGGGAATATTTCGTCTGTGGCTATTGAATTATGAGCTGGAAATCTGTGAATGTTCTTAGAAACTGAGGAATTAGCATGACAAGAGACTCGTGGGTTCCTTCGTGCAGCGGGACCTGACGTGCAAATGATGTTTTAATTGGGTGAGATGATGTTACAGTGCTTATGCCTGAAAGATTATTTGCTGCCAGAGCCCAGCCAGGCTTGCCCTGACTATGAAATTTTAGAGAAGTTGGTTTATTTTGGGATTTGTATTGGCTCCCTTGTTTTATAGTAGGAAGAGCTGCCCTTGCGGATACCGGCGGGTTTGTCAGGCTGCGTAGCTGCTTTCTCATCGGGCGCTGCGGAGCAATCTCTGCTCTTCTAGAAGTGTCACTGGCAGAGATACGCTATTTATCACTGCTGCAAAAATTTTGGAGACTCTGGGAAAGTCCAGATGAGCAGAAGCAATTTCCGTCACGAGCACAAGATTTTACTGTAGAACTAATTTTTTTTTAATTATTTCATACTCTGAAATGCGCTTGCATTGGCAGAATGCCTGGGAAATTACTTTCCCAAAGCAGGGTTTAGAGTAGAACGATTATGCTGATATGAAGCCTTTTGGTCAAGGAGATTATGAAATTCATCTTCCCCAAAATAAATGTTTTGGGATGATGTTTGCTGGAGCCCTGCGTGGTTATGAGAAGGGTTCAGAGCAGAACTGACTCGAGTTGTATCCTAGTTTCAGGATGACTTCTTGAAATCTTGAAATGCTCTAATGTTCTCTGCTGTGATCATACTGTCTGGAACATGTCTACGTCCTCCAAGGCTCAGCCAAGAGCTTGTGAACATCTGAGATCATTTGGGTCAGGTCTTTCAAACCCTCAGCTCTGCAGAGGGTTCCGACATAGGTGCGTGTGTGTCGGGTGTTTCCCTGGGGATCCCTGTGGACAGGTCCTGCTCCGAAGTGTGGGTTTGGCGGAGGCTGTGGTTTGTAGGGGGAATCCTGACCTGGGGAAAAGGTGGCAGGATGAAAACACAGGCCAGAAATGCCAACATTTTTCATTTCCAAGCCAGAGCACATCTTTGAGGCTTGTGGATACCAACAGCCAGGTAATGTCTGTGCTAACCAGCGTTGTTGCCCTCATGCTGTGTTTTCTGGCTTGCCCTGGTCTGGGAACTGGAACTGGGAATAGCAAAAACCAGAACATGCACGTTCAACCCCGTAATAGGGATGTGGGATGGAGAGAGGGAGCAGTTCTGGCGGTTTAAAAGGGCAGATGAGCTTTCCTGCTGATAGGGAAGCATTTCTTTGATGGTCTGTTAAGACAAACTTTGTTATGAATCACTTTACTGCCTAATGAATGTCTTGTTAGGAAAGGCTTTGTCAGGCTGAAGAGGGGGCGGGTGAGATGGTTTCAAAATAAGTAGTGTTTGGTGCAGTCACCTCGGTGATGAGAACCTAAGTTCAAATCCCTGTCCTGCCTGACTTTTTACAAACTTTTTTTTTTTTAATACAACTCTTGATTTCATCTCAATGCAAACCTGGAATATTTCTGAAAAGGCCCAGATCTGCTTTTTGCCTTTAAGTTGATTAATATGGATTCTGCTGGAGCTGTTGGACCTTGAAAGCTCTTAACCCCACGGGGGCTGATGGTCAGAGACCTACATCTCTGAAACAAATCTGTGGGTTCTCATGTCTGTGGAGTAGGTGTTATGTTGTGGGACTTAGGGACGTGGGGATCTCTGGAAAAGGGTTGTTGGTGAGCGTGAGCTTGGGGCTGGAGCTGGTGGAGCCCACTGGTCTCCCGCAGCTGGCTTTGTGGGGAAGTCACTCTGTACCACCACAATGATGCCCAAGACGTGAGGATGTTATCAAAGGTGCTAATGCTTTGCTCAAGGGTTTTGTTTTCTAGGGGCTGAGGCGGAATGCAAATGGTCAGAGCACACGCTGCCGTCCGCTAATTAGCAGAGGAGTCTTGGCGGGATCAGGCTGACATGAGCACCGCTCGTATCGCGGCTGAAAACTCAGGGAAACCTCTGTTCCTCCCGCCGGCTCTCGCTGTGTGAACGTGGCCAAAAATAGTAAGGAAACATCGTTCCCCTCCAGTTCCCGAAGAGGGTGTTGAACTAATTTCTGTAACGAAGTTACTCTAGCTCTCTCTGGAGTTTTCCCTGCGGAGACGGATCCAGACGTGCTCACGCCCCCTCGTTTTTCTTGCTCTGCGGTGGAAATGGAGATGCGGCGAACACGGGGATTTGTTCTGACCGTTCCGGTGCGTACGTTCCCAGGCCCTGCTGAATCATCTGAACTGGTGCCTGGGCTTAATCGCTCACTGTCAGCTGCGTCCTGGGCTCTGAGCTCCGGGGGCTGGTGCCAGGGATGTTTTGTTAAGGTCTACAAAACCAGTAGCGCTTTTCTGGGAGTCCAAGTGTCAGCCTAACAAAACTTCCAGGCTGGTGGGTTATTTTTTTTTTCTCCCAGTGGGATCTAGAACCTCTCTAGGTGCAAAGAGAAGGTTTGATACTGGTTTTGTGGGCATTTTCCTGGATCTGGGGGTACTGGCAGCCTAGCAATAACACTCACTGGGTGTTTGGCTCCAGCCGACAGGCTGCACGCACGTGTGTACGATCCAGAGCGACGCATTGATCTGCTGCTACTTTCCTACCCCCCACCGCTTTTTTTGGGGGGGAGCAGATTGCCCCATCCAAAGCGGGGGTGACTCTTTGCTGGTCTCCCAGTGACACCGGGGCTTTGAGGAAAGACTCAGACAGGTCCTGGGGCGCTCAGTGCTGCCAAAAACTGGCCTTTCTCTCTGCCACTGGTGCTCCTGCCAAGGCAGGGCTCTGACTCTGGCACTCACCGCGACAGCTTGTTCCGCTTACTGCTTTCCTGGTTTTCCATTTAAACGTGGCTCTGAGTCTGTAACACCCCGTGCCCACTGTTTGCCTTGGGAAGCGGTGTTGCTGTTCCCGGGAACTCCTCCCCTCGTCAGCCCTGTTCTATAATTACTGATGTTCCTGAAACCGGATCCGTCCACGTGTCCTGCTCAGGTTCGGGAGGACAAGGGATCCGTTGGCAAAGCAAGTGCTCTGGAGTAAAGCACGAGGGGACTTTGGGAGTTTCAGAAAGCATCAGTTTATGGTGGTTTGGTGGGTTCTCATCGCCTTGGGGATGGTAAAGGAAAGGAGACTATATCCCATATGGCTTCTCTGGCGCTTCCAGAGTAGGGATGTTAAAGCTGCACTTGGGGAGCAACGGTGGAGGCTGCTGGAGGAGCACAAACAGGAGAAGCTGGGCTGTGTGGCAGCTCCCTAGCCAGGTGAGAGGAGCAAGCCTGTGGCATCGGAGTCCCCTGTGGACACCTTACTGTCTCTGCAGCCCCATGCAACTGCTCTGTGTCTCTCTCCCGGCGTGTGCGGTGAGCAGCCGTGTTCCCAAAACATTGCCATGGCTTCACGGCCACCTCTGCTGCGCCGTGGGGTGAGGATGATCCTCTCTCCTTACCAGACTTAATGATCTTCTCAAATAGCGACACCTCTATTCTGTTCCCGGCTCTGAGAAGCTCCGGTGGTGTCACCTTCCTGGTACCTGCTTGTTTCCTGGCTGTGGTCCTCATTCCAGCGACTCAGACCCACGTGCCTCTTCTGGCCCTGGGTGGTCTGGAGCTGTCCTGAGCTGACAGCGAAACCACAAATATCGGTCAGCAGTTGTCAGGATGAGACGGGGCGGTTTATTTGCTGAAAATAATCCTGGAAATGCTTCAGGTAGCGGGAATGTACAACGGGAGAAGGTGGTCACGAGCAGCGTGGTGTGCTGACTTGGGGCTGGGGAGGCCAGACTTGGGAGCGTGACTGCGAACAGGTGACAAAATCCATAATATGGGAATAAACAATGACGCTTGGCACCGACGTGTTCCTCTGCGCTTCCAAAACATGCCGACTCTGTGAGCTAATGCAGCAAGGAAAGGATCAGGAAGGAAGCACTGTAAAAGTCCTGCGTTTGTTTTTTTGGGGGGGTGTTTTTGGTTGTGGTTTTTTTTTTTAATGGATGATGAAGGAAGTGGAGGGATGGGGGTTGACAGGATTTGCTGAAGGTTATGAAGCAGGACTTCAGATAAGAACTAACATCTGCTTGGCCCTTCACTGTCCCTTACAACTGCTGTTGAGCAACAGCTTCACTGTCCGTCCTGCTGTTCCCCCTCTGCAAAAGGCAGCCGAGAGCCCGGCTCATCAGAGGCTGGAGAAGGGCAGGGGAAAGGTGTGAAGGGATCATTCCTGAAGCATTATCCCTCTCCCAGTATCTGCCATGTCGAGATTTCGGAGCACATCTGATGTGTGCTTGGAGCTGCTGGAGCCAGGGACAACTGTGTCCCCTGGAGAGGAGCAGCCTGGCAGACCCTCCATTGCAGGTGGTTGTAAGTTCATGGCCCAAAGTCTGATTTGCCTCCGTTTCTGCGACACCCTTTGCTCTCTGAAAAACCCAGCACAGGTGAGAAAGCAGGAGGTTTCTTTTGGACCAAAATACCATGGCCTGGTTTTTTTGGGGACAGTATCAATTGTGGTGCAAAAAGAGAAGAATCCGGTGAGTTTTGTAACCTTTTTAACCCTGGGTCCAGGAAGTGGGTGAGTTAAAACACGCAGTAGGTGTGATTCATTTTGGCTGCTCAAGGCAAGCGAATCTCCTGCACCCTCTGTGACATGTTCCTCAGTTAATTAGCAGCAACACGGTTAATAGCAGCTCTGGCAGCACCCTGCTGCTTCCTCGGCTGGTGAAGCGCAAGCAGCCTGGGCAGAGCAAGGCTGGGGAGATCACGGGACAGGACTGGGACACGGTACAACGTCTGAGCAGATGCTTCAAGGGGCAGATCTGGCCCCGAGTGTCAGCCCTGGCCGGGGCTGGGTGGAAGGGCTCTTCCTCGTAACCTCTAGTAGTTTATTTCTGCGTGGAGCCTGCCTTGCGGCCAAGACTTTGAGTAAGGGAGGAAGCACTTGGGTAGTAAGCACTGCTGAGATCTCATTAGCTAATGAGGGGGTGTGTTGATCTTTCAGGAACAAAAACAAACATGTTTTCAATGTTTGTCTCTCTCCTGTTTCGTGCACTTAGTTACCTTTCCTGTATTGCAGCATCTGCTTAGCTCTTATTCAGCTTTTATTAGTAGTAGCTGACGTGGAGGAGGAGGAGGAACAGAAACTGGTACTTGATCAGCAGATATCAGAAGCAGTGACACAACCCAAGGGACGTCTGCAAACGATGGCCAACAAGCGACAACCACTTTTTTTTTTTTTTTTTTTAAAGGATTCAGTTCAGTTTTTGTTTGTGGATTCAATATGTGCTGCACGTGACAGAAAGCGCTGCCCTACAGAGGGCTGAGTTCTCATCCCGCCCCTTCCAAAAGGATTCACTCCTGTTGACCGTGAATTTGGCTGAAGTTTTTGTCCAGAGGAACAAAAACACAAGCCAGAAGTGCTCCCGTGGTAAATTGGTTTCCTTTTGCAGTTCCTGGTGACCTCTTTTACGGGAACTTGAACAACTGCTTTGAGCAGATCAACTCTGTGACTTGGCCCTGGGGAGGTTTGGACCTTTTTTTGGCCACTTCAGACTGCAACGAGGACTTGGTCAATCCCATCGGTATAAATATATTAAAAACAAATGTGTGCTTTCCTGGAGGGGAATGGGGACAGGCATCTTCTCTCAAACCCTGTGAGGACACCAAAATTACCTCTTACTTGAGCTCGCCACCAGTGAACCTACACCTGGTTTAAAGATGAGGTTCTTCTAATTACGAGCACTTCCTTGCTCTTCCTTTGCGTCTGTCTGGCTGCCAGCACCCGCCTGCCTGTGTCAGAACGCACGTCCCCTTCTCGTGACATTTTGCTCTGCGTGCAGGACTCCAATACTGGTGAGAAACTGGAACTGTCATAGAATCATAGAATGGTTTGGGTTGGAAGGGACCTTGAAGACCACCCAGTCCCACCTGCTGCCCTGGGCAGGGACAACTCCCACCAGACCAGGTTGCTCAAAGCCCCCTCCAACCTGCCCTTGAACCCCTCCAGGGAAGGGGAATTGTCCATCACGTCGCCCCATCACTCCTCCTGCACATGGACCGTGGGGAAACGGGCAATTCCTCGCCGGTTTGTCAGCTTTTCCTTCTCTGAACTTGGCTCCAAGGTTTACAAGCTAATTGTGAGTGAGGAGCTGGGGGGCCCAAAGGGTACAAGCTGCAGGTTGATGAACTGGAGGCTTGGACCTTGGTTAGTTCTGGAGAAGTACTGCCTTCTTGAGGCGGATCCATGCTGAAGATTTGTCTCCTTTTAACTTTTATTACTGCTTTTTTCTTTTTTTTCCTCTTCTCATTGTGCCTCCCCATTCCCGTCGTATGGTTTAGCTTGGCACAGATGCCAGCTCCTGCTTCTAGTGAAGATAAACCCGTTGGCCGTGCTGTTGGCAGCGTGGGAGCCGGGCAGCCAGCAGGCATCTGCCCAAGCCCGGAGCCAGAAAACAATCCCACCCTCCGGTGGCTGCAGACTCCGGAGAGGGACACTGCTGCCTCAGCCAGGGAGGCTAAACCTCCTCGGAATGGGGATTGAGGCAAGGACAGAGCCGTTCACGAGCCACATGCCCTCTTGCTCATTCCCATCCTGCGGGAAGAGGAAGGGAAACAGCTTTGCCGGATTCTCTGCAGAAGCTTAGGAAGGAATTCACGGTCCCTGGCCTTGTTTCCATCCTGTCTTTCCATCGCAGCCCTGTGACAGCTGCCGAACGGAAAAAGGGGGTGGCTGCGCCAGGCAGGAATCTCTGCCCTTCTCCCTGCAGCTCAAGGCTTGTGCGCCGTGCTCCGGCGGGTGGATTTTTAGCCGAGGGAGAAAAACTGGGTTCTCCCTCCTCTCTGCCCGCTTGGCAGCTGGACGTGGAGGGGCCGAGCGGATGGGGAGGTCCTGGGGTTGAGAAAGGGCCTTTGGCCATCCCCAGTGCCATCCCACAAAGATGCAGGGATGTGAGGACCCTGCCCGTGGCCGTGCAGGGCAGGTCCCTCCTCGGTCTCAGAGGGACAGAGTTTGGACAAACCTCTGGGGAGCTCCAGCTTCCTGGGATACCCCACTCTGGCTCACCAGGGAACGGAGGAGCGTGTGTGAAACCTGGGCAGATCCCCGCACTCTCTGTGTGTGGTGGGGTTCGGCTGCCCCCAGCCCGGAGGGGAGGGCTGGGGGTCCCGTCGCTCCACGCTGGGGTGCACAGGCATGGCCCAAGCCCTGCTTTTTGTCAGCTGAAGGCAGGGGGTGCAGCCTCCCGGGTGAAATCAATCCCTTTTCCCCCCTCCTCTCCCTCTCTCTGTGTTGTTTAGAAAGCAGGGGAATGGCGAAGGGAAAGGCAGGTGTGCAAACAGCTCTCACAGCTTCCCTCTGCCCAGGCCCCTGTGCTCTTGGCCTGTGAGGAGATATGAAAACAATATATTCAGAGCTTTCTGGTAAAAGCTTTTCTCTCTCTGGCTCTCCAGCCACTCTCGAAGGGTGGGATGCAAACCCTTATCCTTACCATAAAGGCAGTGTCTGCATGGGGAGCCTTAGCTGGAGCCTGGCGTTGCATATCACCCTCTGCTTTCCCCTGTCTCAGGGCTGCACACCCATCTCCAGCCACACTGACTCCAAGCACAGTTTTGGGGTTGTTTTGATGGCTTTCAGGGAGCGAACTCCGTGTCACAAGCTCACTGCCACCCTGGGATTACACGGCTCTGAGCAGACCTGGTGGATGGAGGACAGAGGGATGCAGCTGGAGGAATGTGCCCACGTTATTCCAACAGCAGCGTGCCGTGAGGCTGCTGGGGCCAAGCAGAGGGCTACATCTTCTCTGGGTTTGAAGGAAGGGGCCTGTGCTGGGAGCCAGAGACAAAGGAGAGCTAATAAGAAGCTCGTTAAGCTGCTGCTGGATGTATTTTCCACCATAGACTAGTTTCTCCCGCCACAAGTTTCCCCCAGTAACTGCTGTTCCAGGCAAAAGCCTTTTCCTGATGTTTGTACATTCATTTATATATAGCCTTCAAAACGATGGAGCTCGTTACCCTCCATCTCCGATGAATAGGTTTTCCTGCCTGTGTGCCATGTCCCACCGCGCGGGATGTGGGAGAGGGGGCCAAGGATAACACAGCCCTTCAATGGTCCCTCAGTGCTCCCACAGAGGCGCAGGAAGGGAAGGGAGGACTCTGCCCTCGTCTGAGCATGGTTTGGGCTGGGCTGGCCACTAAAACGAACCATGGATGCTCTCTAACTTCTCCTGGAGTCCTGACTTTGCAAAGTGTTTGCGTTCAGCCTCCCACTTGCAGGTTTTTATCCTCTCCTTTGGCTGATTCATAGAATGGTTTGGGTTGGAAGGGACCTTAAAGCCCATTCCACCCCCTGCCCTGGGCAGGGACACCTCCCACCATACCAGGTTGCTCCAAGCCCCCTCCAACCTGGCCTTGAACCC
>JAOXNO010000014.1:2618163-2630419 GCA_028565335.1 Limnodromus scolopaceus | reverse complement strand
TGGGCAGAGGATTGGGAAGATAAGGATGGGAGAGAGAGGCTGGACTCCGAGGGAGGCAGTGGGAGAGTTTTAATGGAGGTTTTGAAGCATTGCATACTTCAGGAACTATTTAAAAACTTATAAACATTTACATCTACAAAGGGAGAAGAGGGAATAAAACATGTAGGTGTGACATGTTACCGCTTCAACTTTGCTCATTAATGCTTAGTTCCAGCCAGAGGAATGAAACTCTGAGGCATTAAGTGATGCTCTTAACGCTGAGAGCGGAGATTTCTTTATAGTAAGAATCTCTCAAGCTATTTTAGGTGGCAGTGGACTGATGAGGCTTCAAAATCTACATTAGCTGGAGGAAAGAAACCTCCAGGGAGCCAAATTGTTGATGTATTTGCATACCAGTGAGTTAGTGGCTGAGGATATTGAAGCTATTGTAGGGCTGCCCAAAATACGACATAAATAGAAATTGTGCCCTGATCATCAAGGTCTGAGCCTGCTGCTCTGGCTTTATTAGGTAGCAGGCTGCGGTCTTTGCAGTTTTCCCTGCAAAGTGACCTCGGTGTCCTTGTCCCCAGCGTTCCCTCTGGCTGGGGCCATCGGTCACATGAAGATGACCCAGGACAAACTCATCTCCAAAATCCACCTGCTCCTCAGCTTCCCAGTGTCCTTGCTGAAGAAGAACTGGAAGAATGAAGGTGCTTTGTATATCCAAGAGCACCGTGGGGAAACCCCGGCATCTCTAAGAGACTGGGCAGCAATAAATGGGTGGAAATCTCCTGGCTGCGGTGCACGTTCTCTCCCTGATGGATGGTTTGGTTTTGTAACTAACTCCTCACTGGTTTCTTTAGGCAACGGGCTCATTTTGACAGGCAGTTCTTGGCTGCTGCGTGCCGAATGAAGCTTGCACTTCCAGCTCATCTGGAGGTACTGGGAGCTGCATTTTTGGGCCAGCCTACGTGGTTTTTGCAAGAAACAGTAGTCAAGCTTTGCAAGCTGCAAGGGGGGGGGTTCCTGCTCTGCTGGGAGGCCTAATGCTGGCTGGTGGAAAGAGACTTTTTAGCCCTGTTTTTGCTCTTGGCGGCAGCTTATCATGTTCTGTGGATTCTTCTGGGGTGTACGTGCGAGATAACAGTCACGTTAGAATTGGAAGCGAACCCTGGAGACGTTAGACATCCTTGTTGATGTGGTGTTTGGTAGCATCCGCATGGAAAACTTTTCTTTTGACTCCTCTTGACCCTCTCAAGAACTTTAAAAGCCAGCCTGAACAGTGCAAAGAGGTAGACGTGGCATAAAACATCAGTCAGGTTTTATAGTTCAGCAGAACCTTATCCAGGAGCTGGGTTTGTCCTTGTCCTGGTTTATTGACAAGAGCTGACGAAGGGGAAGGTCTGAAGTGCTGTCTTAGAGGTTTCCTAGCCTGTATGTAGAAGGCAGTGTATAATTTTCAGCCGATTTACTTGGGATATTTGACAGTGGTCCCTTATCTGCTTCCTCTTCTGCTTGTAGAGATTTTTCTTCCTTCATGGTAGGGAGGGGAATTCCCTTTTTGGCCAAATAGGTGGGTTTTCTTTAAGGAAGTTAATTTTATGTAATTGCATGGGTTATCTCTCCACTCTGCTGCCGCCCCATCCTACCACGCTGATTTTTGAACCAGTTTTGTGACAAGATGCTCTCTCCACTCCCCAAGTGGCATCTTGGTGCCATTACTGGGCAGCACAGGACCTCCCTTGGGTGGGCACCCATGGACATTAAATGCCGGCCATCAGAGCCACGTAGGAGCCAGCCCACCTTGGTCCATGTCCCTGAGGGGCTGCCCCTTTCCAACGGGAGCTGCAGGCTCCAGGTGGTTGTCCTGTCCCTTCCTGCAGCAGTGCTGGGGGCTGAAAATGTCAACTTCCTTCTCCCTGGGGGTAACCACATTTCAGTAATGACCTATTAATCACATGCACGTCGTCCCCAACACACTGATGCAGTTTTGTGTTGAAACCCGGTGGCTGTGACACCCAGATGTGAGGCTGAATGGCTCAGTGGTCATATTTTTTCAAACTGGAATTTAAAATTGGACCAAAGAAAGCAAAACTCCTCTATCTCATCTGTTTGGTTTTGGGTTTTTTTTTCCCCAACAGCCTTTTAATCATAAGAGAATGGTGGTCTCCCGTGGGTAGTCTGGTCCCTGGTAGCTGGGGAGATCGGGGCCACGTGGAGATGACTTTGCGGGAGGGCTGGGGTGTTGCTTTATGGTTGAGTCCCCAGCACAGGTCCAATAAATCATGTTTGCCGCGTCAGCAGTAGCAGCCGGTGTCGGTCTGAGCAGCTTTCCTCTGAGAAGTGGATTAATCCAGATGACTGCGGTCTCTGAGATCTGAGCTGCAAGTTCAGCTTCAGGAGGAGCCCTGGGAAGATGCCGGCGCAATAGGCTGCTGCGTTGCTGGTGGGACCTCGCTGGAAGGTGACACGAGGGACAAAGCCAGAGCCCACAGCCTCCTGCTGCCACTCACCTCTCTGGGCTGGAGATCTCCCAGTGGGGTCTTGTCCATCCCTGCTGAACAGGTCTGTGCACGGGGAGCTGGGGCTGCTTTTGCTTGTTTGAGGCCCTGCGATACCTAGATTGTAGTCACGATGTCCCCAGGTTAAAAATAAGAATGTGTCAAAATCCCTGGTAGCTTTTAGGAAATGCCTTTAGAGATTTTTTGAATGGGATGGTTTGCACAGAGAGGCCTCTTGTTGAACCCTCTATTGGGAGGGAATAGAGGAGGTTTTGAGCAGAAGAGCTCTATTCTGGTGTGGGGAATGAATGTGATGGTGTCCTCAGGTCTGTGTCACCCATACAGCAACTTGCTGTTGCCATGGGAGGACACTAAGAGCAGAGGCTACAGAGCCTGACCTGCTGCCTGCCCAGTGCCAGGCTGCTGCTCTTGGGGAGGAATCAGGGTCTCTGTGGGGACGGGGCCAGCGGGACCAGGCTGTGTTGATGGCAAGGCAGTGGTGTTTGCAAAAGGTGTCCATCCCCTGGGTTTGTACCCACTGTCTGCTCAGCATCATGCCTTACAGGTGCTTTTACTTCCCTGCCATGCTACAGGAGCCTTGGCTGCAGGCTCTGTTGAGGAGAAACCACATGCTTGGCTAGAAAAAGCATTTAACAATAAAATACATCATTTAGACCCGTGTGCCCAAGCGCTGCCCCCTCAGGGGGAGGTCTTCGAGAAGGGCAATGGTGATGGGGCACTGGGTTCCATCCAATGAATCTCAGCCCAGAGGAAGGGTCTGCCTTCCTCTTCTTGCTCAGATCTTCTCTTTCTGAAACAAAGGGGTAGCCGGAGGCCCGTTAGCCCAGTGATAGGACTGGCAGCCCTGATGCAAACCTGACTTCATGCCTGGAGAACCGATCTGTGTTTTGAGACACCAGCCAGCTGGGAAACTGGCTGAATGGCTGGGAAAGCACTGGGAGTAAGGGGAAACTCTGCTGCTCGGGGTTATCACTGCATCCAGGCTTGGCTGCCTCCGGACAGAGGTGTATATGGATGTTCTCACCTGCGGGATGGATCCATCCCTACCATCACAAGCCCTGAGCATCCTCTCGCAGCTTGGGCCGGGCGACCTGCTCGCGGCTCAGCAACTCCTTCTCCAAAAAGAAGCACAAATGGTAAACCTTTGCACTGGAAACTCTGGGACAGAGAACTTAGAGGGCTGGAGAGGAGAGGAAATCCTTGGGGAGATATTTTTAAGGAAAGGCAGAGGATATAGAAGACTATAAGGCAGAGGGGGACAGTGCCAGTCTGCCTTTCAGCATGTCCAGTGTCTTCCTGGTGCTGTGACCTTAGGATGTGTCGTCATTAATTGGTGCTAATCACGCATACCACAGCGTGTGTGTGTTACAGGGAAGAGAGCACGGGAATTTGGGGCTATTCTTCCCCTAAGATGAGTCGTGATTTCTCAGCAGCTTTTGGGTCAGGTCCAAGCAGGAGGTGTTTGCCCCAAGAGGGGAAAACCCTTCCCTGAAGCTTCAAGGATGTTTGAAATCCTGACCTGGTGGGGACCGTTATTGATGGCCATTTCCAAAGCCCCATCCCGCTGTGAGAAGCTTCAAAAGCTGCAAATGGGCTCCCTCAGCTGGTCCCTGGCCCTGGGGCCACATCCTGCCCTCTCAGCAGATGGGTATGAGATTGGGCCGGTCCTGCCCCAAGGCTGGGAGATGCCGTTTGCTGGCTGACCTCTCAGGGCTTATGAGATTTGCAGATCCCAAGGACTTGCCTTGTTCCTTGTGGTACATCGGGGTCCCTGGGCATTGCTGGGGGGTGGGGGGCAACAGCGGCTGCCAGCCTGCAGCCTGGTCCTCTGTAGCACTGAGCATCCAGTCTGACTCTGTGTAAGCTCATTAGGGGAAGAAAGCGGCTTTAAAGGATGTGAGGGATTTGAGCAAAGGGGTCGGGCAGGGGAAGGGGCAGTGAGGGGGTGAAGGCTGGGGGGAAAGTGGGGCTGCCAAGAGGGACAGGAGGGATGGGGGTCCCAGCCAGAGCGGCTTCTCGGCATCATCAAATACAATGCTACAGGGGCTCCTTGTCACCTGTCCTGGTTTAGCCTGGTGAGGTGCCCTCCATCGAGTCATGAGAGGGGATCCCCCATCTCCATGGAGCTCCTGAGTGCCACCCCCCTGCCCTGAGCCACCTGCCAGGGAGATGCTGCGGCTCAGCTCGGCTCCGTTCCGCTCTGCAGACACGGAGGGAGCAGTCGTGGTCTCTCCCACCTCTGGGTAAAGCTCTCGTCTCCGAAGAGCGGGTGCAGGATCTGGCCCCCCACTGAAACCAGAGGTCTCCTGGCCACCTGCAAACCGCTCAGCCCGCCCCGGGCTGTGCAGGGAGCTCCCAGCCGCGCTCGGGCATGTCCTTTAAAGGCCTTCTTGCATCGAGCTCTTCCCTGGCAGCTCCTTCTGCAGCAGATGCGATCACTCTCCCCTCCGGGGAGAATCTGCCGCCGGCAGCTTGTGCTGCGTGGGGTCCCGGCACCCCCCGACCCACCGTCTGCCGGCCGCCCTGCGTCCCCTGACCCCCCCTCCTGGGGACCCGACAGCGCCGAGTGCCGGGTCCGAGCTGGGTGGCCCCAGCGTCTGCCTTCAGCTGCTTGAGACGAGTTCAGGCAGGTAACGACCCGGGGAGCGTTTGGTAAAGTCGCCGAGCCGAGGGAAAGCACTCGGTCTGGCTTCCCAGGGGGTTATTTATGCCACGCTGGGCAAACGAGCTGCGTGTCTCTCTGTTGCCAGCCATAAAACAAAGATAAGGAGCGAGTGTCCGTAAGGCTGAGCTGGATTCCATCAGCAGGGTCTGCCCTGGCTGTTACGGAGCCAGTGCTTTGCAGCAGGGACCAGCCCCCGGGGAAAACTCTGATGCTCACTGATGTGATGAGTTTGCCTGGTCCCTGCTGGCTGGGGTCTCCTGGCCCCCTTGGCAGAGGTGTTGGGGACAATTTGCAGTGTAGAGGCATGAAATGGGCTTGTTTTGAGGGATGTAAAGTGCTGCTGGCTTTTACACCTCCACCGGGGCTGAGCAGGCTCCGGGAGATGGGTGATGGCCCCACTCGGTGCTGGGGCATGGCCAAGGCTTTGCACAGACTTCAACCAGTCCCTGCTCTCTATCCTCTTAAACCTCTGCTGCATTTCGTGTCCCAGCCAAAAAAAAAAATAAGAAGAATATCTCCTTCTGCCCCATATCTGCGCATCCGTGGGCACAGGTCCTGAGGGGACACATCCTGCAGGAGAGTCCCTTCTGCACAGGGACTTCATCCTGGGCTGGGAGAGGGACTCTGTGGACTTTCTGCCGGCTTTCTCTGATTTTCTAATCATTGCAAAACAGCTTAAGTGAGATGTCCAATCTCCTTTGGACTCAGGAATCTCTTATATTTGACTATCTGGGAGCCAGCCTGGCAGGGGGATGCTTGGGGATGGGACTGTTCTGGGGTACAGTGGGTCGCTCCTGCTCTGCGCCGGGTGCTTGCCATCAGTAGGTGGGTGCAAACTTATCTCCCCCCATGGAGATGCCCCACATCATGAGCCCCAGACGAGGATCACCTGTGGGAGGGAAATGGGGGCAGCGAGTGGGGAAGTCCACCCTCAGGGGCTTGTAATAAATTCCTCTTTCGCCTCGCTCAGCGCCCGCCCGAATCCCAGCAGCATCCTCCCGAATCGCAGCGGGCCTCCCCACCTCTTTTCCCACGGATGCCTCCACGCTGAGCAGAGGAGCTCGGAGCTCCTGCTGGGTGAGAAAAATGCTTTAAAAATATAACATTTAGAGGCGTTCTCCCATCTGCGCGCAGCTAATATGTGTCTCTCGTGATAGGTGTGCTGGTCCTGGGGCCTCCACGCTTCCCAAATGAAGCCGCTCGCGGGGACCTCTCCGGGAGAGGGGGATGAGGAGGCGCAGGGACCTGCCCGGGGGCGCCGGCGGCGGCAGCGGCAGAGGACGAGCTGCCAACCCAGCCCCTCGCCTCAGAGGTACGTGCACGAAGGGTTCATCCCACAGCTCTCGGGGTGCTAGCGAGGATGGGACGAGGATGGCAGTGCCAGGCGAGAGGGGGATGCTGGCTGGAGCATCACCCCACTCTGAGGCATCGAGCATCCTTTCAGCACAGCAGCCCTGTCTGTGGCCACCGTTCCCAGGGAACAACCCCCATGCTTGCAGGGAGGAAGAGGAAAAGCCTGTTGTAGCCCTATCCAGAGCCAAGAGCAAAGTTTGGGGGTTCAACCCCCTTCCCCGGGGGGTGCTGAGCCCCAAAATAAGGCTACAGAGTGCTGTTTGCATGACAGCCCCTAAATCTCTATGACCTGCCATCCCTGGTGTGCTCCAGCATCCCCAGTCTCGCCAAGCAGGGATGCTACAGAGCTGCCAGACTTCCTTGCACCCAGGACAGGGTTTTGGGGATGACGAGGCCATCCCGGTGCACTTTTTGGGGGGGCAAGAGCGTGTGCCAAGGCCTGCTGTCCCCATGGCAGTGACATGAGATGGCGCCCGGGCTCTGCCGGCAGAAGTGTTTGTTGTGGTGCCTGTGAAGAGGCCGGCTCGCAGCGAGGTCCGCTTGGCAGCTGGGGCAGAAAAAAAAAATAATAATATAATAATGTGCTGAGGAGAAGCACGGCCGTGGGCCGGTGACTCATTGCTGGCTGGAAACGGCTTCGCGGGCTCCTCGGTGGTGGCTCTGCGGCGGCAGAGAGGGCTGTGCCTGTGCCAGGAGAGCGGGGACAGGGACGGGGACGGAGCAGGCTGCAGAGGATGCTCGGAAAGTACCCAGGTCCGGAGCAGCACCCCATGGAGGGGTGCCGTGGCGGCTGGGGGAGGGCAGAGGGGGTGGGATGCTGCCTCTGCTGCTGGAGTTTCTTTGGGGTTTACCCAGGCGTCTCTCTGCAGGGAGCAGCAGGCAGAGCTGGCCGGGCTCCCCACATCTCCAGATGAAGGTAAGAGCAGCCCCAGGGTGGGGATGGTGGAAAAGGGGTGGGTTTTTCACACCCCCCCCCTCCCTAAGCAGCATTGCTCGGGTCCAGCAGGAGGGTATCCCCTGGCCTGGCAGCACCTGCCTGCACCCCCCTACCCCTTCCAGCCCTGGGACCCCGACCCTGTCCCCTGCCACTCCTCAGGGATGTGCCTCACCAGCTGTAACCCACCCCCTGCACCAGGCCCATCACCCTCCTCCCCCTGCCCTGACCCAGCCTGGCTGCAGCTCCCTTAACCCCACAGGGGTATTTTGGGGGGCACCTGCCAGCCCCTGCCCCCTGGGAACCTGCAGGCTGCAGAAATGCCAGTGGTGTTTTGGGGGATCTCCCTCGAAGCGGTGTCAGGCTGGGGAGCGTACCCTGCTGCCTGGCTCCTGCCACCCTTTCTGTCCCCAGGGAGGATGAGCAGTCCCCAGGGACACCCAGACAGGGTTTTGGCCGGCAGCGAGCAGAGCGTGGAGTGCGTCGGCGAGGTGAGAGGGAGGGGAGGGTATCAGGTTTGGGGTCCCCGACCCCTTGGGCTTGGCCAGACCCCCAGCCCCTTGGTGCTGCTCTTTTTGGGATGTGTCCAGTGCCAGGGAGGGGTTTGTTCTGACAAACACCCTTGTGCCCTCCAGGTGCCAGGCAGGGACAGGCAGGAGCTGGCTGTGCGCACTGGGGACAGTGACGGGACTGAGGAAGGTGGGTGAGTCCCCGTCCCACATCCCAGCTGGGTCCCCTTAGATGAAGGCTTGAAGTAGCTGGGGATGAGTGTGGGAACACTGTGTCTTGATGGGGTTTGCTCCCTTGGTTGGGGACATGGGGAAGGGGGGACTGGTCAAGAGGGACCCGAAGCCCTGCTGATGCTGGGGGAAGGATTGGGGCTGTCCCATTCCATGGGCACGGGCTCCCTGCTGGGACAGGAGAGCAGAGGGAGGAGGAAAGACCAAGCAAAAGCCTTCACATGTGCTCTCTCCTGTGGTGTTACTACCTCCCTACAGATGGAGAAACCCCAGAGGATCCGCTGCTGAATTTCCCCAGTGAGCTCTCGGTGCTGGAGAGACTGGGCTTGCACGGGTAAGACCAGTGAGCACCTGTATCCCTCTGGGGACTTCAGGACAGGGGGGTCCCAGGGCAGCACGTGGCGCGGGGATTGGACTTTCCTCCTTTCCCACTTCACAAGAGCCGGTGTCCAGATGAAGGGCACTTGAGTCCCAACTTGTGGTGGTGGCTGACACCCTGGGCACCCTTGGGAGCAGACCAAGGGCATTTTCAGCCTGCAGTCCCCACGGTGCTTCCATCCCTGACAGCACTTGTCTTCCCACAGGGTGGCTCTGACAGAGCAGGATGTGGAGGTGAGGGCTGTCGGGGACCGTGGGTGGGCTGGGGAAGGGGGACAGAGGGACGGACACCTTGCTGGCTCACAGTCCCGGGGGCTGTGCCCTCCTCCTGGCCATCCTCCAGGCACCGCAGTCCCCTGGCAGCCACCTTACAAATCCCTTTCCCGGTGATGCTGTTGGCGTTCAGAGGCAGCTGCATTTCCAACGGCAAGACGAGCCCGTCCTCTGTGCGCTCGGCAATCCCACAGAGTGCTCTGCAGCTCGCCGAGCGCGCCCTTAGCCGGGGAGGTGGCGGAAGCCGCGCTAATAAAAATAATTTTCCTGTGAGTGCCAGGGCTGAGTCAGGCTCCGCTGTCAGCCGGGACCTGCAGCGAGAGCTGGCGTCTGCCCGGCGCGTGCTCTTGCCAAGAGGGCTCGGGATTTCCACGCCTTATCGGCTGCCTGGGGGGTTGTGTCTCAGTCAGGCTGGCATCTCACGGGGACTGTCCCCAGCATGAAGCAGCCTAACTGGTGCTAGGGCAAGGCAAGTGCTAATTGTCCCCAGCGCTCCCCTGCTTGGTGACATGCTGGAGGGTCTGTCTGTGCCTTGGGGACAGCAGCGCATGGCTCTAGTGGCTTCCCCTTC
The DNA here is from genome assembly GCA_028565335.1 of Limnodromus scolopaceus. Taxonomy (NCBI): domain Eukaryota; kingdom Metazoa; phylum Chordata; class Aves; order Charadriiformes; family Scolopacidae; genus Limnodromus; species Limnodromus scolopaceus. The sequence goes on along the minus strand of JAOXNO010000014.1, from coordinate 2,621,004 downwards.
GCCCTGTGTCCCACCTCTCACCCTCCCACCCCACAGGCAGCCTTTGCCCACCTTGCCCTGGCTTTTCGCTGCGACGTGTTCACCCTGCGGCAACGGGTGGAAGTGGAGAAACGGGCACGGGACGCGGCGGAGGAAAACATCCAGGAGGAGCTGGGGCAGTGCCGGGCTGCCCTGGAGGTAGGTGGGCACCAGGGCAGGGGCTGTCATCTGCTGGGGACATCCAGCCCCCAGAGGGGTTTGGACAACTCAAAATCCTGGCTCTGGCAGCTCCATCCTCTTCCTCCCCAGAGGCTGGGCCCATCCTGCACCGATGTGGGCTGCAAGGAGATGCTGGAGCAGCTGCAGCGCAGCCTGGCTGTGCTGGCGGCGGCCATCGAGCGGGCAACCAGCGCCGCAGAGAAGCTGGGGGCTGTCCATCAGGTCTGTGCACAGCCTGTGACCCCTCTCCCAGGGCTGGGAACCACCGAGGGTGCTGCAGCTGGGCTTGGGGACCCATCCTTGGACTTGCTGGTGTTTGTCCCTCCTCCTCGTGGTGGTGGTGTTGACCTTGTGTTTGCACATACTGGGGTGCAAGGGATCTGTCTGTCCTCGGGAGGAGGAAGGGGATGCACAGTGGGGGACTGGCAGGGACCCGGGTCCTTGGGGAGCAGGAGATGGGGGGGCCTGATCCCCCATCCTGCCCGGCCGCAGGAGGCGCGGATGAGCCGAGCGGCGCAGGTGATGGTCCAGCACGTGGAGAACCTGAAGCGGCACCACATGCGGGAACACGCGGAGCTGGAGGAGATGAAACGCCTGATCCAGCAAAACTCCCGCAACCGGCAGCTGGCGGAGACCCAGGGTGAGGTGGGCTCTGCCGCCGGGGCGACCCTGCGGGATTCGGTCCCGAACCCCTCTTGGGGGGGTCAGTGTGACCCCCGCGCCGCAGAGCCAGCGGGTTGTGTGAGCTGGGGACCGGGGGCGGGTGACAGCTGGGACGCGATGACACATGCGAGGGGTCGGTGTAACGGCAGACACAGCGTGGGAGCAGGTGCTGGTGGCCGGAGAGCCATCGTCCCGTGGCCCAGCTGGGAATGCGGGGCTGGGGGGGCACGAGGCACACAAAGGACACTCTGTCCCTGGACGCCAAACCCCACACATGCCATTGCACGCAAAAACGGTCCCCCCGGACAGAGCACTCCTGTGACTTGTGCCAAGCATGTGGCCAGGACAGTGTTCCATGGGAGGGAGGAGGTTTGCAACCGTCTGTGTTGATTTTTGGGGGTGATGTAAAGCTGCTTCTGTTTGCCCCCAGATGACGCGGAGCCACGGCTGAGGCCTCACCCCCTGATGCGAACTTTCCAGCAGGTAACTGGTCCCAGTTCAGTGGCTCCAGAGCCACCGCCTCCTCCTGCCCTGCTGCTCCCCCTCACCCGGTGGTCCCCACACAGCTGCTAGTCCCCGGGCAATGCCACTCCTGCCAGCTGCTTGCTGCGGGCACGGGCTGCTAGAAATGCTGGGGATGAGACAAAGCGTAGGGGCAGCCTCAGAGGGCTGCGGGGAGATGGGGTGCCCAGGGCTGGGGAGACAGGGTGCCCGGGTTTGGGGAGACAGGGTGCCCAGGGTTGGGGTCTGCTTGGCCAGGAGATCTCAGGCAGGTCCCTCTGCGTTGCAGGGTCATAGAACGAGAGCCGCAGGCTTGGCTGTTCTCTAGCACCAGCTCGAATTCGGCACTGATTCCCCTACAGCTCAAGAGGTAGGGGAGCGCTCGGGGAGGGGGTTAGGCAGCCCCGCCAGCACGGCTTGAAGCAGCAAGGACAGGCGCAACCCCCTTGGCTTTCACCTTCCCTCATCTCACCAGCAATCCGGCTTGTCCCCGTAGCACCAGGGCTGGTGGGAGGCTGGCAATATCCCTTCTCCTCCTTGGTGTCCCTTGCCTGTGCTGGGGAGGTGATGGGGAAGGGGGCGATGGGGAAGGAGGGGATGAGGAGCACGAGGAGGCAGCCAGCTCGGTGCTCACCTCCAGCCCCTCCATTGCAGGGGTCTGCCCGCCGCAGAGTCAGCATCGCCGTCATCCCCAAGCAGCTCTTGGTAAGGACACGGGCAGGGGGGATGGACAGGAGCTGTGCCCCCCACTGTTGGACATGTGTCCCCAGGCTCGGTGCTACTGGGGGGCTGGGTCCCCACTGATGCTCCTGCCTTTGGTGCCCAGCCAGGTGCCAGCCCTGACAGCCGAGCAGCCCCGGCCAGCGAGCCGGAGAGGGAAGGGTCCCAGCGCCGGCCCAGCACCCAAAGGTAACCACACTGGGTGGCAAGAAGCCCATGGCACTGGTTGCCACTGGCCCATGGCACAGCCCCACTGTCCTCTCCCTCCCCAGGAGTGAGCTGGAGCCGCAGGGCCAGGGCAGCGCCGTGACCAGGGATCTGGTGGCCGAGGCAGATGGCAGAGGCTCGAGTGCAGGGGATGAAGAGCCAGAGCAGCTTGGGCTGATGTGAGCAGCACCCTGCGTGTGCCCAGCGTCCCCCCCGTGGCTGATGGACTCTCTGTGGTCCCACGGTGGCCAGCATATGGGAAACGGGCTGGGGGATTGGGTGATGAAAGGCTGGGGTGTTGCTTGGTTGCCCCAGCTCAACCCTCCTCTGCCTCAGTTTCCCCTGTGCGTTGTGGGTCACCAGTGCCCTCCCCGGGCTTGTGACATTTAGGTTTGCAAAAGGGCCAGTGACGTTTGGGGTTGAGTAAAACACCCTCCTCATCCCCAGCTGGGGCGGAGGTGGGACTTGCTCTCCCCCCTGGATGATGAGTGTCACCTTAGAATCATAGAATCATCTGGGCCAGAAGGGACCTCCAAAGGTCATCTAGTCCGA
>JAOXNO010000014.1:2466769-2477955 GCA_028565335.1 Limnodromus scolopaceus | reverse complement strand
TGCTCCAGGCCCCTCATCATCTTTGTAGCCTCTGCTGTACCCTCTCCAGCAGTTCCCTGTCCTTCTTGAACTGGGGAGCCCAGAACTGGTCCCAGTGCTCCAGGTGGGGCCTCACCAGGGCAGAGCAGAGGGGGAGGATGTCCTCCCAGGTTAGAGCAGACATCTTTCTGAGTGAGATCAGGTATGATTTGGGGGGTGGGAGAGAAATAGCATCAGTTTTCAGGAAAAAAAACCAAAACATACCTGCAGAGCCAGACGGTGGGGGAGCCCCCGATCTCTGCCATTCTGTGGCTTCTGCAGCCAGCCTGCGGATATATTGGTCGTTAACGCACAGGAGAATGTTCTCAGGTTTGATATCTGTGTGAATGATTCGACATTTCGTGTGCAAGTAATCCAGACCCTGAAGAACCTGTGGACAGAAGGAAACCCAACATTAGAAAAAGCAAAGAATGAGCACATTGAGAGCACAGTGCAAATACAAAGTTGAAGTTGTCTACAATGACCAACGAAGGACTTCTGTGTTGAGAATACTCCAGATTAGCTCTAACGTGATCAGTGGTTACTACTCAGTTCCAGATAATATAGATTTGCACACGAATTTTAGCTATAAATTTAAAATACTCTCTTTACCCTCAACACTTACCACAGTTGAAAATCTAATTTTAATACCCTGCAATAAAATCACGCTTTCCTCCTCCCCTCCACCTCACATGTAGAAAGATGTTTCTTCTTAGGCAACCACCCAGTAGGAAGAACAGGTTTCTCTTGCTCTTCCCACCATTAAGCACTGTACTTACTGTGAAAGTTTTAAAAAAAAGAAGTACTTGCACTTCCAAGGAATAACCAGGGTTAGAAGAGGGTAAAAGCAAAGCTGGCCTCCCATAGTGGTTTAAGTGTCAGAAAATAAATATCTGTAGCAAAAGGCTCTTGCAGTAGAGAAGGGAAATATTAACCCCAGGATGATTTTGTTGCATGAGATACATACCACCGATTTTTAACTTCTGTTTTCTTGGACCTGAGCAAAATTAGTAAAAGAGGTCTCACTCGGTCGAGGGGACGAGTGCAGTCACAACTGGAACTTACCTGCTTGATGATCTTTTTGACACAAGGGAGTGGAAGCCCCTGATAATTTGACTTGATGATCCACTTGAGGAGATGATGCCCCAGAACTTCAAACACCATACAGATATCTGGAACTCGGTCAAGGAAAGAGATGGACAACCTGACCCAAGGACTGCAGATCAAAAGAAATCCATACCAGTAAAGTGTTCTATATTAAAGAACCCTCATCCTTCTCGCACAGGATGAAGAAGCTGCCTCTTAGAGAAGCCCCATCCCGTCCTACACATCACTGCTGTTATCTAAAGCCTGAAATACAAAGGGATGGAGCTGGTTGGGATAATGGTCTGAAGGCAGCAGTAGCAAACTCCTGCTTTGGGTGGAAGCCATTACACAAGCAAGCGTGCCTTAGTATTTCCTGCAAGTATTGAGACAGCTTCCAGCCAACAATGTATGTTTTGGAACAGCCTTAGCTCTTGCCTCAGGCAAAACTCTCTCTGTACCAGCATTACCTGAAAAGATAACAAAATTTCCATTTCATAAGTCATCTTCAGAACAATTAAGTACTTTCTCCACCCTCCCTTGCCTCTTTACCAGCAAAACAAATTTTTAACAAGCCTGGACCTCAACAGTATTTACATTATCTGCTTTTTGTCTATAAGATCTCAACAGCTAGAGCCACTCTAGTGACATATTCAGAATTGTGCCTTTGCTTTAGAAGCCAGCCTTCTAGGAGTTCATTAGGCCACTTTTCTTCTAAGCTGGCAGAAAGCATGAATGCATTTCACAAGAGTGAAAGAAATACAAGAGCAAGTCAACATTCACTTGGTGCTAGGTACTGGGAAAAAGTTCACAGAAGAAATCCATTGTAGGACTACTGTTTTTTAGAAGTGTTAGAACATTTATGATCTACAGCTCGATTCTCTCAAGCAGCCCAGTAATTCTCACTGAAATAAAGTCTGGGGTACTGCAAAGCAGAAACACGCACAAAAGTGCAACTTCTAAGTTTTAAAGGTGCATTTTTAAGACCTGCCACAAATTGCTGCCCTATTAGACAGCTGTTCACAGAACTACAGGGGATTTCCAAAGCAATACACTTTAAACATCCTAACAATGTTGATAAAGTCTGTGCTTCCGTAACGAGAAAACCACCTTATTATCTACTTACAGACTGCATGGGTTTGCTCTTTTTAATTACCATTCTTAACATTTTGTCCTGCTTTTCCTCAGTAAGGGGTTATTACCAGGCTGCTCGCAAAATTGACGGGTTGAGAGAGACGGGCTCTTACCCCAAGGTACCTCCGACACGAAGCCGTTCAGTGCTGATGACAAACCAGACGCAGCCACCCCATCTCTGGGTGACGTTCCCAGCTTGACTCAGCAGAGCTGACTCCACAATTTAGACATATTACATCAGGCTGAACGATCATTCTGGATCTAAGGCAGTTTTGAGGCAGATGATTCTACAGCAGGTCCCTCGGGCAGCGAAGGAGATGCCTGGGCTTTGCTCCCCAGCCCCGACACGACGCTCCCCAGTAAACTCCCAGCTTTGTGCAATTCTCTGCCTTTATTTCCCAAAAGGATACGGGAACCATTCACTCCTGAAATCTTGAAGTCATCTAATAACTGAACAACTCTCTCTTTGCTTGGATCATTTGGATCACTGTTGCGGACCTGCAGAGAGAAAGAGCATTAATTTCGTGTTCCTTGAGGTAATTACTAGGCAAGAATGTATGTTTGAAGTCAGATCTACTGCACTACTGTTAAGTTCCTACCCAATTCTTCGCAGCTAGATGACCCAGAAATATCTAGCACGTGACTAATGTGAACTCCCCAACATGAATTTAAAAGAAAAAATTAAAAAAAGACCCTCACTCTCAGGCACTCACCGATTTTAGCAACTTGATCTCATCCAGTGCTGTTTCTGTGTAGTGCTCTGCACTCTTCACCACCTTCATTGCCACAAATCTCCTCCCTCTACGCACACACAGTAAGGAAATTGGAGATGGTTAACACTCATACAAAGAACTTATTCTCCAGGATTACCCCAATTCTTTTGCATATAAGAAAGCTACGTATTTAAAGCATCATGGAAAAATGAGGTCTAGGCACTCTCATGATGATTGTCTTTGGGTCTCTTTTATAAAACATCCATGTTAGTCATTTCTCATAAAATGAAATAGCAGGTCAGAGGCTGCTGAAGACAAGGAAAGAGTTTCCACACGTGTGGTTTGCTCTCTTAACTCCCTCCCACACACAGTATCAAAAGAAACTTCTGCATTCGGATGTGGACAGCTATGTTTTGTGCTTTTATCTCAAAGTGAAAAGGTGCTTTCTGATCACGTTCGTGCAATGCTGTGCATTCCCACCAGAAACACCAGTTAGAACGGAAGGACTTACTGGATGTCCCACGCGAGCCACACAGTGGAGAAGTGGCCCCATCCAAGCTTCCGAATCACGTGGTATCGTCCATTAAATAGATCTCCAATTTTCACAAGGTGATAACCACCTAGAAAAAGAGTGGGAAGTTTGTGTATCAAGTGATCACACAAGTGCTGAGGAGCAGGTATGTGGAACAAGCATCACAACTTGGGGCAGACTTATTTGATACGTTTAAAATTTAAATCATATAAACAAATGCAAATGTTTCTCTAATTGGATCTTGCTAGAATATACACTACATTAAACGAAGAGCTGTGAACAGCCCTCTAGTTGATTGGAAAGTTTTAATGTAATTGAACTAGGAGGGCTGACTTTTCCTCCTTTTCAATGTAGGTCATCACTGCAGCATCACAAAAGGTTAGTTTCTCAGTGAAAGCACCTGAAGTCTCCTAGACTGACTACCTTTGGAAAACACAACTCATGGTGTTCAGTAACAGAATCATACAGCTAAACATCAGCATTGCTTTTGCATGCTCTGTCTCCATAATGTGAAATTTCTGCACCCAAGATACCAATGGAGCTTCCCCTGCTACTGCTATCCTGACCGAAAGGCACTTTGCCATTTAACATCATCATTGAAATTAGGAAATTCTCCTCCCCGTACCCCTAGTATCTCTCAGCTGCTATGCAGGAGGATTCCATGATGGAAGCAAAGCCATGAAAAGCCAGACAAAGACACAAGGGAACTGGCAGAAAACAGAGCAAAGAGAATAATCTGTAATTGGTAAGGTATAAATTTTTGCCAGAACCTGGAATTAGACCACAGATTCCAGGCGCTTGCTATTTAGTTGTGGTCAGCAAATACCACCCAGGAAAGACATGCTTTGCCAGAAGATTCCTCTCTCTCAATTAACTGGTTGACAAACAAGACATAGAATCACAATCCATTACTTCATTAGCTCGAGCAGCAGAAGTCCCTTTTCTCCACTTAAAGACTTCAGTTACAGCGGTGACAGCCCCACCAGTCACTAACTCACACAATGGCCGCCTTCTTCCCACTTGCTTTACAGCAAACAAAATCCCACAAATCTTTGGGTAGCACACTAAAAGTAACATAAATGCTTTGAAGTAAAGCACTGAAGTGGAAGAAATACTGCAATTCAAGTTCCCTGTGCTATTTCTACTTTGCATTTTTTTAATACACATATATGGCATTTGTTACATGCTCCTCCCTCTGCCTTATTCAATAAGTACAATAAATAGTATCACAGAAGAATTTATCTTAGAAAGCACTAAGGGGACATACTCAAGCTTCAACTAATTGATCAGTTGAATTTCTATGATCAGTGTTTTTGTTTTTTTTTTTTAAAGTATTTGCTATGTTAAAAAAACAACCTGGCCCTTTTGATATTGAATTATGTACTATGGTATTTCCATTTGGTCTGTATTTGCTCAGAGAAACAGCGGAAGACTGTATTTGCAGACAGAGTTATCTGAAGAACGGATACCAAGATGATGATCTTCAAAAGAAAACAATGAAGAATCTGAAACTCATTTGAAGGATTTCAAAGTGTCCTTTTTCTGATGAAAATCAGGAAGAAACTGAATGCCTACTTGCTTTTACCAATTTGAAAGCCCTCTGGCACAGAGGAAAAAGCAAACAGCTTTAAACACATGCATTAAAAACAGCTCTCCAACTCAAATCTTTCCTGATAACAGATGGAACCTTGGAGAATAGTTCCTGCATTTCAGGTTAGATTGAAAAATGTTATTGTCATCATGCAGCTTCAAAAAACACTTAAAGTAAGAGGGAGTCTATTTTTTTTTCCTCTATAGTAGATGGGAAATCTTGGGAATTTCCTGATTACAGTGAAAACTCGGTGCCTTAAACAAGCAAGTTCTCACCTTTGCAGTAATCATTTGGATCCTCTTGTTCGTCGTCATCTGATCCCAGGATTTCCTCCTCCTGCTCGGGAAGATCGTTCTCGGAATGAGCCGCGGGGCCCCGATGCTGGGGGTCGGGTCTGGAAGAGAACACACCACACATCGCTCAGCTCAGCGCCTCTCCTTCCGCACCAGGCACTGCTGATAACAGAGGAGATGCAACATTCAGGCTGCAGAAAAACTATTTTCACATTTAAATACTTTTACTGCTGAGCTGCTATCAAGGTAGGTAGAAACAACATTTCAGATACTAGTGAGAAATACAACTTAATGCCCTAGATTCTCTTTTATAGCGGAACAAAGACAAGGCCAGATGAGACAATGAGTTAAATCTTAGTGCTCCCACCAGAACGTTAGGCTCTTTGAACCCCTTCTCAGCCTTTCATTCAGTGAGGACTCTTCTAAAGCAAATTTATATTTTAAGACGTTACCTCATATAAAAACTGAAGGTTTAGATGGTGATGAATGTTATTTTAAAGACTAACATTAATTCGTACTCCTTTGGAAAAAAACCCCCGCACATTAAACCAATGTCTTAGAATGTGTGCCCTTTGTCCCTTCTACCTTCAAGATCAAACGAACATTTAACCCTAAAATTCCTAATATTGCCCTCGATTGCTCCTGTTCTCCCATGGGGGCTGCGGTTCTAGTTTGTCTCTTCACTGAAGGTCTATAGTTCGTTGCAGTTGTCTGAACTACGGGGAGTGGGAGCGTGCAGAAGAGATTCCTAGAGCTCATGATTGCAGAGGGATTGAAATCAGGCACCAAAGTGGTATTTTTTTTTCACTCCTACATTCATAAATAAAAGACATTAATTTTGTGTGCTTAACTCTTCCCCAAATGTGCTACTCCAAGTCCCTGTTTGCGAAGATCATGTTGGCAAAGGCCACCTCATCGCTCTGATGCATCTAAGCTGCATTTGGATTCCTCAAGCTAAAGGACATTGCCATGTCCCCCTGTCCCAACTCCTCCTGCACGGCAGCGCCCTGCTACAGCCAAACAGCTCATAAAGAGGTAATTCTAAACCAGGTAAATTACTTATTTTACAAACTATTACAAGGAACAGTTAATTCTCTACAGAATTTAATCTTCAATATCCTTTCATACCAATTAAGCACTTATAATGCAAACAACGCCTATAGATCATTTGCACTGGCAAGATTCAGTGGCAAAATACTGCAGGATATTAACTTTTTTTTTTTCCTTAGAAGTATGGGATTAAAAAAAGCTGGACTTGTCCAAGGAGGTGGGCAACAAATTTCTTTACAGCAAATGAGGTACCAGCACGAGATAACATTCTCTAACGCGCTTCCCTGTCGGTGTGAATCAGTGGAAGTTTCTTGTATGGAAACTACTATTCCAGTGAAGCAGCAGCTGTAAGTGCTGCCTCCCAGCAGGTTATTTCAAATTCCACTGGTTTTCCTCAAAGAAGGAGTAGCTGCTGAGGCAGCTGCTGGTCATGGCAGTGGACAGGGTAATGCCTGTGGGCTTTCGGATGCAGTTTTGCGTTTCAGGATGCACAGGACTCCCACTCGGTTGTATCATGGTCGTACTGACTGATCTTAATCCATGGGACAAATTTAATAGTACAATTCTAAGAAGTTATACAACAGCACAAACGTTCAGCATTTACCTACTACGCATGCGCCCTGCTGAGACGTCATACATTAAATATATTACTCCATGCTAAAGCTCCGGCCATCTTCAGTATCTACAGAGCATGAAAAGGAAGAAATGGCCCCTTCCAACCTGATCACGACTAAACTTGTAGCCATCTACAACCTGGAATTGGAGTTAATTAAAGCAAAGAGGAGCTACAAAGGTCCAACCAAACCACCCCCCATTTTTTTCAGTCGGTTGTCAGAACTAGTAAGTCCTGCTGATTTAATTCAGGAACAGATGAGGAACACAGATTAGTGGTCCCCAACCATAAAAGAAGATGGCCAGACAGTCCATTCCACTGCTGCCAGGCTAATGGGACATTTATTATCAACCTCATAGCTTGATCCAGCTCAAAGTTATTTAATATTTTAGACTTTTATTTTCCCTGTAAACCACAGAATTTCAAGTTGGGGGTAGGAAGAAGAAAACTAGGAGGAGGGGGGAGAAGTTCTGGAGGTCAAAAAAGCTCCTTTAGAACTGCTGCATTCCTTTGGGGACAACTGAGCTAGCAATAAAGTCACAGGCGATCCCCAAATTAAGAGCAGGTTGCAAAGGCAAGAAAGGGCTATGGGCAGAACGGCTGAAGGGGAGACAGGATGCTCATACATAACAAATCCTATAGGCAGGGTAAAGAGAACCAGAACTGGACAGAAAGGAGAATTTCAGCCCCGTAGCCACACCCACAGCGTAAATAATCACGAGTAATTCTCCTCAATGCTGTTTCAAGATTTTTCACTTTTGTAACCATGCAAGATGTAAGGGATTGGATCGGATACAAAGGAAAATTCATCTTAAGAACCGCTGATGCAGACAGAAACATCGTGCCATTCCGCAGTCCCGATGCTCCTCAATAATAGTAATTTCATGCATCAAGGAAGAAGTTACTGGAAGCACTAAAGCCCATTCTCTGGGAAGGTTTCTCCTAAAAACGGGGCTGAGGAATCCTGCTGTGACAGCCTCGCACACGACACACCCCACAGCCTGCAGCCCAGTCTGTCCCAGGGACCCAAAACCATTTCACTCCTACGTTATAATCTACTACACCAATTAACACGGTAGTGAGCCCTATTCAGGTCACAGACATTTCTACACTGCTATTTCCTTTATGAAATCACCTCCAAAACACAGCTCATTCCTCTGCCCTCCTGCCAAAATTCATTAGATGTTATTACATCCCACCACCTTCTTCCCCCAAAGCAACCACGTCAACTGCAGATACGGATTAAGAGAGGCTTAATCAGGGCAAAATATGGATTAATACCAAAAAAAAAAAAAGACAGACACAAACCCACAACCCTCATCTGTCTGCTTCGCTCACAGACAGCGCTCTAAAAGGCACAAAAGGCTGCTAAAGACAGCAGAAAAATCCACGCTGGGTATTTAAAGGTGACAGCCCCAACAGCTGTCTGCAATATTGCAAAACGCAGATAAAATATAAAGAGAGCCTATGAAAGATGGTTAATAGTTTACACATCAAAAAAAAATAAAATTCAAGCATTCTAGGGTATTGTTGTATTATAGCTGCCTCTCTTCTACTGAAGAACACCTTGATCACCTTTTACTTTTGCTCTCTCAATGTGCTGAGAGATTTAATTAATCATCAGAATTACCTGGTTTTGCAGGGTCTCTCTACAACTATACAGCATTATTTTACTTTAAGGGAAACAATGTGGAATAGCAACGCTAAGGCAAAACACTGGATCCTTTACAGAATTTGTGTGAATCCGTATCTGGAGACCCCCCCAAAAGTCCTTACTCTCTCAGGAATGCCCGAAGAACTGCAAATTCATGAGATAAAAAGAATGAAAGGGGATAACCTACCTGCAGGAAGCACGGCCTCCCATTGATAAAGCTATTCCCGAAGACAGCCCAACCGTTTTCGAAAGAGCCATGTAAAATCAGCCGGCACGGTGTCGGGGAGGCGGGGGGGACATCGGAGGGGTTGGTTCTCCGGGAAGGCAGCGCAGCTTTGTGCGGGGAGCGAGGAAGAGGAGGGTTCTGCCTCCTCCACCACCTAGTGCAGAGGCGCAGCACTGCATTGCAGGTATGGGGCCTCGCAGCAAGGGCTGCTCCCGCTCCTCTCCCTGCCAATTCAGGCATCTCAAGGGCTGAGCATACATAAACTCATCTCCTTCCTTCCTCTTGATGTCTACCTGCCCCAATCTTCCCTCTTAATGAAATTAGAAATTCAGGCAGATACTTTGCTCCGTCTTCCTGAACGAGCCGGTTTTATTTGCCTATTCAATAAACCACCGGATTCAAAGCTGGGATGAAGACTCAGATCATGGTAATTTCCGACACTCCAGCCCTTTTGATACAGAAATCAGCACAATCACACAGGGGAGAAAGGGCGTTCACAGAAAAAAAGTGAATTTTCTGAAGTATTTCCAAGCCTCCCCCATCCAGAGTTAGAAGAAAAACTTACCCTTTATGCTTAAAAGTAACAAAACAAAAAAAAAGCAGGAGTCGTCAGATTTCTTTAAAAGAGTGAACTGAGGATTTTTCACACCAGCAGGCACTTCACATCATCCTCCGACCATGTAAAAGAATTACCAGCCATTTCCTGCGCCTGTTTATCCTGCTGGTTTATGTAAGTGATAGGGGAAACAAGTCAGCAACAACATGACATAGCAAGTACTAATTTAAGAGATTTTCTCTGCTACAGAGGACTCCTCATTAGTAAGACGCTGATGCTGGCTCTGCATTTTTCAACGAAGAAGTTTAAATAAGAATTGGATTCATCCGACTTTATCTCTCAGATATTTTCACCTTAAAATCTCACTGGAGTTTGAACAGCCTTTTTAACAACCTCTTCATATCAGAAGAGGTGCCAACAACATGCAAAATTTTCCACTGTAGACAAGATTCTGCTGCAAGTTCATTGAATCCATCGCCCGACAGCTCTGCCCACCCTGCACAGGAGGGACAGTGAGGGTTATTTACAAGAACTAAGATTTCAGTCGCTCACTTGTTCCTTACAAAAGGTCTTGAAAGAGTTTGGAAAACTCTTTTTTTTTCCCAAAGAGTTGGAATACACTTCTGTATTCTCTTGCCAGGTGCCCATAAAATCACTTATCTGGTCCACACACTAAAAATACAGTTAAAAAAAAAGGGTGAAGAAGCCTCAATCGCTCAAAGTGTGTTGTTGCAGATTTGCACTGAGGTGGATCCAACAGCATCAGGAGGAGATGGGAGACCATGGCCATGGCCACTAGCACAGATAAAATGATGGAAAAGTGTTCTTTGGGCTGTTCTTCCAGTGGCACCAGCACGGGCTCCCTCACCCTTCTCTATGCATCAGAGCCATCCCATCAGCCAAGTCTCCACACGCAGCTTCACCATCGAAACTGGCAACTTGTTTTCTCCACCCTAATAACTTACATAAAACGCTTGGAGAGGGGCATTTGGTTCTCCTGGTTGAGAGAGACTTCTTCAAAACTGTTTTGTACAGGAAATCAGTACTTTTCCTTGTCCCCAAAACAGCAGAAATACTGTCCATGCTACCCACGTACCCACTCTGAACTGACACAAAAGCAGGTCCCTTCCACCCTCAAGGACAGATTTAATCCAAATAGTTTTTCAAACCTTTCATCCTTATATATCTGCCAACAAAAAAGATACTCTCCTTTCTCCTCCTCTTCACCTCAGCTTGCGAGTCCCTTAATATCTGCAGAGCTGACGCCCGTCTGTAGGAAACTGAAGACAATTGCTCTCCTAAATGATTTTTAAGCCGCCTGCAGCACAATCTTTATAAACACTGTCATTCCTCATTTGCGAGTTCCAATTACACACTTGAAACACCCCCAAACCGAATTCAGTTCAGGGAACTTAAGACTAATGATGTATCCAGCTCATACTGTAGGAGAGGCAGATAAAAGTACTATAACACACCCCAGGACTGTCACTTTGCCCCACTGCAGCAAGATCTCACTACAAGCGCTGTTAAGGGTTCCTCGTTTTCATTTGGGGAAGAGGGGAAAAAAAGCTCCATATGGCATGATGAAAAGCCAGGATTTAGAATACCAGAAGGGTTTGGGTTGGAAGGGACCTTAAAGCCCACCTAGTGCCACCCCCTGCCCTGGGCAGGGACACCTCCCACCACACCACGTTGCTCCAAGCCCCCTCCAACCTGCCCTTGA
>JAOXNO010000014.1:2433128-2444951 GCA_028565335.1 Limnodromus scolopaceus | reverse complement strand
GAGAAGGTCTCCCCTCAGCCTCCTTTTCTCCAGGCTGAACACCCCCAGCTCCCTCAGCCTCTCCTCATAAGACTTACACTCCAAAGTACTCCAAACTTAGGAAGAAGTGGCAGAAGAACATGCATGAACAATTTTCCATTTGGCTTTTGGGGTATATTCACTAAAATATAGTTTTAAGCTGCATGGACTGTATCCTATTCTCCCCACAGGATCCTGGCTGCCTTCATGGCACATGATGTGCTGTGAATATCATGTAAATATAGTAGATAATATAACACACACAGAGGGGGGATCTGAATTCATGTCTCATGAGTATGTAACTTTATACCTCACAAACTGTTTAGATTAAATGTCAGTCTATACTCAGTATACAGTGATTTTAGATGAGAGTTTGGAAGCTTAACAAATCCAGCCCAGCTCACCTGTGTTCTCCCCCCTGTCTTCTCTTGAATGACAGTTCCAGAAATAGCACAGCTGACAACAAAGCTTTTGAAAAATGAGCTGAAAATATTGCACAGCCCCACTGCTACTAGCTCCTGTAAAACATAAACAGAAGGAAGCAGAGAAAACCCCAAATGCATGACTTACCTTCACAGAAGTAGCTTATCAGGAATTCCTTTCCTTTTGCTCACTCTTGCCGGTTGGTCATTGGTGTTGCCAAGCTCAGGAGACCTTCTGGAAGGCAAGGTCTGTTAAATGAGTTCTCTTAAAAGGCATATGTTTTTCCCAGCTGAGGATCTCCTGGACCCAAAAATTCAGTTCCTTCTTTCAAAGAAATCTACTTAGAACCCCAAAGCACTGACTTGCAAGCTAACACGTGGCAAATCTCAGTCTGCAGCCACAGTGCACCTGGACACAAGCTGAGTGGAAAAGACATTCCCTTTATATCCATCCCCAGAGGCTTTGAGAAGTCAGGGCAGCTTCCTTACTGGCTTAGCTCCATTGCAGTAAAGATCCAAAGCCACCACAACAAGCTAAACATGGAGTAGTGCAAAATGCCTAATGCTTACTAACTCTAGGTGACTGGAAACCAACACAGTTTTAGCTGAAAAGCCTCTCAGAGCAATCACTCTGGGCAGAGAATCCATATGCTGGGATGGCAGCCACATATAGAGAACTGCAGCTGCTCTGGCCATTTACAAATTCAGCTATTAATTTATCACACTTTTATAGTCCCGTGGATTCATGACAGCACCGGTCCTCAGGGAGCAGCTGCAGCGCTGTGTGTGTGTGAGGTTCAGCCTCAACACTGGGAATATTCAAAGAATATTCACTTGGTCAAAGAAGGCCATGTTTTGGCCTTCACATTACTGGCCTATAACATCCACTTTGCATGAGGAAGGGTAACAAGTTCCTACAAAACCATCATCTGGGATATTCACTCCGTCTTTGCATTTCCACCACTGTCAGGGAGCTCGTGGCTTTACAAATGGAGCTGAGTTTGCTTCTCAGCCTGGGAGGTACCCGCAAGTTTTGCTCTCACCTGATTGCTGGCAATGCTGTAGTTGTGAAGTGAAGCATACTTCTCCCCAACAAAAACAAGAAGGAAATAGCTTACAACAGCAAGGGAGAAGGCATGCTGTATGATCTTGCTCAGGTTTGATAAATCTGGCAGCGTAGGAGGCAGAAACCTACAGGATCAGAGAAGAGATAAGTTTAGAGCCGTTCTGAGCTCTGTCCACAGTAACTCCAAACCCAGATCATCAGAGGCATCCAGCATCCCACAGGAGATGCTCTCAAACTGTGAGAATTCCACCTCACCAAAAAAACTAAATTCCTTCCTCTTTGTGCTAATAAAACCTGAATCTAATGAAACCGTAGTTTGAATTCTGCATATGCTTGGAAATGATGATGTAATTAAAATTCCTCAAGAGTTATTCTGATAGCTGCACTGCCCAATAAAAGTCAGCCCATGTCATGTTTCAAGAACAGGCTGAAACAGCTCTTTTATATCTCAAACGTACAACCTCACAAACAGCATAGATTACTAACCTCTGCGGAATCATACTGACCACAGCACTACTAGATTCAGCGTGAAGACGAATGCAATTAGAAACAACGGTGGCTGCGATAATCTGGGGAAAAAAACCAAGAAGCAACACTAGAGATTATGTAGCTTTTGTTCCTGAAACTGTTTACAATCCAGCTAAAGATAGTTCATCTTGTAGGAGTAGTTAAAGGACTGAAGCACAGATTCAGCGTGTAAATACAACAGCATCTTGAAGTAATATGTGAATTTTGTTTTAAATAAAGTGTATCATACTCTCTGTTAGTTCAGTTATGACAACATATTTGAAGATCACTTACCAAGAGAAGGTCCATAGGAAATGCAATCGGATAATGTTTATAAGTTATCCTGATAGATTTACTGATGCGAAGCACAGCCACGCCAAGCAAAAATAGCAATATGCTGGTGGCATTAGCCTTTGGGAGAGCCAGGAAGTAATGAAACAGGTTCTGAAAAAGAATCATCATAGAGAGGATCAGAGGCAGATATTACAAGTATTTCTATATTCCAGGAGACTGACATTAGTTGCTCTGACACTCGAACAAAACCCTTCTGCTACGGTGATAACTTCAATTAGAAGAGAGAAACTGAGAAGAGAAGAAGAAGGGAATGAAAAAAAAGAGAAAAAGCCATTTAAAAATCTCTATCATTTATTGGTATCTGCTACTGATCTAGTACTGTCCTTCTCTCCTCTTTGCTACCATTTTCTCAAGTTCTCTATTGATGGTACCAAATTAGGATGAATTAGCTTTGACTTGTCTTTAGCTCGGAGTCTGCTGCTTCTTTGTCAGGTATGATAACGATACTGTGTGCCCAATGGCTTCCCCGTGACGATCTAGTGAGGAAAAACCCACCTTTTCCTCTAACCTTTGCCCTACTACAATTATAGACGTGCTGAAAACCTGTTCTAGAGCTACATAAGTAATTAAAAATATGTACACAGCCTTTTGTTCTTGCATGTCGCACAATAAGCTCCATCCACTCTTCAAGACGACAGGAAGGCGAAGTGAACCACAGCTGAGACTTGCGCGATATCCCTTAGCAACTGACTTAGACTGAAATTGCCTTCAATTTCTGAAGCTTCTTTTTTTTTTCTCCTTTTCCCTCCACGAAGCAAGCATTTCTTTGACTAATAATGAGTTTACTCACATTAAAAATGCCCATGGGACCCTTGTGGAAGTCTACCGTGACGTCAAAGATAAAGGTGAACTGCGATACGATGACGTGCAGCGCGGCGGCAGTGAGGTAAGCATCGATGAGAGTCTTTGGCACGTACGTCGTTGCAAAGCCCAGGCAAAAGCAGCCCAGCAGCAACTGTATGGGACAGACGAGAAGTGAGACGTGATATAATTATCAATGCCTAACCCTGCCCTTCTCGTTTCCATATTTGAAGAGCGTGACTCTTCACTGCCATACATGACAGGTAGTTACTTGAACATGCTATTTTCATTATGCACAATTAAGTAAGACGCTGCCAAACCAAAACAGAAGCACTTTACTTCAAGTGTGTGCAGTTACTGCAGGACTACTAAGGGCCAACATATTGCTGAAGAGATACATACAGAGAGTCAACGTAAAAGATAACTATTTACTTCACACAGAGTAACCATGGCCACATGAATCTTAACCTGTTGTATCTCTTTCAGACAGTATGAGAGGACAAGACAGACCTTCATAGAATCATAGATTCATAGAATTGTCTGGGTTGGAAGGGACCTTTAAGATCATCGAGATCAACCTAACTCTGATAAAAACCATCACTAAACCATGTCTCTAAGCACTACATCAACCCATCTTTTGAATACCTCCAGGGATGGTGCCTCAACCCCTTCCCTGGGCAGCCCATTCCAAGGCTTAATAACCATTTTAATGTAAAAATTTTCCCTAATATCCAATCTGAACCTCCCCTGGCACAACTTGAGCCCGTTTCCTCTTGTCCCATCACCTGTGACTTGGGAGAAAAGACCGACCCCCCCCTGGCTACACCCTCCTTTCAGGGAGTTGGAGAGAGCAAGGTCTCCGCTCAGCCTCCTTTTCTCCAGGCTGAACACCCCCGGCTCCTTCAGCCGCTCCTCACAAGTTCTCCAGCCCCTTCTCCTTGTGCTCCAGACCCCTCACCAGCTCCGTTGCCCTCCTCTGGACCCCGTCCAGCACCTCAATGTCTTTTTTGTGGGAAGGGGCCCAAAACTGGACACAGCCCTTGAGGTGGGGTCTCACCAGTGCCCAGTCCAGGGGGACGATCACCTCCTGAGTCCTCCTCACCACGCTGTTCCTGATACAGGCCAGGATGCTGTTGGCCTTCTTGGCCACCTGGGCACACTGCTGGCTCACGTTCAGCCAACAGTCGACCAACACCCCCAGGTCCTGTTCTGCCAGGCAGCTCCAGCCACTCTGCCCCAGGCCTGTAGCGTCCATGGGGTTGGTGTGACCCAAGTGCAGAACCTGGCACTTGGCCTTGTTGAACCTCATCCCATTGGCCTCAGCCCATCCATCCAGGCTGTCCAGATCCCTCTGTAGAGCCTTTCTACCCTCAAGCAGGTCGTGTCATGTCCCACTTTGCCCAAAATATGTATTCAAACGTGCTGAGCTTAGGTTTTGTTGTAAGAATATACAAGCAGCACCAATTCTTACATTTGCATGAGGATGCACATAAGGAGACATGATTAAGAATATAAAATAGATTTGTCCTCTACCTGAATGATGCCAGTCAAAAATGTTACTGATGCAGTAAGTGTCAAGGCCTCCATGTAATTTTTCATAAATGTAGGGTCTGAGAAATTGTTGGGTGAACCACTAGAGGACAATGTTTGGGTGAAATTAGGAGGCTTCGCAATGTTTGCCACCACCATGTTCAGGATGCTGAAGGAGCCTGGAACCAACAGAACAGAAAACAGAAAATAGAACTGCCTGAGACGTTGCAACAAAGACTTAATCTTAAAACCCTGTGTCCATCTCTTCCCTCCACCACCAGTCTGTGCAGTATGAGACAGTCAATTTTCATTCATATAGATATATATAATCCACTTATATAATCAATTTTTACAGTTTGTGAGTAAATACCTATAGTTTCCAAAGTCCTGTCTGAAAATTTCAGATTCCTGCCATTTTACGAGTAAAGTCTTTGGTTGCTCAGATGCACAACAAAAAGTTTGTAAGGTAAAACACAAAAAAATTAATGACTTACAATGAGACACCAGAAAGGCTGAAAAACACAGTCTGTGTTTTTCAGAGAAAGAACTGCCAATTTAGCTAAGAGGCCAGAGCTCCACATACCCACTCATTGGGATAATGTGAAAGGCCTTCTCAGAGGTAAACAGCATTTTAATAATCTGGCTTCCGAACAAATTAAAAATGTAAACCCATCAACAGTTCAGCCACAGCAAGAAAATACATGGAGAAGACCATAGAGAAGACCAGGAGCCACACCACGATTCACAGTAACATCCTGGAGCTAAATGGGAAGCAGCTCACATTGGTCCTTCAGGTAGCAGACACCTCCATGAGACTCCAGCCGTCTCCTGTGAACCAGTATCCATCACAGCTCACGTCCTGGGGGCAAAAAGTACCCTGCAGCTGAAACTTGACTGACTTGGTGAAATTCTCACCACAGAGAAGTGGAACAACAATAAATCGAGAATCTGGGTGTCTGGATGCTCACTTAAATAACACCCGCCTGTTAGATGAAATTAGGACATCTCACCAGGTTTTTGAAAGAGCATCGAACATAATCTCTAAGTCCCGAAGAAACATTTCAAAGTACAAAATAAATCTCACCAATTGAGATATGATACGAAGTCCCAAATATAACGTATGTCAGCGAGCAGCAGAACGTAGAAAGGAAGCCATTGATATTTGGCAGAGGTAACCTGGTCAGCCAAACTCCTAAAAGTGCTGGAAAGCAAAAATCTGTTTCTAAAGTCAAGCAAATTGGGAAAGCTCTCTATGTTTGGTTACTATTTTTAAGTAAAATTTTGCTGATGAAAAACTGCCAACCCTTATGAAAATTCCATTATATTTATTCACAGAATCACCAGACACAGGTAGCACAAGTGCTGGTCTGGCTCATGCTACCTGCCACTCTCTAGTTTGGGTTTAAACATGCCAAATCAGAGAACAAGATGGCCAGTCCACTCCCACAGCCTGGTTTTTAGGGAATTCAGGACCTGGTAAAGCCAGGGCAGTTAGTGACAAAAGCCAATGTTGTTTTACAACACGGGCCCTTGCTATTCAGAAATTAGACAAAGAACCAGAACAACTCTTCCTTTAGGCCACCATTTTAAAGACCATGTTATTTTGTTTGCCATACAGGAAAATGCTGCTATTAGTTTATATTTTGAGTAGTGTCCTGGCCTTGAAATTAACTGTATAATGTCTGATTATAGAAAAGAAGTTCTCCCACAAATATGCAAATAAATAGGTTAATGATTTAAGGAACTTCTAAGGAACATCACATAACCTGATGACATTAGAATCACAGAATGGTTTGGGTTGGAAAGGACCTTAAAGCCCATCCAGTGCCATCCCCTGCCCTGGGCAGGGACACCTCCCACCACACCACGTTGCTCCAAGCCCCCTCCAACCTGCCCTTGAACCCCTCCAGGGATGGGGCAGCCACAGCTTCTCTGGGCAACCGCTGACCACCCCCTGCCCTGTCATAGTTTTATTAATATATTATTATGCTGGGGCACAAATGGCTGCAGAAGACATGGAGCAGCTGAGATGATAAGACTATGAAAAGCATGACATAGAAAAAGAAGCTGGAGTGTTTTTTGTCTCTCTGCCTACCTTGAGGAATCTGAAACACCCCAACACTTAGGCCCGCGTGTAGATCCCTCAAAATCCACTCTCTGAACCGATATGAAAACAGCCAGTTCAGGATAGGGAACATCTTGAGAGTGATCTTTCTGAACCTTCTCCAGGAGAAGCTGAAAAGAACCACATAAGCTCAGCTATACTCAATGCCTTTTACAACCTCCATCTCTGCAGGGCTTTTGCGTGGCCTCCTGCCCCGGCGGCAGAGAAGCCATGCTGCCGTGGGCAGCTCTCTGAAGCCACCATGTACGCTGAACCCACGCAGATCCCGCAGATCCGGCTGGAACGTAACGCGGATCCTACGCAGGCACCTCCGAGCCTTCGCATTCCATTCAGATGAATCGCAAATACTCCGTGTGCCATTCATACGATAGGCCCGTCCCAGAGCGACAAATGCATCAATTACTCAACCTCGTTAACACCACAGAAAAATAGGAGACGGTATTTTGATTCCTCCCATTCTAATCGAGAATTAAAACATACCAACAATACATCTGGGGGAGAAAAACAGGCAAACCACCAATATCCCACCTCCCCAAAAGCAGTCAAACGTTTCCCTATTTAATGCTTACATTGTTTAATAAGGGGATGGGAACAGGACTTGACCTACATGATTTATTTTGCGCATACGTTTTTGAATCAGAATTTCCAGTAGGTAAACTCTGACTAACCCCACAGCCCTCTGCTCCTTCTTCCCCATTTTAATCCCCTGGCAATGTTGGTGATTTTCTACTTATAAACCAAATATAAGTGACGTAGTGTCTGCCCAAGGCTTCTGGCAGCCTCAAATGGTGCCTGTGGGAAGTACCCCCAGTTACCCATTATAGAGCCGAGCCCCTTTCCATCACTGTATTGTCCAAGGTGACTACGCACTGGGCACACAAATGGATACAAAATGGAGAACAGAGAAAATGCATGAGATGGGGAAGTGGAAAAGAAACAGGGGAAAAAAGCATGAGGAAGCAAGGCAGACGTGGTTCTTAAACCATGAGCTGGGGGAGAGAATAAAGAGGTTTTCTCATTAAGCGTCAAGTGCAATGATAAAGTTTCCAATAATATTGGTTATGACTTTAGAGCAAAATTCTCCCTTTGATCTCTGAGCAAGGCTTATTTTATTGCACCAGGTGTCTCTGGGTGCACAGACTGTTAACTCCATGTCACATGTTGTAATTATACATAATTCAACCCTTTCCATCAAGTAATTTTGTTTCCCTGACTCCAGAACTTCATCCAATCTCCTTCTTACATAGTTTTTTAAAAATATATAAAAAGATGTTGCTGGCACATAACGCTATTGCACAATCTAAAGGATCTCACTATTGCAGAAATGAATCTTGATGACAAGTCTTCACGGTGAATGAAAACTAGAAGACATAACAGCAATACGCATAGGCAAAAGGCATAATGGCTTCATTTGCCTTCACCTATCACCAGGAAATCACTTTCCAGCAGCGTAAGGTAGACGTGACCCATGGTTTCAGGCTGCAGTCCTACACACAGCTGAGCTGAGCTAAGAAATGGTTACACAGAAAGTGAGAGGCCTGGCTCCCCTGTTTTCCCATCCCTGCGTGGTCCTGTCCCTCTGGCAGCAGCAAGCTGGTAGATCAGCTCTCCACACCTTCTGGAACCTCACCCAGAGCTAGACTTGAGTCTCAAGTCCTGCCACGGTCTCCAAACAAGAGTTTAAGTTTCAGTATACATTGAGTGTACATGCTGAAACAAATCCCACGTAAATGATGAATCAGAGATTTTATATTTACTTTCTTAGGAGGACTTTGCAGAGTAGACACAGCCATAGCCAATGACAGTCCACTCCACATCCAAAAAGAGATTTGGAAACAAAACTGAGAGTATTCACAAACAAAACTAAAAGGGAAGCTGATGAACGGGTTTCCTATTTCTTATTATATTTGTCTTGCTGGAAGAACACCAGGAATTCTCTTTTGCAGCCAACAAAGACCGCCTTTTGGTGAGCCTGCAGCCTGCAGGGTTCCTCTGGCAGTAGAGACGCTTCTACTCTCAATATAATGGCCAAAAGAGAATTTTGGCAGATGGGAAAATGAGGCCATGGAAGCATTAATGCTTTATCAGTACCCTAACTCACCCGCTCTCCTCAAAGAACACAGGAACATAGCTCCAAAAAGCAGCTCAGTCAATTGCAGTCATACCATTATGCAACTTTCCCTGTTCCCCAGCTAAGAGGGAACAGAAAAAGGCTCTTGAAATGTAAGAAATAAAAGTATCAAGAGGCACAAATCAGAAAAAACAAACCCACAAATGAAAGCTTGTGTCTGACAGCTGGGCTGAGGGAAGCACTGGAGGGAAATATAACTATTGGCAGTTTCTCTTTACAGTGCATGTATCCCTTACTATTGTAGTCCTGAAGGGAGCAGACACTTTTCCAGACTGCAGATAGAAACCCTGGTAGGGCAGTGCTGACCTCATCTCACACGCTTCGAGCGCAAGTTCCCATAACTCGGGGTTCTGCTTTGGTTACCAATCAGTGCAGTCCAGCATTTTAATTACCAGCTGTGGAAAAGTCAGCGCCTTTTTTACACTTGGGCTTGAAGAGCCTCCTTAACTGCTTTATACCTGATAAGTTCCTGGCATAGAACTCACCTGCAGTGCAGCCGTCTGTTCTCTCGAGAGATTTGCAGCACTCCACCCAAGGTGGAGGACAGTTTTCTTTCAAAGCGTGCCTGGAAGTGCTCCTCTGTCTGCATTTTTCTTGGGATCCTGTAAGCACCAACAATATTGTTATCAAGTGTCATATTTTCCTTGTGATCGCAGTCAAGTCAAAACCAGCAGAACAGCAAATGCTGGAGAGCACAATGAACGCTCCTCTTTCTTGGCAATGGGACTGGAAGAAAGAAGCAGGGTCATTGACTGAAGTATCTACTAACACCAAAATAAAAAGTAGGAGACGTGATCAGTCCATCCCAAGATAAGTCCTGAGAAGCTGGTAGTTACAGCAGGGATAAGCAAGGCTCTGGAAACTGGAATCCATAAAGGACACGCTGTTCTTAGGGTCAGACAAATCAATTGCCAAATCAGTTGTAGGAACACCGGGTCCTTCTGGAACTTGCCTTGTTCCTACTCTGGAGGAAAAATGTGCCTGAACCCCCTCTGTTTTGTGATCCCAAAAGCAGGCCTGTGTTCAGGGAACTACATACAATCCCTCTCCATAAACCTACCACAGCTGAGGAAACCGTTTGAATTCTCCTTGTTTCCGGCCCTGGAGGAAAAAGGATTAGTCTGAATCATAGAGAGAGCAGCTAAATCTGAGGCTGTAAAAATGCCACAACCTGCTCTATAAAATGGTTACATTCAGGTTTTTAAATCCCCCAAACGTCTGACTCCCAGTCCTTAGAATTTTAGTATCAGGAAGGAGATCTGTATTCAATCACTACCAGTCAAGAGTAGGTAAGATGTGAGTTCCCAAAGTGAATATTGAGTAAGTAAAGGTCCAGCGCAAGAGTGGATCTAAGACAAAGTTCTCATACCGTCGGCTGAGGCAGAAAAAAAAATCAAATCCAGAGTTACCAAGTGAAAGTACATATATGAAGGGTGGTGACATTTAGTGTATTTTTTTGGCTATGAGCAGAGAAAGGAAGAGGAAATATAAAAAGGCTGTGAGTGAGCAGTTAAGTGTCTATTCAGGATGCAATCTAAGTTTAAAGTATCAAAACCTGCAATAAAATTCATTGAGATTTTAGTTTTCTCCTCATATTTCATGTCCTGAACCCCCAGGATCAGTTTGTACAGGTCTAGTGCTTTCTATCACCGAGATTTGCTGCTTTGGACACACCAACAGGGACTCTGACACCGTATTTAGTGCCTTGTGAGACACATCTGCCAACACCCTCACCCACCCCAGTCATTCTAAACCACAGAGGGAGCCAGTGGTTGGTGCGTCTCAAACACACTCCATCCCTAGGGTACAGTTTCTCCCTCTTTTTAGAGAGGAGGTAAATCAACGTTCTCCACAGATGAGTTTAACAGGTGTTTTGTTCATTAGCTTCTGAAGACTTAGCTGTTTGTGACACCTTTGAGATAACCACCTTCCCAAGGGAAGGTAATACAACAAGCAAAACTCGCAAGAAGCTACAGCTAGCAAATTAAAGGCATTAAAACCCCAGAAAGCCAGGGAGTAGTTACTTTTTAGATGCAGGGAGGGGTAACTTTCAGGTGTTCACTCCTGTGTTTTGGACTCCAACGACGACTCGGAGCGGCGGAGGACAGGGTCCCGCTGTTACACTGTGTAGAGAAAGAGAAGGCTTTTGACATAGGAAGCCACTTGTTAGTTTTTAAAGCAGGCTTCCATATTCCCTTGAGAACATGTTGGTCCTGCACACAGCTGCTAACAACTCCTCTTCCTCGAGCTCAAGATGAAAAGCAGGGAGCTTTAAACACAAATCCCTACTTATTTGCTGTGCCATTCTGTACGTACTACCTGGTGAAGACACCTTGGGCTCCCCTCCAAAACACACTCAACCTGCAGCACGGAATGACTTCACCGAGTCTTAGGCACATACTTGAAAGCAAGCACATACGTATCTTTGGTATCGCAAGGCCTGTTACGGTATTGAGAAATAGTTTATTCTCCAAACAGACAGAGAAAGATCCGGATGCTGGGAAAGCTGGGCAGGGAGAGTAGATTCTCCCATTTCTGCTGGCTTGAAGCCCCTGGAAGGGAACAAAGTGTCCTTAGGAGGTTTACAAGAGCAATTGTAAGTTGTAGAGGTTGTAGAGCTCCAGAAGCACTAGAGTAATCCTTAGCCTGAGGTACACCCACCACTGGCCCTGACAGGCTGCTCTGGGCCTGAGCAAGCGCCCACTTAATAATTTTTTTCATCTATTTAGAATCACAGAATAGCTTGGGTTAGAAGGGAGCTTAAAGCCCCCCCAGTGCCACCCCCTGCCCTGGGCAGGGACACCTCCCACCACACCAGGTTGCTCCAGGCCCCCTCCAACCTGCCCTTGAACCCCTCCAGGGATGGGGC
>JAOXNO010000014.1:2413267-2426231 GCA_028565335.1 Limnodromus scolopaceus | reverse complement strand
GACCTCCCTCCACCTGCTGGTCACACTTTTCTTGATGCACCCCAGGATGCCATTGGCCTTCTTGGCCACAAGGGCACGTTGCTGGGAAGGTGGTTACAATGCAGGGGATGCCCTTCTTGTCAGGATGAAAGAGATACTGGTTAGTGCTACCTTTTGTACCCAAACTTTTAGAAAGCTGGTAAAGATTCATGGCTAATTCACAACAGCATGTGTTGAATTATGATGACTAATCATATTTTTGCTCTAAGTCCTAGAAAACACCTTGAGTATCATTAAAATATTGTCATATAATTACAGTCTGAATTAAATATGTCTGTATATTGCAAAATGGTGTACGTGAAGCTTTAAAAAAACCTTGAATTTTACGTTTCCTGAAGTGTTGCAGCTTAAATATTGATATTCCAGTGGTGTGTGAGGTTTAAAAAATGAATATTTAATGGCTTCTTTTGTCTGCCCAAGCCAAGTGAGGTATAAAGGATAACTCCTGTGTGGAAGTAGTTGATAAAGGGAGTTCTTTGGGACAGTCTGGTGTAGCCTGAGTAATTCAGCTGTGACAGTTTGGTGCTCCTGTGACCTTCTGGCTGGCTGTGTCTTCCCGTCTTTTCCAGAGAGCTCTTTCCATTGTGTGTGTGGAGGTGCCCCTATAGAGAAGGAGATGCTCCTCTTCCGTCCTGCACAGTGGATTTTTCCATCCTCCTGCAGGACCCAGAGGAAGGATCGTTCTTTGTAGAAAGAAGCTTGTATTTTGTTCTCTATTCCTCGTAAGCCTCGTATAGCAAGTTCCTTGGAAACTGAACAACTTTGAGATAAGGAGTCTTTTTGCAAGTTAATTCCAGTTAGTTGCTTTAAAAATAAATGATAACTGCATGTATTTCAGATAGCTTCCTTGGCGGGGTGAGGGCTGTGTGTGCAACCGTGGGTTTGTTCTAGGGCTGCTTTTGTGATTTGGTTTGGAACTTTCTGTTCGTTAAGCTGCTTCACACTTTACGTTTGTAAATGTATAGCTTTCCTTTTCACTTGATGTTTATCAAGAGCTAGTGTATATTCACTTTTAAATGGAATCAGGAATTTGCCCCGAATCAAAATGCAGCAGGAAAATAAACAAATATTGTCCTTCTCTGACTTTCTCTGCTCCGTACTTTCCCCTTGTTTATCTTTAATCAAGCGTAACCTTGATTTTACATCCTCTCTTCCTCCTCCTCCTTCCTTTTTGACAAACCAGAGCTGTTTTAGATAAGAACATCAAAGAAGAGAAGATCAAGAGGAGTAATTTACAGCTAAATACCTATTTACTTAGTTCCTCGCATATAAGTGCTATGCTCTGGAGGATTTTATGCGGTGTATCAGAAATTTAACATAGTTCTTCATGTGCTAAATGATTGGTTGTTTCAAAGCTTTTGCTTCTTAATATTATTAATAAATAGGTTGTAATAGGACTTACTTCAAAAGATTATTTTACAGTACAAAATATGAACTGTGTGTATGTGTATATATATATAGTTACCAAATAGGATGGAGTTGGTCTTCATGGATTCTAAGAAGAAATTATTTATATGTACAGCTTTTCTGTATAATTTCCTACTAAAGGGACAAGTTTTAGTAACGTACAGCTAAATATCACATGCATTTTTGTATAACAGGAGTTTAGGATTAGATGTGATTTACCAAAGAGGTTTGATTTCAGCTTCAATTGTGATTAACAATCATCATAGTTGGAATTTATTAGGCACAGGGCTTGGATTTTTGTATGGTCTTAAACCATAAAGATAGTATCTTAAGCATAGCATTTTCTGATGAAGTGGGGTGTATGAAAATATGTTTAGAAATACAGATAATATTTACAAGTCCTCTTCCTCTCTCCAGAATCTTATCACCATATTTATGTTTGAGCACTCTGTTTTTAGACAGGAAAATTACAAACATTTTTTTTTTCCTACAAAATTTCCCTTTACTGTGTGAACAAGACTCATCTGGTAAACGTTTTCTGTGGAAATCAACAGTTGTGTAAATATGTGGAGATTTGCCGGGGGGATGCAGGTTGTGGACCAGGATGCCTAGAAACTATTTTCAATGGAGAAATGGTGTGAACTGTGACTCGGTGCGCAGATAGCTGCTGTCAGGAGCTGCTAAGTGGACTTGAAGGTGCTTATAAATAATTCATTTTGATAATTTGATTATTCTTTATTGTAGTTCTGCCTTTGACACCAAAACTGGCTTGCGTGTGGCTGTAAAGAAGCTGTCTCGACCATTTCAGTCCATCATCCACGCCAAAAGGACCTACCGAGAGCTACGGCTACTTAAGCACATGAAACACGAAAATGTAAGTGGAAGGAGATGGTTTGAAAAGCTGGTCTGGAGTCGGACTATCCAGTGAGGACCCAGCATGATGGCGTTTAAGAACCTTGTTGCATACATTTTTCTAATAGAAATATAAACCTTGGAGTATTCCTAGGGATTGTGGTTGTAGAAAAGCATACAGATTAAAAAAAAAACAAAACCACAAAACCAACAAACAAACCAACCCCAAACCCCCCATATAACTGATTTTGTATTATAAAATCTCAAGATTTCCTAGAATCATCTGGAAATTACTGCTTAGCAGGCTCATGCTGTCCTAAGGATTTGGGACACAGGTGATGTCACATTTTCCTGCTCACTCGCTGTAGTTTTAGTTATGTTATGCATTTATTTTAAAAAAGAAAATCTCAAAGTTTGTTTTTAGTGTCGTCTGGGGGGTTTCTCATATTTGTTTTGGTTTGTCTGTGTCAGAAGAGAGGGGAGTAGATGTTCACAAGATTCCTGTAGGTAAAATAGGGAGGAAAAGAGGAGGGGAGTGTGTGTGGGGGAAGTCAGCTGGCTTTTCATACAAACCATCCGCTGAAGTCATCAACAGGGAAAATAGGATGTGACAAATGTTACCTTGAACTGTTGTTTGATATCACCTCCCATTTGGTATAGAAACCAGTAAGTTGACCCGTTCTGTGTGGCTGTGACATTAACACACTAATGTATTTCTATCGTGTGCTGTTTGGAGCAAATATTACGTGCCACGGAGCAAAAAGTCATAACCTGTCCTCTGTAGAGCTGTCAGAATGTTGAGAGGAAAGGAAGGCTCTTGATTTCTTTTGTCCAAACTCCAATTTAGCAGAAGGAACTACTGTTTTGGGAGCGGGCTGAGCAAATGCAGGACCTTTATCGAGCACAAAAAGCCAAATGAGCCTAATTGTGTCCGTAGGTTCTCCTTGGAAGGGCTGTTCAGGACTCCTTGTGTTGTGGCAGTGGTGGTTGTGTGTTGTGGCTTCTCCCGACTGCAGACAGCAGCGGGTATCCCTTAAATCTTCCTGGTGTTTTCAGTGTGGTGAGCGTAATTGGAACTTGTACTCTTGTCAACAATACTTCCTCCGTGCCTCTGGACCACACCGTTGTCTCAACAGTAGAGGTGGCATTTCATCCTGCTTAATATCCACCCCCTGGAGTTTTTTCTGGACCTCTTCCTGTAGCTAAGGTATTCTCCAAAGAGGAAAGCTTTGAATATGTGTTACCAAAAAAAAAAAATTAAAAATAAATCAGCATATCAGTCTATTTTGTCTAAGCTAATAAGGTTGAGTAATGAAAATTAGATTGTGACTGGTCCTGCAACAGTTGTCTGTCTGGCATTCATTAATGTTGTTGGATAAGTATTGCAAAGAGCCTATGTAGCTTTGAGATAAAAGGAAGTTAAGTTGTTTATATATAGAAATATTTATTATCAGTTCATCGTACCGTCATCTATCTGTGGGAAGTTTATCTAGGTTGTGGTTTAAAAAATCCTGCCGATGCTGAGATGTTCAGAGCCGGCTCAGGCAGCCTTATTGGCGCTGGTGTCTTGGCTACTCAGATCTCAGATCGGAAGTCAAGCGCTTGGTTTTACGTGGCACAGAAGACAGCAGCACATCTGGAAGGTGTCATGCTTTTAGGGGCTTGAGCAAAGGATGATTTTCTATATCCTGTGTCTGCTCTGGCTCACGATGATCTTGAGCAACTAAATGGACCCGCAGAGCCCTCCAGCGTGTCTGCGTTATACTTGGGAGTTCCAGGAGGCCCTGTGTAAAGCACAGCACTGAGCAGATGGGAGAGCAAATGGGATTGTTGTCATACGGAGAAATTAATAAGCTCTGTCACATCCTAAAATGCTGGGAGGGGAAAGCAAAAGGTTAGGAGTTGGGATCTGAATCTACTGGTGTTCACACTTCCTCAGAAGCGAGACGGCGATGTGCTGCACAATAACTATATTTAAGCGTTTGTGAAACTGGATGAAAGATACAGATAGTTTGATACCGTGCTTTGCAGTGTATCAAGATAAAAATGATAAATGAAAAAAACCCTGAGGTCTAGATAGCAAAGTCAGGTTTTGTCTTTCCACACTAAACTGCGTGGATAATGTTGGGGTTTTTTTTCTGTAAAAACTGATATGAATCCACCGGAGAAAGAAATGGAAAGCATGAGAACTGTTATGCGGGATGGATGTGAATGTTAGAGTTTGAAGATGATGTCTGTCTGGAAATGGAGTTGCTGCAGTGTGTATTGAGTTACAGGAAAGTGTTCTCTATCTCCAGTTTCCTCAATAAAACGCAATCTGTAATGCATAATATAGATTAGACAGAGGCTTCTATTTCCTTCCCACTTGCTCTCTTTTCCAAAAACATAGTCTAGGTTCCTCAAAGATTTTGGCTTTAATTCTCTGCTGAGAGATAACTGGATTGAGCCTGACATCCCTGACAAGTGTAAACAGTGGGATAAAAAGGATGGTGCGAAGGGGAGGGTGGGAATCCAGCTCTGGGTCTCACACACTCACCTCAGCCACTCCTGATGCTGCTAAAATGTGCACGATGTTGTGTGTCCCAGATGAGTGAGATGCTGAGTTAAAAACTGAAAAGGAGTTTTTTGGAGGTGGATGAAGAGAACCTGTCTCTTTATCTCTTACATTCATAAAATCTTATTTGTTATTAAGAGGAGGAAAATAAGGTTTAAAAACACATTGCAGAGAAAATTAGAACAGACATCGACCAGATGGATTTAATTTCTGCTCTTTGGGCAGAAAATACAAATGACAGTGTGAAACTGTTTGTGTGTATTGGGTCCTTAGTGCATTGCACTGTTTTCCTGGCTCATTTTCTAGTGTAGTCATTATTATTCATTGCTTGTGTTACAGATCCTTGATTTTTTTTTTTTTTTCTAGCCATTACTCAATACAAATGAAACAAATCCAGTCTCCCAATTCTGATTGTAGTACGTAGGCAATGGTGTAACTAAGAATTGAGCAGGAGCAAACAGTTTTGTCTGGTGGTTGGGGTTGTTTTTGTTTTTGTTTTTCTCATCCATTTATTTCCTGAACAAGCTTTAGTTGGTTTTTGAAATAAGATGTTCTAAACCAGTGTTTCCACCTGCCTTTGTTTCAGCTCCCGTTTGAGGCTTTGAGTGGATGGCTGGTGTGAAAAGACAGCTGTATATTTTTAACCTGAATATTTTTGCTTTACACGAGAATTGAATGTTTGTTTCTGATGTTGTATGAATGCTAATTTGTCTACAGCTGAATGATTCATGTAGTTGGAAATGAAACATGTACTGGGATGAGTAGTGTCTATTCCACACAGGATCTCAGTAACTGTATCATATTATACTGTCATTGTATTTCACAGCTTTTTCACTTTACTGTTTTCTTTCTAGGTGATTGGTTTGTTGGATGTGTTCACCCCTGCCAAGTCACTAGAAGAATTCAATGATGTGTAGGTAACTTCTCTGAAGACTGCAACAAAACATCTTTTATATCTTCCTCATGTCTCAAAGATTGTTATAGAAATATTTCCCACCTTAATTTGCCTCTATCATTCTCAGACAATTCTGAATTCTAACATAGTGGGGCATCCTAAACTATTGGACTCTTCAAACTCGTTCAATTATTGACCGGTGCTGTAGGAATCATCATACTAATCTGCTATGTCATATAAGATGTGTAAAATTTCCTTCAGCAAGATGCTTTGGGACAGTCAGCTCTGCTACTGGTGCTTCATAGGGAATTTTTATCCTAATCCTGCTGAAGGGATTGCTCCATAGCCCATGTATTTCCTTTTGTTCATAGGTACTTGGTGACACACCTTATGGGAGCAGATCTGAACAACATTGTGAAATGCCAGAAACTCACCGATGACCATGTGCAGTTCCTCATCTACCAGATCCTTCGGGGACTGAAGGTACTTGCACCTGCCCTCCCTGAACATTGATAGTGCGTCAACAGGAGGTGGGAGTTCTTGATGAATGTCATATCCTCAGAGATTCACATGAGTACTTAGTGGGGCTTCTGTGACTCTCCTAACGTATTGTAGGATAACCTGTTATTATCATTCCTTCCTTTCACACCTCTTGGGAGCACTATCAGTAAAGCTATATATCATTTAAGAAGATATTTCTATACATTGCTATGGGCAGAATCTGGAAAATTGCGAAGTGTGCTGCCCTCTAATCTGCTAAGAATCTTCCAGTTCTTCAGTTCTGTTTCCTTGGGTTGGCCCCCTCATGGTGGCAGTGCTCCTGGGCGTTCCTAAGGAGACACAAAATGAAACACGCCCCTGACTGAAACCTGTAGACACAGTTGGTTCCTTCCGCAGACAAGCTGTAGATTTTAATTGTGTGGGATGGGGTCGGGCAGCGTTGTCTGGTGACGAGATGGGAGGCCACTTGAGCTGTTAGATAAAATTTCTCATCTTGCCTTACAGTACATCCATTCAGCTGACATCATCCACAGGGTGAGTATTTATCCTAACATTTCTTCCTCTGCTGAACCAGTGTCTTTAAAAATGTAGCACAGAATGTTACAGCACCTATAGAGAAGGAATTTTCCAAGAATTATTTCAATTGAACAGTCAAAAGGTTAGACATGGGAAGTGGTTGTCAGGATCTGTAGTTTCTGTTCCTGCCTATGTTTGACTTGTATCTTTGTGAAATAGGTTCTCTATAAATATATATCTGCAGCACTGGTGTTGCAATAAGCCTTTATGCATTTTTGCTTATATGTGTGTTAGATCCTGGTCCGGTTGTTCTGGGAGGGGTTAGCAATGATTCCGTGGGTGCGATTAAGACCTCTGAGGACCACAGAAAGCTGACTCTGGGATAAAAAGTGCAGAGGGTTTATATTTACAGCCAGTTAGAATCTATTTTCTAGCTGCATTTGCATTTTTATCTACTTTAGACTTGTGAAACAACATGCGTACCGCTGTTAATGCTGATGTTTAATTCTTTAGGATTTAAAACCGAGTAATCTAGCTGTAAATGAAGACTGTGAGCTAAAGGTAATGTAATCACAAGGTCTGGTTGGTTTGACTGGGATTTGAGTGAATGCCTTGTGGATGTCCCTTGAAATTAAAGGGACAAAATCATTCCTTATGGAAATCCTTTTGTGGCCTGAAGTAATAGTGTCCTTCCCAGCTATAAAGGGCTATAGGGATGATTTTTTCTTTATCTGTTCATGTGTTTTTAACGAATCATCTTGAAATTGAAGAGTTAACAGCTTTAATTTGGGCTTAGTTGTTTTGGAGGGAAGGTATCCAGACGTAATTCTGATTGTCAAGCCCTACGCCGTTCCAGGCTAGTGTCTTTTAACTGCTTGTGAAATTTAGTTTCATAATCTGCTTTTGCACTTGCACCACCTCTCCTCCACCCAGCCCAAGAACCGCCTGCTTATTTGCTCTAACTGGTTTGCGTTGTTCCGCTGCGGTAGTTGGTGGATGTCTCTTCTCTTGTGTAGATCCTGGATTTTGGCTTGGCCCGACACACAGATGATGAGATGACAGGTTACGTGGCCACCCGGTGGTACAGGGCTCCTGAGATTATGCTGAACTGGATGCATTACAACCAGACAGGTAATGTGTTTATTTAACACCAGGATTCTCCGTTCCCGAATTGTGGAAAAAAGAGGTTCTCCTTTATCCGTGCTCCTTTCCCTAATTAAACTTCAGTAAGGGTGATTAAAAGCAGGCAGGCATAGATTAGTATTCAAACCACAGTCTACCAGATGTAAATTAAGAATCACCGTGATAGCATTCACACGACATCTTTAAATTTGAACCTTTGAAATTGCAATCAGCAAAATATTGTCAGCACTCACCCCTTATTTTTTTCCTAGCACTGTGGTTTTTGCAGTAAGTCAATGGAATGGAGAAGGAGATTCTAGGAAGCTGCTGGGAATATGCTGGAAAATGTCAAGTTATGGTGTGAAGAAATGCTAAAAAGTGTATAAATCTCCTTTCCTTTCTTCTCTTCTCAGCCACTTCTTCACAGTTAGATCTCCCTTGCAGTTTCCAGTGTCTTTTCAGCAACACACCGTGATTCCCTACAGTCCTTCCAGATCAGGCACAGAGAAGAAAAGCAAATCCTGAGAATAGCTCTTGTGCAGGAGAGTGTATGGATCAAAGAGAATAATGTGCTGCTCTGATTTCATACCTCACTGCTGCTTCCTTTCTCTTTCCCTCTTGCATGTACACGGACTTGTTTTGTATCTGTAGGATAAGAGTTGGTGGTTGGGTAGAGTTTCTCTGAGGCCATATGCAAATTCGTTCCTCAGAGCTGTCTCGAACAGGTTTGTTCCTCTTTGATTGTGTAGGTTCCTCCCAGCTCTTTGCTGTTCAATGCACCTCACGCTCCGGAAGGAAAACTTCCCTGTTCTAGAATTCCATTATTTGGACAAGTCTTAGTTGATGTAGTTACTGAGCAGTATCAGCTTGCTGTGTACCTCAGATTGTTTCGACAGCATAGAACTATTTAAGGATAAAGTTGTTCGTACTTTTGGATAGAGTGATTCTATTGAGACTTTATTTTTCTGCATTATGTTTTTTTTGTTTTTTATTTTATTTTGTTCAGTTGATATTTGGTCAGTGGGATGCATTATGGCTGAACTGTTGACTGGAAGAACGTTGTTCCCTGGTACAGACCGTATCCTTTTAAAGTAATATTATTATTTTTTTCTGAAATGGAAGTTAGAGATCTTCACTTTCACAAGAGAAGAAGTTCTGGGTTTGTTTGGTTGTGGGGTTTTGTTTGTTTGTTTGTTTTTAAATTAATGGCTTCTTTTACTCACAGTATGATGAGATGAGTTCTTGATTTTGCTGCACCTGAAACAATCACAACGTGCACGAAGGCAAAGCTCTTCCTTTTTATTAGCATTACTAGAATTCCTCTCATGTTGTTTGTTTCTGGGAGTTACTTGCCTTTAAGTTTCTTTAAATTCATTGCTCTTTGGGTTTGTAGAGAATAACCCCATAGAGTAGGCTGGCTGCTGGGCATCCTTTTGCACTGCAGGTTGTGGAACGTGGAGTGTCCCTTCTGGTCTCTCTTCTGCATCCCAGTGCTGTGCTGGGAAACAGGGGCTTTGCAGACCCTTTAGTGCCAAGATCCAAATTGCTCTGAAGCGTTCAGGTTCCGCTTCCATGCTTGAGCCGTAACTAGGTTGTGAGCCTTCTTTTTCTGTATGTTTGTATTGATGGGAAAAATCAAGCTTCAATAACATCTTTTCAAAATTAACTTTTTGCTGCCCCAAAGTAGGCTGGTTATAGGACACCGGCAAATTTGGTTGGGTATGATTTTCCCCAGGAAATCAGAGCTGAGACCTGATGCAAATTGTTACACTGACAGCTTCTCTTCAGACACACCAAAAACTGCTGGCAAGATTTTTCATTTCCTAGAAATTGGACTTTATTTGCCAAAGAAAATGACATTGCCCACCTCTTACCATAGTTTGTTCTTTCAACCACAGTTTTTTTTAATTTTAATAACGTCTGTTAATTTATTAGTATTTATATCTGTTAATTTAAATATGCTAGCATTTGATTAAAAGAGAACTAGTGTTGGAAGTGTTGGCCTTCTGTGTCCTGCCTTACTTCTGGAAAGCATCTATATTCTGAAACTCCTTGGGATGGGGAAAGGCTTTGATTCCAGTTTTGACGCAGTTTCATCTCCGTTTTCACTGTGCTTTAACTTCACCCTTTTTTCTCTTTTTTTCTGCCTCTCTCCATCTCATAATCTCTCTCCACATGTGTTGAACTTGCTGTACTTTACCATTCAGTCATCTCTGCTGTATTTTTTCCTT
The DNA here is from genome assembly GCA_028565335.1 of Limnodromus scolopaceus. Classification (NCBI taxonomy): domain Eukaryota; kingdom Metazoa; phylum Chordata; class Aves; order Charadriiformes; family Scolopacidae; genus Limnodromus; species Limnodromus scolopaceus. Next base: position 2,416,114 of record JAOXNO010000014.1, on the reverse strand, counting down.
TGTCAGGGTCAGAAGCAGAGCTAACATGAAAGTGCCTTAGAAGCTAGAAGGAAAGTTGCCATATTTCTGTTGGCTGATTTCGCACCTGTAATTTGGTCTGGGCACATTTTATTTATTTCCATCAAGAAAAAATGAGAAATCAAAAATTATTGATTCAAACAAAGCAAAAGTCTTTCAGCTGTTGCCACTGTTTAACCCTAGTAACGCTTTAGATTTAAAAAATCCTGATACTTGCAGGTAAAATATTTGCTAATGGGGTTTGCAGTAGGATATGTAAGAAATGCTTCACAATGTCTTCTTTAAGAATTGAACGGAACAGTTATCTTCCAAGCCTGCAAAGTTGTTTTGTTTTTTTCTTCCAACTGTGTTTTAAGCTGTGAATTACAGCCAATAATATCCACAATGCAAAATCATGTTTACTTTTAGGATCTCAACTGTTTTCTTTTATATTTATCTGTCATATTAAGATATTTTACTAATTTATATCTCCCAGCAGATGCTTGTGATGCTTTACCTTAAATGCTTGTTTTCTTTTGCAAATGGTAGTAACGCTTTTGAATTAAATGCTTTTTCTGCTCTGAATTGGTTAAATTTTAAGCAAAATAAAGCCAAATCCTCCCCCATTGTAGATAGAACTTTGTAGTACTGTAGTTGTTGCAATTTGTGTGTGGTTTCCCCTCTTCGAGTAATGAATTGCTGTTTGATCAGGAGGTTAGAACTCCAAGGGGAGCGGGGTTTGTGGTTGCGGATCGTGTTTGTGCCTTTCACACTTACCCACGGATCTAGAAAGGCTCCGAGCCACCAGCTTTCCCTCCACTTTGCTGAGACCTAAAGACAGCAAGCAGAAGGTAACAGTGGGTTCCTGGCTTGGAAGGCTCTCTGAAATCTTTATTTATGCATGATTTTGGGAGAAAGTTTTAGGACTTTTCCAGATGTAGATCCTGTTGGGTAGTTCTGGGCTCTTAATTTCTTTGTACCCACAGATTTGCTGAGGCCTGTGTTCCTCCTGCAGAGTCGCTCTGCAATTGCTGACTTGCTGATGTTGTAATTAATATTAAACATCCTTAATTCAAAGTTTATTTCCCACACTTTTAGTAGTTGAGGCTGTAGTATATCCAAATCCCCAGCAGTTCCAGGGAGTTCACTCTGCAGCTGGAGGCAATGCGTATTCTGTGTGTTCAGGAAGCTGGAAACTGCTCCCGTTTGACAGCTGAGAATTTGATGTTCTTAGTTTTTGGTCTGACGACATTAATTTTCTCAACTATAAATCTTCACGTTTCCAAAATGAAAGAAATAAGTAGTGACAGAATAGGTAATGCCTTCTCAGGATGATCATCCTCCTTCTCGGGGTTGAAATATTGGTCCCTTTCACCAAGGATTTAGCAGAAATGGTGAGATATTTATAGTCCGTCAGAGATTCCTTTATAGAGCCTGGAGATGCGCATGTTACTTGTAAGCAGCTTCAGTAGAGGCAAACTGTACAGTTAATTTAATCTGGTAAGTAATAAAGTTGTGTTCTGAGATTATGATCTTGAATAGTATCTGTGATAATTATGCCACTGATAAGCTAATGATGAATTTAGTTTTAGACTCTGAAGGACCTGACCTGTAGAGATTCTGAACATGGCTGTCATTGGCTTAAAGCAAGAATTGTAGATACTCTTAGAAAAAAAAAAACCCTGTGATTAATATGGACTTAGTTCTGCAGGATTGTTACAATATTCCTAACTTAAAACTGAGTATAAGCAAATTGGATTGTTGCTTAGGCTCTGAGCAGCCCGATCTAGAGATGGATTTGCTCATGGCAGGGCTTGGACTAATTGGCCTTTAAAGGGCCTTCCAACCCAAACCATTTGGTGATTCTATGCTCTATGGGTGGAAATATTTGATAAAAGATGGGTTTCTAATACAGTAAAACCTCTGCAGGGAGGTGGAGAAGGGGAGTGAGATTGTGGGAAAGACTATTTGGAGACAAAACCAATCGAGGTAATGAAAATCAGAGTCCTTTGGGCTTGTGCTGTGAGGCGTAGCTAGAGGCTGCCTCTGTTATCATTGCATCTGCCCAACACCAAGATCAGTTTCTGTTAAACGTATGTATTCTTAATTTTTTTTACAGCTCTTGTGATGTGAATGATTCATACAAATAAGTAGGACTTTAGTTTGACAATTTGACTTGCATAAAATTATATAAAGTACAGATAAGAATATCGTGAATGTTTTATGCTAGTTCAGCCCATTTTCTGTATGTTTTAAGTTGACTGCATTCCTGTTAAATTCTGAAAAGTATTTTTATTACTATTTTTATTAAGTAGTATGAGACTTCCATGATAACTAACCAGTCTGAAACTGCATATTCTTCTGATCGATCTTACTCCTGCTTGTGGTGGCAGCTAAAACAACTCCTGAACTTTGCTTTGCCTGGATGAGCTCTTGCGATGCTGCTCTTGAGGGTGGTGGCAGGTTGTTTTCTGAATTTCAGGGTCCCTGAGACCCATCAGTCATTGGGGGGAGGTATCTTGGTGGTGACACTGGGGGTTTGCATGTTCTGCTTCCCTTCCATGCACATGTGGCTTTGTTTTTCTTTTGCTTTGTATTTACTAAGTGTTTTTCCTGTCTTTAATCACTTACGGCTCCTTTCTGCGGGAGGTAGTAGGTTCCTGTAGTGAAATGAACTCTGCAATTCCGCAGGTTACAGATGGCAGCCTAAAACTAGAAGCAGGGGCTGGGTGCCCGTGGCAGTGCCAGTTACACATTCTGGGTTTTCACGGAGTCACAGAATTGTCAGAGTTGGAAGGGACCTCTAGAGATCATCCAGTCCAACTCCCCTGCCAAAGCAGGGTTGCCCAG
>JAOXNO010000014.1:2387384-2401584 GCA_028565335.1 Limnodromus scolopaceus | reverse complement strand
GGGGGTCGGGCAACTTTTGAGCTGCTTTGGTCTCCAGTTTGCACAAAGGTTTCTCTCTGGCAGCGAAGTGGGGGGGATACTTGGGTGTCCGAAAGCCACTTGTGGGTGATAACGGGGGTGGCTGCAGCGTGTCCTCTGCTGCCTGTCCTCGCTGCTTTGGTCCCAGGCAGCTGGGGAAAGGTGCTGGATGACACAACCCCTGCTTGTGATACTGCTTCCAGCTTGAAATCATCAAATTGCTTGAAAGGAGTGTAAACCAGGACCAGCACCAGACTGGGGCTTCTTCCTGGCTGATGATAATCCCCAACCCGCGAGAGAGCATGAAGCTGCGGCTGATTAATCGTTGGGCAGAGGTGGCTGCAACAAGGGGAAGCAGAATTCGGATCTTACGTGGGTTTTGGTGAACTGGAGGAAACCGGGGGCTGTTTGAAAGGTTCAAGGTGAAGCAGCCCCTGCCGGGATCTGGAGGGAGCTCTTCTTTCACAACACGCTGAGCTGAAAAAAAACAAAACCAAAAACCAACCACAAACCCCACACAAAGGTGTGTCTCCTTTTGTAGGTGTTGGGCAAAGTCTCTCTGTCGGCTGCCACCGCGCGGTTCCCGGAACCCCGGGCTCTGTCCTTGTCCCCCGGCCGCCTGTTTGCAGAGAGACACCCCGTGTCTCCTTCCCCCCTTCCGCTCCCCCCGGGGGCAGCTGAGTTTCTTGAGATGCTTAAACGAGCCCTGCGAAATCTAGGGCTAAACTTGGCATTTTGGATATTCCTACAGTGTTTTCTGGGTTTTATCATAAAGGAAAGGAGGGAGAAAAGAGAAATCCTTCCAGAGCTTCCTCACCTGCAAGGAAAAAAACCAAAAACAAATGACAAATCTTTTACTGGTCCCAGGGAAAGTCTCGGCTGCTCCAGAGGCCTCGGGGAGGGAGGGTCCGGGGTGGTCAGTGCTCAGCAGGGGGGGGTTTGGTGCTGATTCCTGCACAAAGCAGCGGTGGGAGCCTGTGGGGTTGGGATTTGAAGCCTGTGGGGTTGGGATTTGAAGCCTGTGGGGTTGGGATTTGCTGTCCTCTGCTGGGAATTGCCGGGAAACCTCCCCATCGCAGCGTTATTGGGAGCTGCCGCTTTCACACCCCCTCGAGCAGCTGAGAAACTCCAGCAAAACGGCAAAGACTTGTTTCTTCCCGCATTAATTCTGCCCAAACCCGTAGCAATTTGGCCCCCAGCTGGATGTAATTGTGGAAGAAGAGTCTTCTGACCCCTCCAAGGCTGGTTGTGCTGATCTCTGTCGGGGACACGGCGCTGCCTTCCCGGTGTCACCCCGAACTTCAGCCGTTCATCAAAGCTCTGCTGGGAGGAACGTGGTGGGTTCTCCTGGCGGTGGCAGCTGAATTCACTCTCAGCTCTACCTCACACAAGAGGGACAAGGGACAGCGGTGTCCGAACTGGGAAGGCTGAAGCTCCATCACCCAGGAGATGGAGTGTCCTGTGCTGAGCAGTGGGTAGATCTGTGGATCTGCTGCAGGCCAGCAGCTGGGAAGGCAGGTAAGAACATGCATCCTCAGATTAGGAAATCTGCCATGAATTCCACAGAAGCTGTTTGACTACGTGGTCCAAGTCCCTTCCTTTTACTCCCCCGGCTCCTTGGAGAACTTCTACGCTGTGCTGTCCCCTCTGCCGACACCCTCTGAAGTCCTGAAACTGAGACAACCCTTCCCTGACCCCTGAGATGCCCCGTGGCATCTTCAGCGCCGAAGCTGCCTCGTGTTCCTGCGCTCCCTTCGCTTTCCCCATCTGAATGCTTTGACAAAAGTGCCGTGGCAGCTCTCGAAGGATGTCTCTGCTCCCATCACACGGAAATTAGAGCAACTGGAAGGGACCTCGGTGGCCAAGAGCAGGGAGATTCCCCGGTGGTGTTGGGGAGGTTGATGAGAGCTGCAGGAGGACACGCCACCACCCATCACTTGTGGGGGAAAAAAGCTGCGCAAGAGACTTCCAAGGTTTGCAGCGAGGATCTGATCACCCCTGCTCAGCGTTGCACCGAAGGGAAAGCCACGTGGAGCGGGATATTCCCATCTCTCCTTCTGCAACCAGCCCTACACCCAGCAAAACGCACTCTTTGATTGTGTTATTACAGACGGCATTTCCCTGTTCGTTCGCTGAGTGATGGCCCTGGAGGTGACAGTGACGCTGCTTTACAGCTTTATGGTACCTGCCCCTCCTCGTCTCGGGTGCTCCGAGGGCCTCCAGGAAGGAGCTGTGGCTGCAGCCGGGCGTTTGGGGACTGGTGGGGATGAATCCCGTGTCCCTTCCGAGAAGGAAGCAGGAAAACAATGTCTGTGTGAGGCTGGAGGGTGCGTGCAAAGCGCTAATGCCAGCGATGACGAGGGCTCGGTCACTCCGTGCGGCTAAACATGGGACTGAACGTGCCGATTTACAGCCCTTCCCTTTCCCTGCCAGATAAGGATTTACAAAGGGCAGGAACCGCTTGGAAACCCACAGGACGATTTGCCGGGGAAAAACCTGTTGGCTTCTTGGAGGGGTCAGGGAGGGCCCGAGGCACCAAGATGGGGTGCACCGAGATCCCTCCTGGAAAACAGCACCGAGAATCCTGAATTGCAGCGTTTTCTGCCCGAGGAGCTCCCTCCCCAGGTCTTATCTGGTGAAACCTGGGCCTGATCAAAGAGCAGAGAGAGCAGAGAAAAGCGCGGTGGGACTGCCCTGCCCGGCCGCAGACAGCAAACGTGACCGGGGGGAATCACAGCTCCCGTCCCCAGCGAGGGCTGTTGTGCCACGTTTTCATTAGTTTTATAAAAAGGCTCCGGTTTTCAGCCTGAGCTGCTCTTCGGCAGAAGCACCCGTACAGCACCAAAGATCCCGGATGCAGGAGAACTAATTCTGTGTCTTCAGCGTGTGACACCCACTGTCTTTGCTCCAGAACACAACGAAGGCTGACCTGCCTTTAAAAGACAACGACCCCCAAGCAGATGGCAAAGCAGAAATTGCTTTATTCCTTTCTCTCCATGCATTAGGGAAGGAGAAGGCAGAGTTAGACCCAATCCTCACCTCTAAGCATTTGTGTTTTCCTCCTCTTGCGGTTCTGCTAGCTCATTTCTGCAGGTTAACGGGATTAAAGACCAGGTCCTTAATACTTCTCTTGGTGTCCCACCTAGTCCTCCAAGGAGCAGGAGCTGTGTTCTGCTGCCCTGGGTCATGGTGACACCTGCGTGTGCAGAGCTCTACCAGGAAACACCAAGGGCTTTTCTTTGCTCTCCTTCTGCGAGGCCCAGAATTAGCTCTTTAGGAGAGGACCTTTGGTGTCGCAAAAATTGTTAAAACATAGTTAATGTCAGAACTGGGTTTTATTTGTCCACCGCAGTTCGGCCATAGACAAGAAGACAGGGGAGAAAGTGGCCATCAAGAAGCTCTGCCGCCCGTTCCAGTCGGAGATCTTTGCCAAGAGAGCGTACAGGGAGCTCATGCTGCTCAAGCACATGCAACATGAGAATGTAAGTACTCATTTTCTCTCTGTTCCTGCTAAAACAAGGGGGATTTTCTCACCACCCAGGAGCAAGTCCCTTCTGGTGGCATCACCTTTGTGTTGACGGAGTGATCCTGATGTTTGGCACGTGCGGGCAGTCTCGGGGTTTGATTGCGGTGCCCAGCTGGCACCAGGCTGGAAGAGATGTGTAATGGGTGCTCCCGCGCATTAGTAAGAGGAAAAGCAGCCAGGCAGCATAGTGAGGAGTCCTCGGATTCCTCAGGTGGAGTTCTCTGTGCTCACCCGTACGCGTGTGCCAGTGGAGAGCTATTACCCGAGTCCCACGTGCACAGCAAATGCTTTCCAGGTTTCAACGTGGGCTTCTTTTCTCCATCAGGTCATCGGGCTGCTCGATGTCTTCACCTCCGCCCCCTCCTACCAGGGATTCCAGGACTTGTAAGTCTGGCGTTTGCGTTGGCTCTCTCTAAGGCTCAGGTGGGACTTGGCAGCAGGGGCAGAGCTCGGGTTGGGGTGCAGCCCAACAGGGTGAGCTGAAAAGGGGCCAGACTAAAGCCAGACACCCCCTAAATAACAAGGAGAACCAAAAGCACAAGGCTAAAACACCCAGAATACGTCAACAGATCCCATGCCGTGCTCACAGCCGGGAGAACACGGTCTATAGAGAGCAAGGTGTGTAAGGAGGAGGCATCGCGTAGCGTGGTCCACAGTAACCCACCTCCTGTGAGAGTGCTGAGCTGAGAGGCTGCACTCAGGATGGGAGAAGTATTGTTCATCAGGCCCTGCGGCAATTAAACCAAGAATTTTAAAGATCCGGCTTTCTCTTCATCTTGATTCTGGCTATTTTTTTTTTTTTTTGGCATTTCCCTAAGTGTTGATGGATGGTCAGGTTGGATGAGCTGTTTTCCCTTCCCCATCCCGGGGCACGAGCAGCGTGTGTTGGGGTTTGGGGTTTTGGCTGACGGCTGGGTGTTTAGGAGCCTGCAGGAAAAGGGTTTGAGGGTTCTCAGAGCAGTTCCTGCTGGAAGACTGTCAGCTAATTAATTAGCAGTCACAGCAGGCAGGCCAAGGACTGAAGGAAGCGAGATGTTGTCTTTCCGAGGCAGGGCTGCAGAACATTACACAGAGAGATTTGGGAGCCAACACAGGGGTTTTGCAAGACTCTTTAAAGCTGCGCAAGGTGCTTCAGCTCCCAGATGGTGTAAGGCTGTCCGGAACTGGTCACGGAGCTCCAAAGTAAACTAATTTGGGATCATTAAAGTTTGGAAGATCCTTGTTCTTACTTGATGTCAGGTATCCAATATGAGGGGAGGAGAAAGAGCAATTTTCAGAACAGGTTGAAAGCTTAGCATCACTGCAGGCTTTGTTGGTGTAGCCAGGGACACTCACTGTCACAACTCCTTTTGGTTACAGCAAGTTTCACAGCCAAAAAAATATCCCAAAACAAGTGAGAACAAGGCTAGCCTGGTTCCCTGTGTTTTTCTTCTAGACTCAGGGCCTTGTCTTACTGCCTTTTAGCTACCTGGTGATGCCCTACATGCGGACAGATTTACAAAAGATCATGGGACATGAATTCAGTGATGAAAAGATCCAGTACCTGGTCTACCAAATGCTGAAAGGGCTGAAGGTAGGTGGGTCTGGAGGAGTTTAGTGACTCCTCTTGTCTCCTCTATGCGTCACCTCCGGGTTGACCATAACCAAACCCCCTTCCAATGCGGTATGGGAAGATTTGGGGGTTTGTGGCACCCCCTGAGAACAGATATTTGCTGTTGAGCTACTCTTGCTTCAGCACACATCAGTAAAGTGACTGTTCACATCAGTCACTCGGGTATGGGAGCAATCGGCAGTCAGAGACCTTGTGACAGTTCTCCTGTGACAGCAGTTGTGTCACTCTCTGACTTGCCCAAACCCTCAGCAAAATTCTGTGTGAAAAGGAAGAGGCTGGTAGCAAAGGGAGCTTCTGCTGAATTCCTAACAAGCTCCCAGGGGAGAAGACAGAGGGGATGATTCTCTATTCACTAGGATAAGGAAGGGCCACGCTGTTGTAGCTGGCTCTGGGAAAGCAGAGAGCAATTGCTGGAAACCCTGCGATGTGGAGACGATGTCTTACTGCTGCCCTCTGATATCGTCACCTGGAGTCAGAGCAGTGGCTTAAGGCACTGATGAGTTCACCTTAATCACACCTTTCCCCAGATCACTGTTATCTTGAGTTTAAATAAAGGGGGGAAGAACACACAGAAGGTTTAACTGGTGTGATAACAGCCAGGTAGTCAGCTTTTGCAACTTGAATCTGATTTCCAATGTTGTGGTTTAATGATATTTTTTTCCCCCATGGTTTAAACACCCAAACCAACAAAGTTCTCCTGTCCTCTGCTCACCATGTTCCTACCTGTAATCCTGGTGCCTCTGATAGTTTGAAGCTATTAGCGCACTCGCTCTAATGAACTATTGCTCCCTACCTCCTCTCCTGCTCTCTGTCACCTCTTTGGAGAGGTAACAGCAAATACTGTCAGGAATTCAGCGCGGAGATTTCTTTTTCAATCTGCTGCCCTGGGGGCTGGGGACAACCCAAGTTGTGTCCTCGGCAAGGTCTTGTTTGTAGCCCTCGTTTCTCTGCTGGTGCTCACATTGTGGCTCCTCTCTTTATTGCAGTACATTCACTCGGCCGGCATCATCCACAGGGTGAGTTCCTGGGCGCCGTTTCTCTGATTTGTGTCTGTTTGGGAGAAACACAGCTGGGTCATAAAGTTAATAACTTCCTTAAACATGGTTTCACTAACAGCCTCGTCTGCTCTAGGGTCTCTCTGGTGTCCTCCCTCTTTGCCCTCCTACACCCTGTAGGTGTTAGATTTGCTTATCTGTGCAGCATTTTGAGGAAATGTTGTGTTTTCTGATGAGCTGAGAAGCATTTTATGGTGCTTTCTTGTCCCAGTTTGCCTGCCGGTGATGTCAGCCTGGGAGCTTGATACAGTTTTGTATATATTGTATCTATTTCATTATTTCCATTTTAATTTTAATATTTCACTAGAAGTAGTTTAGTTCATTCTGAACTTGTAAATCTCTTTATCTCTCTCCCTTTTTCTCCTCGAGCAAGAAAGTGTGGGGAGAGCATCTGTTGCCATCATAGTTGCCATCATGTCGCCAATTCAGCCTAAACCCTACCATTTCTGAAATAAAACTGTTTCAGGAACAAATAAAATAGTAACGTAAAGCTGCAGGGTATAGCGGGCGAGGTCTCCTTGCTGTATCAACACTGGGCTCGGGATGTTATGGGATCCCATCAAAGGGGAGCCGAGGTTGGGGTGAGGCTCGTGTTGATGCCTTTGCAAATGAAAACATCCTTATTATTCTGGTTTTGTCTGTGGTAGGACCTGAAGCCGGGCAACCTGGCTGTGAACGAAGACTGTCAGCTCAAGGTAGGTGGAAAAGCACCACGTAGCATATCAGATCGGGGAGGAACTGCTCTGCCAGCAGGAATTTGGCACTGTCATGTTTCCTCTCGCCTTCCGAGCCTCGAGTTGAGGCGTTCCATTACTCGGCGGTTGCAGGCAGTGGGAAATAATCACCTGCTGATGTAACTTGCTGAATCAGGGCCCAAGACTTGGAATGAACATCCTGTCGCCGTCATTCCTGCGGCATGGCAGTTGGGAATGCCTTCCTAAATAAATTCAGTACTGCTGAGCAATCCTTGCGTTGGCTGGACGATCCCCAAAGGAGAACTGGATTCAGCCCCAGTTACCCTTTGGTTCTCGTTGACACGGTGGTTGCTATTCCAGACAGAAGTTATTTTCAGTATTGCTCTGAAGGGTTTGCTCGCAGCTCGCTGGTGCTCCAGCATCTGTTTTCCGTAATAAATATCCCAGGGAATGGCTTCATGGTCCACAAAGGTGGGGTTAAGCAATGTTCTTCTGCAGTATTGAGGGAGAGGCCACCCCTTGTGAGCCACAAGGTGTTTTTATAGGAAAGGGTGAGTCAGGGTGGCTCCCAGCACACCTTCGCCCCCAGGTTGTAGAACAACTCAATTAAATAAAGCTCATAGAGTTGAAACGTAAGCGTCGGGAAAGGAAGTGACCTTCTGGGTAGCCCACAGCGCTGCTCCTTTCGGCAGGGTCTTCACACAACAACTGGTTTTGCAGCCGGCTTGTAATTTACAGTGGAATTAAGACAAACCTGTTAGTTCTTTGTACCGAGCCGTGGGTGGCTGTGGTGTAGTTGGCGCTTCGTTATTATCTGATTGGATTGGCTAGGTGGCTGTGGTGTAGTTGGCGCTTCGTTATTATCTGATTGGATCGGCTTCGTTTCCTCTTAGAAGTAGATTCTCCCTTGCCCGTAGGATTTCTCTTTTCTTTCCTGCCCTTCCTTCTCCCTTTTCCTTTGCTCAACTGCAGATCCTGGATTTTGGCTTGGCCAGACACGCCGATGCTGAGATGACGGGCTACGTGGTGACGCGCTGGTACAGGGCCCCAGAAGTCATTCTGAACTGGATGCATTACAACCAGACAGGTGAGCTGCCTGGCGTCGGCGGTGTCACCGTCTGGTGACAAACCCGGGGATCCCGCTGTCACGCCTGGGTCAAATCTCACCTCATCCTCCAGATGGTTTTCCTCTTTCTCATCGGCGTCCCCTGGAGCGGAGCGAGTCCCAGAGCTGTTGCTCAACTCCCAAAGCCCAGTGCCTGGGGAAATGATGAAAGCTGAGATTTTTAGCAGCACAGAAAGAACAGGAGAGGGTGGAAAATGGGAATGAAATTTAAATCAGTGCCTGCTGCAAACAGCAAAGCAACCAACAGCCACAGAAATAACTGCTGCCTTTTTACTGTCCTTTTTTTTCTTCTTTTTTTTTTTCTCTCCTCTTCTCTCTGGACAGTGGATATCTGGTCCATCGGCTGTATCATGGCAGAAATGCTCACCGGGAAAACGCTGTTCAAAGGAAAAGACTGTATCCTTTCAAGCTGAACATTTTCCCCGGGGGGAGTAATAATTCTTGGGGTGTGTGAAAGGGCTTTTATGAACAAGGTTACTGAGGAAAAACACGTGTCAGTCTGGTTTACCAGGAGGTAATCGCAGGGACCAGCCTTTTTGGTGAGGAAAAGAGAGAGAAGACAGGAAGGGATCAAGCCACACTTAGAAATACGCCTCTGTTGGGTTTGTATCATAACCTGCTTCTAGCTTCCATGGGCCCTTGGGCTCTCCACAGGCTGATGAGCTGTTGGGGGGTGGCCAGGGCTGGCTTCTATACTGGGTGATCTTTAACGCAGCCCACCAGACCTCGATCAGCTGACTCAGATCCTGAAAGTAACAGGGCATCCAGGAGAAGACTTCGTGGAGAAGCTGGAGGACAAAGCGGTAAGAAAGGTCACTGTGGACTCGGGTCTCACTGGCAGAGGTGTGGGTGGGGAGAGGTGGACTTGGCCATGTCTTTGAGATGGGAGAGGTGAACTTGGCTGTGTCTTTGAGGCGGGAGAGGTGCCGCTTCTGTGACAGCAGCCTGTTCTCCTTGGCAAGGAAGATGTTCCTCTTTGCTAGTGGCACATCTGATGGATTTGATGTTGCGTTGGGAGTTGGTGTGGATTGCAGGGACTCTGGGGGAGGTGCCTGACGCCCCAGCAAACCCCCGTAAAGCAGGAATATTTTTGCATCTCAATTGATAAAAGTAGTTCCTTGCAAACTGGTCACTGAAATGTGCCATCTGGGATGATTTGCTCTTCTCTCCATTTGCCTTTGCTCATCTGAGCCACGAGACCCGAGAGCTGTATTTCACAGCCCCCTGGCACTTCCCCACCCACAGTAAATATCCACACTTTCCTCTTTCTTTCAGGCCAAGAGTTACATCAAGTCCCTTCCTAAAATCCCCAAGATGGATTTGTCTCTGCTTTTCCCCAAAGCCAATCCTCAGGGTAAGTCATCTCCAGCGTTTCTCAGGAGCTTTCACAGTGGGATGGAGGCAGGCTGACCGCCACAGCTCCAGTCTTTTTTTCCCCTCTTTCCCATAATTTCTTGCTACTTTTCTCCTTTGTAGGTTATGCCCCTGCCCCTTCCCAGGGCAAATATGTATGAATTAAAAGCAAAATGATTCTTTATCGGTATTACGATGGTGATGTTCTGCTGTTCTTGGCCATGTACTTCTTTCTTCTTTTTTAATTTTAAAATGACATGGACTGTAACGTGCAGTATTTAAGGAAGAGATAAAGTTCTGACTCTTGTATCAACAAGGCAGAAGAGAGCAGGTGCTGGATATAACGGGATGTTCTCGGTTGTGGGATGCAAATGATGGGATTAGGACAGTTGCAAATATCAGCTCCGCTTGGTATGAGAGTTGGGATGAATTTTGGCTGATATTAGCTTCCAGAGCTTGTTGCTTGTAGCCAAGCAGGTGATATTATGAGCAGTAGCATTTAGATAAATAAACCAGGTCTTCTTTTTTCATTATTCTTTCCCAGCTCCACGTGTAAGGCTTTGTTAAATTGCTAAGAGAGCTCCACAGTCCCTGCCAGTAATTTATTTATTAATTTTTAGAGTACAGCTTACATCCAGTTTGTTGAACACCTGGATCTATTGATATTTAACAGGCAACTGAAATATCCAATTTTTCAGGGTAAAAATTGATCTCTTACAAGGAGCTCTTTTCCCGAGTAGAGGTGAGAGAGAGCAAAACTCTTCTAAAAGCTGAAAGGAAGAGAGAGCATTAAGATGTTAAAACCAAGGGGGAACAGGGCTGACAGACTGGTTGGTATCTGGGTTTCCTCCTTCCTGTTTACCAGGGATGTATAGATTTCTGTATAGATTGCTCATGTTAAGATTACTTTGAATTGCAAGGGTCAGAGTGAAAGCAAATGATTAAAACTGAAAAATATCTTGAAGTTACTGGCTTGCTCTTTATGTTCTTGCAACCCCATCTGTGCAGCAAGGCTTATTTCAGATTAATTTGTTATTTCTGCACAATTTACACCTCCATTTCTGTAGTAAGATCTCCCTGAGGCTGCTGTTGAGCAGCCTTCGCATCCCCACCGTCGGGAGCTCCAAGCTACCGTGGCCAGGTCGAGGAATCTCTTTCCTTTTCATGTCTGGAGAATGTAGTACTGGGAACACTGGTCCCCTTGCTTAGCCCTCTTCCTGTCTTCTCCTACAGCAGTGGACCTGCTGGACAAGATGTTGCAGCTGGACGTGGAGAAGCGTCTTACAGCGACGGAGGCGTTGGCTCACCCCTATTTCGACCAGTTCCGAGACATCGAGGAGGAGACAGAGGCGCAACAGTCCTACGATGATTCTCTGGAACACGAAAAGCTTTCGATAGAAGAGTGGAAAAGTAAGAAGTTTCTCTTCTTTGAGGTTCCTGTATAGCATGAGACTTTCCTACCTCCCTCCCTTACTGTGCACACGCTGAGCAAGGCTGCGATCGCCTGCTGGTGCCTCCGTGATCGTACACATCTCCCTTCCCTTGCTCTTGCTTTTATGCATCCAGCAAGGATCCCTCCAGCTATTCAGAGAGAATTTTTTTTGCCTCTCTGCTTTATCTCTTTCTTCCAGCTCGTACCTGCCATATCCCCTATGCTGAATACCCCCTCTCTGCACATATAACAGTCAAACTTTCATTTGTGTCCCCTAAAAGTCACACATTCACGGTTCTTTTGTTCTGTTTTTTTTTTCAAGAGCACATTTACAAGGAGATCTTGTCCTTCAGTCCCATCGCGCGGAAGGACTCAAAGAAGCGAAGTGGGATGTCGTTGTAGCGACCGGTGTGGCCGTGGCTGGGATTCACCTTTCCTGGATGATGGGTTGGATTTACTCCACGCTGCTTCGCCTGGTGGCCATCGCTTGGCCTGTGGGACTTCTCTGGGTGCCAACACAAGGACGACGCCGTGCTGTGGGCATTGGACTTTATTCTGCTGCGGGGGAAGCACCCCAAACAGTTTTCAACACAAAAGATAAATATATTCTCATTGAAACTTTAACTGGGAGAATTTTACCTGGTGTTTCTTTATTATTATTTTTTCATATTTGTCCACTTGAGGGAGCAGGGGTTTCATTGCTCTCTTCTCATTAGTCTTTCCAAGCACAGGTTTTAGTATGTTAATTATGGATAAGGTAAAGAAAAAGGGTAAAATTGTCTGGGAAGCGAGTCCTAAGCAAAATAATCAGAAATAGTGAAATTCAGCATAACAAGACCTTATCCAATCTGAGTGTAGTCAAGAAACGTCCAGCACAGCGAGGCGGCTGGGATAGCGTCGGTGCCAGGACACTGTGGGAATCCAGTCGATCGTGGGACGGGTCTGTGTTCAGAGCAGCTCCCAACCCTTGCCATACACACCACTCCCTCCGCACAGCCGCTGCCTCCTCTTTCTTTGCTCTGTTTATTTCATTCCCTGGGTTTTGATCAGTGCCGTCTCCTCCTTAGTGCTGCAAACACATTCTGGGAATTCAAGGCCATTTCCCACATTGACAGACCGGGTATCCCACGGAGCTGAGTTATAATCCCCCAGTCCTGCTGCCCTCTCTTTCCGCTCAGCCTGGTTTCCCCAATGGTTCTCCCTCCACCATGCTTATCTCTGGCCGAGCACCCTCTCCCTGGAGTCACCCCACTGCCCGCTCCAGGCTGCCTTTATCTCCCTCACCCCATATATTCTCATACCTTCTGCCCCGTGGGATCAGTAAAACCAGGGATCCTCTGCTCCGGTTCTCTTTAACGGCTGCTTGTTCCTCAAAATGAAGAAACATCTAAATAGATGATTGGGAAAATAGTCAATTGTCAGTCCCAAGGCTCAGCTCCCAAAGTAACTGGGGAAAAAAAAAAATTCATTTATGGGGGGGTAAAAAAGCAGCAAAATATGTTGCATGAACAATCAAGTATTAGCAGAAAGAGGAACAAAATAAATCAATTCAGTGGCCACAGAAAAGAAGTTCAGATATCTTAGTTTCTTGGTATCAGATTAGCTCCTTCCGTCTACACCTAAGATAATATTATTTAATAGAATATCTCACAAAACCCAGTACAGGCTAGAAAACATCCTTGTGAGTAAGAGCTCCACAGGTTCCCTTTACTGCACTTTCATTGAGGTTTTGCATTTTGTATTTGTCTATGGAAATTTTAATGCATTCCCTTATTCAGCGAGTAATTCTTGGTAGCTACAAGGAATTGCCTTCTCCGAGATGCTTGGAGTTCCCGTGTGTGACAGGGTGGGAGTGCGGTGCTGCTGGGCAAAGTGTGTCCCCAGCCAGCCCTGCTCCTTTAGTAGGTGTAGAGTTTTATATGAGATAAAAACCAACACGATAATCTCCTTTTTTTTTTTGCTCCTGGATGTGGACAAGAAAAAGATATATGATAATGTGAGAAAATCCAGATGACTTGCCTGGGTTTAATTGCTTTGGAAAGGTGTTGAGATAGCATCGTGATAAGAGAGTATGATACATAAACAGGAGGAGGCTGTTTTATGACCAGCCAGTCGTCTGCGCCCTCCCTCCAGGGAAAGTTTGTTCCATCTTTTGGTTCTACAGTATGTTAAATAGTTCATTCGAATTTAAAAGTATGTTTTGATCTTTAAAGTAATTTGATGTACTGGCGGTACACTGGTGTCTGAAGGCTGGCAGTTTTTGATGCAAATGCGTCACCGTGTCCCAAGCCACCACTTCAGGACATAGGTGTTTGCTAGAAATGTTATTACCCTGAGAACGGAGATGAAAAATAATTACAAGAACAAAACAAGCGAATGGGAGCTGAAGGTAGCTGCAGTGTTATTACAACTGTGTCTGCAGGTTCTTGCCTTGGTGAGTTTGGATCTTGTCTGAGAGTAAACCGAGTGTAATTTATCCCCCAGGGTGGGATAGTCCACGATAGCAGATGTGGAAGAAAGGGGGTTCTGGGCAGTAAAGGGGACTCCAAGATAGTTTCAAACTCTGATACTTTGCTTATGTAAATTCCTGGCTCTCTTTCTAATTCATCTTGATGATCTTGTAGACAATACCCCTCATTAGTCCTTCTGAAATACATCCCAGATGTGCTTGTGTGGCTTATTCTAAAGCAAGTAACTGCTTGGGCTCGACCAGTGGTGCCTGAGGTGAGTCCAGGAGACTGGAGAGTATTTTTTTGATATTTTTTTCCTTCCTCCTCTATGCTTGGAAATTCTCATAATCCACATGTTAAACAGTTAATTGCCAGAGTTTCCTAAGTACAATGGGGTCTTTGGGGGTTATTTATCCCTCTTTGCAGTGCTACAGAATAGATATTTTTTCCCCCCTCTGACAGGCCTTTATTTATTCCTGCTCAAAATATGAATGAATATGCTTCACTCCCAGAAAAAAAATCTTTAAATATGTATTAGGATGCCCCCCAACCTGTCACATATTCCCTTAAACACCACGTTGGTTAATAATCACAGTCCTAGAAGTGCTAATTGCTAACCCAAAATGTATAGAAGTACTTAGAAAAAAGAAAAAAAGACCTAATTTTCTGCTGGTTATAGGCTGATCAGGATACAAGTGCGCAGCCATCTATACAGAGAGATTCTCTAATTGGGCATCCACCTGCAGCCTTGCTGATGGGTGGAAATTGTTAGTGTTAGGATGAACTCTAATAAACCTCTGCATAGGTTATGAATCATAGAATTGTCTGGGTTGGGAGGGATCTTTAAGATCATCTCGTCCAACCATCAACCTAACTCTGATAAAACCCATCACTAACCCATGTCTCTAAGCACTATGTCAACCCGGCTTTTAA
>JAOXNO010000014.1:2319727-2333324 GCA_028565335.1 Limnodromus scolopaceus | reverse complement strand
CAGGCTCTCACCACCCTCACACCAAAGAATTTCCTCCTGAGATCTCATCTCAATCTCCCCTCTTTCAGTGTCAAACCCTTCCCCCTCATCCTATCGCTACACGGCCAAAAAGAAGATGGACAGAAACATGGTGTCCTGTCTTCAAGGACAATATAGCTCCTAGATATAACTCCTAATAGTTATAACTAGAGGAATTCCTAGCATGACCCCAACCGCAAGAGGGAGGAAAGGGATAGAACGAGGCAGAAAGGCAGGCAACAGGCAGAGGGCTCGTACCTGTCGGTAGGTGTCTTGATGGTGTTCCTCATTCCGGGAATCGTAATACTGCTGGATGAAGCCAAAGTACTCCTCCCGCTTACGCTGTAGAGTCAGCTTTCGCCGCTCCATGTTTGCGGGGAGATAACCCTGCGGCAGGAAAACCTGTGTCATGGCAGATCCTCTTCCCTCACCCACAAACCATCCCCTGAAATCCTGCCAGGCAGCTCGTGCCTCTGGCGGCATCAGGCACAGAGACCCAGGAGCTGGGGAAAGAGCTTTTGGCTTCCCCAGCCCTTGATGCCTCTTCTGACCTTGGGGAAACCCAACTTCATGGGATTCAGCTTCCCAAAACAGAGAGAACCACATACTCCCAGCACCAGTCTGGGCTTTGTGCTCAAAGAAGATGTAGCAATTACACTCCCCGAGCCAAATAAATCCTACAGCTCACCCTTAGGCTGGGCACAGACACAACAGGAGCAAACCTGGTTATGGGACACACAAAGGTCTAGGAGCACATATCCCTAGCTCAGCACCTTCCCCTCAAATTCCTACGTGACAGCTCCAAGTACTCACTGAGAGGAGACGCCACGTCACGGGCCGGACCTCTCTGGGCACCCCAGGCCAGCTGCATTTCCTCAGCTCATCTGCAAACGGACAGTGGTGGCAATGGATTAGATCCTAGGCAGGTCCAGGAACCACTACACCTAGAAGGAGAGGAAAGCCCAGTCTGCTCCTGCAGGCTCCGGAGACACTGAGCCTCCAGGAAGGCCCCACATTTGCAGAGACTGGGGTCGTGGGGCTGCGGTGAGGGGAGCAGAAGTGCTTTTAGCTTGGCCTGGGCACAGGACCGGTGGCTGCAGGGGCTCCAACGCACCAGAGGCTCAGTTCTCATGCAGAGCCCAACAGCCCCCAGTGATCCCAACCATTTGTGAGATGGAGGAGGATTGGAAACGGACAGGCAGCTGGTGGGGGACGGAACCATCTGCCAACAGAGCAGTTTGTGCCACTTGGAGAACTGCAGGTAGTCATTTATCCACCCTGGAGCAGACCTGATTGTGACTCGAAGCAGGCAGCGAGGCCCCCTTCTGCCTTCCCCTTCCCACCCGCAGACACCCCCCTCTTCCCACACTCACCCAGGTCCGTGTTGTGGCTGGAAAGGAGCTGCCGAAACTTCTCCAGGCGGGTTTTCTCCCTCACTGTCATGGGGGGAGCACCCGAAGCATTTTGGTCAGAGATACGGGCGACGAGTGGAATGACGGGCCGAAGGGGAAGGGACTGCTGCTTCTGAAGGGGGGTCCGCACACAGGCCTCCTCTGCAAGGAGCAGACGCTGCAGTGAGGCAGGGAAGGAGATGGCACCTCTCCAACCCCACCTCGCTCCTCTGGCCACCGTCAAGGACCTGCCCCTGCAGACCTCACCCTTCTCTTCCCCAGCCCCAGCAAACAGAGCATCGCTGGCCCGCTCTGAGGCATCAGCCGGTTCACAGGCATCCGTCCTGGCTCTTCCATCACTTCTCTCCCTGTTTCTCCTTCCTTTTCTTCATCCCACATCTAGAGACCTGGCTGCCCACAGATCAGCCCTCTCCCTCCACATGGGAAGCCATGGGCAGAAGGATACAGGAGACAAGGGAGAAGGAGCCCATGAGAATCCCAGAGGAACTGACCTTCAGACCTTCCCTGCTTGTCTCTGATCTTAAACAGCGATCAGGCTAATTGCTAGCACGGAGAGAGGAGGAGGAGGTGACGGGCTGCCAATGCCACCTGCTGGCAGCAGGGACCTGCTGGGTGACTTTCACAGCACAGGGAGCCATCTGCAAGCAGAGGCTGATGCTTCTCAGGTCTCTGCGCAAGCTGTACCAACCTGGGCTCTACAGGGTCTCATCCAGACCTTACTAAGAGCAGCACAAAAGGCCACAAAGGAAGCAGAAGGTGAGCAATGCCGAGCAAGAGCTTAACATATCTCCAAACCCCCTCAGCACCCAGAACGTGTGATCCACTGGGACAAACGTGTCTGTATGAGCAGCAGAGGAGACTGAAGCATTAAGGCCAAGACTTCAAAAATGGAGAGGATGATGCTACAAGGAGATTAAAGCTCCTGTTGGGCTTATGGGGCGTGCCGCAGCCTCTTGCCCATAACACGGGAGTAGCAGTTCAGTGGTCAACCAGGAGAGCACTGGAGCAGGAGGCTGCTCCCAAAACCAGCTCTTACCCGATGTCCTGGAGAGCTGGGCCTCGCTGCTGGACTTGATGACCTTGCAGTTGGTGGGCACGTCGCCGAGAGCAGACTGAGCCCGCTCCGGTTTCACCCGCAGCTTGCTGTGGTTCTCCAGAACCTGGGCTGCTGTGGCCTTGGCCACTTTAGAGTTCAGAGTTTGCAAAGAAGAAGAGGAGGAAGAGAAGTCCTCATCTTCGTCATCGCCGATGTCCCAGGCATCGCTGGTGTTGCGGGCAAACTCATGAAAGCTGGAGGCCTTCTTGCTCTTCATAGGCAGTGCGTTGGCCTTGGAGCGGTCCTTGATGAAGCTGGAAGCCAGAGAGAAACAGTATCAGAGCAATTCTGTCAGACGAGTCCATTTTCTTTCCTTCCCTACAACCTCGCTCCAATCAGCCAGTCCCTTTTTCCAGTCTCCCCCCTTCCTCCTCCCAATCCCAAGGAACATGTTAAGTCTCTCCAGGCAGAGCCCGAGTTGGGCTGATGGCAGGGCAGGGAGGCCACTATGCCAGCAGAGAGCTGGAGAGGTGCCAGGGTTCCCAGCTCAAAAGGGCAAAGGGGAGAGACATACAACTCCTCCAGCTCTGCCTGTCCCGTCCCCCCCCAGAGAAAACCAGATTAACACCCAAAAAAAAAGCCTTGCGACCTGGGCAGAGGCATGTCAGAGGTTTGATGGAGCCGCTCTGCGCTTGTGGACGCTTCCAGTACAGCTGTAATGGCTCCCAGCGGACAGACCAGCCTGGTTCTTTTCTCAGGCACAGGAGGAGCCTTCACATTTACCCTTAAGCTCCAGGAGTCAAAGTCCACCACCTGAAGCGTCACAGAAAAAGGGGAACCTTCAACGCTACACACAGAGCGAGATAGAGACAAGGAGGCAGTTCCGATCAGCTCTGCCTTTTCCTGCCAGGAAGGGTGCTGCCATCCTCCAGCCGAGCAGCTCCCAAGAACCTTTACCTCCCCTTCTCTTAATTCTTCCCTCTCCAAAAGGGAGCAGAAGGCTCAGCCACCATTGCTAAAAAAAAACACCCCTGTCTCCTTTGATGTGGCTGATACAATATGGATTTCTGTCCCTATAAGATAAGCTTTCCCTGAAAGCTTTCGCAGAGCTCAAGACAGCACTCCACACCACTGCTGCCCTTCTCCGCTGGAAGACCCCAGTGCCAGAAGATGCTGGAGACCTTCACCTCCTGCAGGACCAAGCCAAAAACCTGCAAAGCCTCGTGGCCTGCACCTCCAGAAGATAAACACTTACTTTTTGGTGAGGCGGGGATCCAGCGGAGGATGCTGTGCTCCATAGACGGGTTGAATGCTGCAGGAAGAAGACAGAAAAATAAGAAGGCAGGGCAAAAAGGCGCAGAGCACCCAGGAATAATCTCCTCAGCCTAGACCGGGGTCACACTTCTTGCCTGCTCTTGGAAGCTGAATACAGACCAAAAGCAACTTCAATAACCTTCCGTCTCCAAAGCCTCAGATCCAAAGCGCCACATTCAGATGAAGATTTGCTGTTTGCAGCAGCAAAGGGAAGCCTTGTTTAAACTCTTAGCAAGCCTCAAATCCCAGCTCAGGCTGGAGAGAGCCTCTTTTTCTGCACCCCCTGCCTCATACACTGACATCCATTCCCGTTTCCACCAAGGGGATTTCCAGGTTTGGGAATTCACGCTTCCAAGCTCCGTGGGACAGGGAAGGACCCTAAGCCAGCGACACTGGGGCTCCTCCCCAATGCATTTGAGGATCTGAACCCCACGCTGGCTCTTGGGCTCATAGCCAACGCTACGGCGAAGTTGCCCCCGCTACGGCACACGGTTTGACTCGGGCCCAAATCCCGGCTTAACCAACTACTTCCTAACGTGGCCTGAAATGAGTCACCAGGTCTCAAGTCCCTCCTCTCGCCTCCCCATGGAGTGGGGACAAGGAGCCCGAGGGCTGCAGGCACTACGTGGGGAGCATCACTTCGGAGAGGAGCTACTAAACAAGTGCTCATCACTAGTTTGACAGGCTCTGGAAATGAGACAGGGATCCTGAGTTACTACCTCCCTTTGGGTAACTATTCCCAGCCACCCCACCCTGAAAAAAACATCTCTGGAAAACCAGTCCTCCCCATCCTCTGGTACACAGCACCGTCCCACATCCCACAGCGGAGACAAGGGCCCATTCAGAGCTGGCACATAAGGGACAGGCTCCTCTTGGGTCAACAGAGCTGGCTTGGTTTCCAGGAGCTGCAGATGGTGCCCGGCAGTAAAACGAGCAGAGCCCGGCCGTGTAGGAGGGAGATGGCAGCCCTGTGCAGCTGGAAAGCACACTGGGAACCAGTTGATGCTGGGGAGGCAGCAGCAACAGGCCCAGCTGGCAGGAGAGAGATGGAGAGATCCAGGGCAGGGGCTGGAAACAACCGCAGCACAGAGAAATCCCGGTGGTGAAGCCTGGCGAGGGGTGGGCTCGCCGCTGGAGCAGCCGCCCTGCGTGGTTGGAAGAGCTGAAAAGGCTCACTGTGTTTACCCACCAGCGAGGGAACCCAGGAAAGAGTTTGCCGACTAATTAGCATCGAGGAGGCAGGACAGCGATATTAAGCAGAGGCACCTCCGTGGGTGGGCAGAGCAAGCAGATTATCGGGAGTAAGAAAAACAACCCCTCCGGATCGGCGCTGCTTTCCCAGTGACTCACGGCAGCTCGGCGCAGAAGAGGAGCCAGCGGAGCCTCTCCGATACCCAGCACCGAGCTGGCACCGTCTGGTGACGGCGGTGACAACGCTGCTCCCCTCTGCGCAGGGATCCGTGCCCTGCCGATGGGCGACCGCTTGGATTCATGTGCGAAGGCCCAAATTTTGCAAGCTGAAGAAGCGATGTGTGTTAGAGATAGCGGAGGGGATGTGGCAGCCAGCTCCGGGTGAGGAAACCCCTTCCTGGGGCTCTGAAGCAATCAGCTGATCTCTTCGGCTAACGGCCGACGCAAGGGCACAGGGTCCCACCTCCCAAGCAGCTCTTTTTAAATAATTTGAACCCGGGCTCCCCCAAACAAAGCATCCCGAGCTGATCTAATTGCACAGTCCATCAGCCTGCGCTCCTGCACAACAGCTGAAGATGACAGTCTCATTTCCAGCAGGCTACAAGGGCAGGACCTCACCATCCTGCACTGGTGAGCTGGGACCGCTGCATGAAGCAGGTTCTCCCCACGTTTCTCCCATCTTTGCCGATTCTCTGCCCTTTCCACCCAGTGCAGAGCAGGTAACAGGCTGGGCAGGAGGAGTGAGAATGCTCGGAGGCATGCAACAGGTGGCTTCTAAGATACACAAGCAGACGCATAAGTGCCAGACGGCAAGTTTGTGCCATGGCATCTGTGGTGCCCTCGATATCTGACCCCCCTCCTGCAGCTCATGTCATGCAGCTGACTCCCAGCAGGTCCCACAGCCACACACAAAGCTGCACTAGGGCATCCTACCAAAAAAAACTGAGGCAGGGGGGGCGATACCACCAAGTGATGCTCAGTAACTTTATTTACTTACTCTTTCTGGTCTTCCCTGACGTGGCTGGGCTGGGAGAACGTGTCACCTCCAAGCTTAACTCCACGTCTGAAGCTCTTTTTGCCTGACTCTGGCATGGACAGAAAGCCCAGGGCAAGCACTGCCTCCCAGCAAACACACCGCCAGGTCAGGAGCCAAGACCTAAGCTGCCACCCCTCCCAAACTGACTGGACGAGTCCCCTGTCCCGTCTCAGCTTAAGCTCTTTGGGACAGGCATTTCTTGTCACCCATACGGTCGTTGTCCAGTGCAAGGGATGAGTGACACTGTCTGGTACGACTGTGGTATCTACATTACACCGCTCACAAGGAGACCATCACACAGCGTGCGTTACTGACACTGCAGCAGAAAGCGTGTCCGTGAAACCTCAGTGCCACTTCGGGCCCAGAACATGTTTCTTCCGAGCAGATTCTGTTTCTCCCCTTTTAAAACAGCATTTACATACCCCCCACCGGAGCCCGGCTGCCCATCTGGAAATACACAACCCATGGCACAGGGTAACACACCAGACCAACCTGCCAACACAGCCCCAGAAAATTACCGGGGTGGGAATTCCTAATGCAAAAAACACGGGGCAGGACTGGAAACACGAAACAGGGCAAAAAACACCGACTAAAAGCTACTAAAACTCAGTGACTAAATGCACAGTGTCATGGAAAAGGAAGCGAACAGAGTCTCCAAATCTTTACAAAGCCTCCCTCTGCCAGCTTGTCAGGGCAAAGACAGGAGAGAGCCAAGAATCTGGACGGGACAATCTCTCAAAGCTCAGACACAAAAAAAAGACGAAAAGGAGCTTCACGTCTAGTGACCATAGATGCAGCACATCCCATCTCCACCTTTCGTGTTGCCCAAGACCCGTCGCTAGCCGGCCCTGGAAAGGACGGGCCCGCAGGGTATTTTGAGGTGGTGACAAGGCTCCTGGATGGCAGGATATTTGCCGAGCAGCCAGTCAGGAGCAAGGGAGAACTTTGCCAAAAAATTTGACGTCGGAGCGTATTGTCAGGCAGGAGTGGCTGCCTCCCAGACCGGTTCACCTGGTTTGAGCTTTCCAAGCCCAAACTCGAAGTCACCCGCTGCGGGAGAAAGATGCTGTCTAAGACCACCGGCTGGAAACACGACTGGGACCTCCGGGAAAGGGATGGGAGACAAAACATCACAGGGAGAGCACAGTATTTTCTTCCCCAGGGAGCAGACGAGGAGGAACACGTAGCGCTCGTTGCTTTCCCTTTGCTCGCCACAGACCCGGACTGTCCCACCAACCTGAGGGAGCCGGCGCAGCGACACACAACCGAGTGAAAAGCACATTAGAAAGAGAGATTTAACTGGCCTGGCAGGATTTAAAGCCAACTAAGCATTTCAGACTGTGTCCGCACACCAGGAGGCGAAGGGCAGGGTTCAGATAAGGCAAACGTGAGGAGCACCAGACGGGAACAGCCCTTGTGAAAGCCTCCCCAGAGGGGTGGGTGCCCTCTCCCCATGGCAGCCTGGCTCCCAAGGCCTCGTAGGGAGCATCTCCTTCATTGCCACCAGCTTCTTCTTCCTAAACACCACTTGAATCAGACATTTAACTTGTTTCTCCCATCCCTGGGTGAGTGTGGGTGCCTCAACAGGAACTGGGACACCACAGAGGAACTAAAGCAGGGGAGGTGCCCACAGAAAGCCCCCACAGCCCCTCATACTGAGTAGAGGTGGACCAGGAGCGACACCCCACATAGGAGAGGATAACAGGGGGGCACACGCGTTGGCAGGGGCATCTGTTTGGGACAGAGCTGCTGCCACCCAAGGCGACACCTCTAAGGGCTTCAGGAAGGGATGAGGGTTCTTCAGTATCTGTGGAAAGGAGGATGGTACAACCCTGGCTTCGAGGCCACCCCAGGGGGTCTTCAAGGCCCTGACCCCCTCGACTCTGCTTCCCATGGGGCAAAGGGTGCACACAGGGGTCCCCCACAGGGCCTGCCCTGCCCTACAGGTGAGGGGACAACCCTGTCACTACCCCTGTCCCTTACACAGGGGGGCTTCCTCCAATAAAACTGCCCTGCCCCGTAACTTGGGGTGCCCCTTTTGCAGGGGGGAACCTTGGGGCCCCCAGCCAGGGTAGGTACCCCCGGTGCCCCCACTATTGCAGGGGGGGAGCCCAGCCCCATAGCCAGGGCTGATACCCCTCGTATCCCCCCTCTTGCAGGGGGCTTCCCCGGGGCCCCCAGCCCCACAGCCAGGGTGGGCGCCCCTGACAGCCCCTTCCCAAGGCACAGGGGTTGCTCCAGCCCACACCCCCACCACCGCCCTCCAGCTGGGGAGAGGATCTGCAGCCCTTGCACCCCTTATCCCGGGGAGCAGGGGCGAGGGGGGGCCGGAACCGGCCGGGCCGGGCTAGGCCCGCGCTCACCTGCCCGGCAGCTTGGCGCTCCGCTTCCAGAACTGCCTGCCGCTCTCGGCCGCCATGGCGGAGGCGAGGGGCGGGCCCGGCCGGCCAGCCAGCGGGAGCGAACGAGCCCACCGGCCGGCCGGCCCCGCGGCGCAGCAGCGGAGCGCGGAGGAAGGCGGCGGCCCCCCTCAGGCCGCCTCACCGCCGCCCGCCCGCAGCCCCCGGCGGCGCCATCTTGGGTGCGGGCGGGGAGAGCGCCGCCATTGGCCGTTTCGGGCAAGGCGTTGGGGATAGGCCAATGGTGAGCGGGAGGGGAGAGTGACGTCACGAAGGGGCGGGTTCGGCGGGGAGAGGGCGGGGCTGTGTGTGAGGCGGGAGAGACCATCTGGGGTGGTGGGAGAATGAGGCTCAGGTCCTTTGTACTGGTTTGTTACTTTGGAAGAATAAATTGGCCTCTAGGTCNNNTGGAGAAAGCGGCGCTGAGGCGGCGGTGCCTGCGTGGGATGGGGGGGAGCGGGGGACCCTGCAGAGGGGAGGGCGGGAAGAGTTAAACACCGCCTTGGGGAAGGGAAGAGACCATTCACGCTGCGGAGGGGGTGTGCACACCCAGCAAGCACCTGGGCGAAACCATCGGGAGAGGGAGGGGGGAAGCGGGTTAAACCACCTGCTGCCGCGGGGGGGGAAGTGGGGCGGGGGGCAGAACCACGCGCGGGGCGGGGGAGAGACACCGAGTGGTGCCAGGGCCCGGCTGGGTCCCTGTGGCGCCCCGCGGTGGCACCGCTGACACCGGCGGCTGTCATGGTCCCTGCAAGGACTCAGGGCTATTTGGGCCCATTGCCAGCTCCCAGCTGAGCCCTGGTGACAAGGTGTCCCCTCAGAGCGACAGCGGGGATGAGGGGGGGGGAGCTGCCATGAGGTGAGGGAGAAGGGGTGAGCCCTGAGGCGAGGAAGAAGCCGCCATGTCGGGGCAAGCTGTGAGGCAAGGGAGAAGCCACCACTGTAGGTCAAACTGTGAAGTGCAAGCAGTGACCCCCTGAATAAACAGGCATAAACTGAGCAAAAAAAACCCCACCACATAGATGCCAAAAAACCCACAAAATTCCCAGGTGACGTGGGACCCTGCCAGCCCCTGAGGCGCTGCCATCCCCCTCGTGCCCTGAGGAGACCCCCCGCACACAGGGGTATCCAGCTGCCACCAGCCCTTGATGGCGGGTGTGGGCAGAGTGGGATGGAACCTGTTGTCACTGGTGTCCCCAGGCTGTGGGGACGTGGGGACCTCCTGCTCCTGAGGCATATGTGCGATGGCCCCTGGTGAATTAGCAGCCAGGCCGACAGCATGGCCGTGCCCCACATGAGTCAGGGCAATGGCAGGAGGGGGGCCGGGCGCCCCTCGGGGTGTCTCAGGCGTTGGGGACACGGGAAAGGGGACAATTATCACTCCCAGCTCAGCCTCCCGGCCAGGGTGGACACACGGAGCTCTCGCCATCCCCTCGGGGTCGGGCCCTGGGCTCAGTGGGATCATGGCTCCTGCCAAGCGCTATGGGGGAGGCCTGGGGAGGCTGTTGGGGCGCGGGAGGGTTGAGAGAGCTCAAAAAAAGGATCAAAAAAAATGAAGAAGCAGGTGCATTGCTGCCAAACCCGGGTGTTTTGGGAGGATGGAGCTGACAGCAGAGGGCGGCACAGGCCTGTCGCTGACGCCTGGACACAGGGAGGTTTGTCCTGACCCCACCTGCTATTGCTCTGTCATAAAATCATAGATTTAGCTCAAGTTGGAAGGGGCCCTCCATCAGCTGCCTTCGAGGTACAGGGAGATGTTTCAGGGGAGGCCGAGCGAGCCCAGGACCCTGGCAACGAGCCCAGGATCTGCGGCAACTTTCGATTCTGAAGGAGAACGAAAGCCGAGAGAGAAGAACCGGTTCCTTTTCCCACCCCGAAGCTGAAGCGGAGAAGGGAAACTAAAAAGCTGGCAAAAATAAAAGCCTTTTGAGGTACCCAGCTGCAGGGAGGTCACTGCCCGCTGGGTCTGGAGGTGCTGTGTTGGACTAGCAAAAGTTTCCAGAATGGAGCTGGTCCATCCAGGGGTGGAAACGCTGCTCCTTCCCCCCAGAGTTAAAAACCTGTGGGCTAGAAGGGGTGACCAACAGGGTTATCTCAAATCGCCTCATCCCGTAGGACGACTGCAGACTCTGGGACGTGGAAACCATCCCACATCGATGTCAGTGGGATGCTGAGCGCACCAGAGTCTGTCCGTCTGTCCTAGAGCCACTTTCAGCATCTGCACATCCCTGCAAAGCCTGGTCAGATGCCTGCCATCCCCTTCATCCAGGCAGGATGGGTTGGCTTTGCTGTTCCCTCTCAGCCTGAGGGATAAATGCTCCTTGGAGGAGTTTTCCCTCCCCCTTTTCCGCAGCAATTCACGCATCGTCTTCTCGTGCTTCATCTATTGGCTTTATCAAAGACTTTGTTTGGAAACACCCAGCTGGAAAAACAGGAGAGTGACCCCTCCGCCCTGGCTCATTGTCACCGCTCTGCCCACACCCTGCTCCTCTCCCTGAAAGGAGAGAAAAACCCGCCCAGAAGGTGGGGGAAAGGACCGAAATCCAAGTTCTTGGTGTCCATGGCCATGCTTCGATTGCCGTCAGGTCTCAGCTGGTGACGGCAGGGGCCAAACTAAGCCAAATGGATGTGCTTTTGGGGGGGATCTACACGCACCCACGGACCTGTGTGCACCCACAGGGATCTGCTTTGAGTAGGAGCCTGGCACCGAGATTTCGGCTGCTGTGGCACATCCGTGCCGGGGTTGGCAGCGCGGGGGTGGTTTCCGTTGGGGTCGGTACCCATGGCTTCCGAGGCTTACGCACGTGTGTGTGCCGGGGGTGGGGGGCTCAGCCCTGCCTGCCCGTTTTGAGGGGGGAAAGATGAATAATTTTGGGCAGGGGTTGGACTGAAATGATGTTTTTTGCCGCTTCTGTTTTTCTCACCGCTTTGGCGGCGAGGTGAGATCTCCGTCCCTGCAACCCGCTCGCTCCCCCTTCGAATTCACACGCCTGCGCCTGGGTGTCACTTCAGGTTAACTGAAGTGGCTGCTTCAGCTTGAAACAGCAACTTTTCGGGCCCCTCCTAACTGTAATAAACAGGGCGATTAAGGACAAAAATCACAAAAATATTATTCTGGAGGAAGGGGACCAAAAGCTTGGAAAAGGATGAAAGAAACACTCCCATTAGCCCTTTTAAAAATACGTTCCTTCAGCTGAAGCTGCTAAATTCGATTCAGCCTTACACACCGGAAATGTTTTGTGGTTGTTTTATTATTTTTTTTTTTTACGTTGAATAAAGTGTTTTTTCCTCATGAAAACCCCCACCGACTCTCAGGCCGTGATGCAGTTTCGATGTGTCACGGAGGCAGCGTGAGCACAGCTCCCGCTCTCGGGAAGGTCGGTGTAAACCCCAAAACACCAGATTCTGGTCTCAAATGGGGCTCCAGGTGCCCGAAACCAGCACCTGGGCCCCCCTCACCCTCACAGAGCGGGGTTTTTTTTGGAGGAGGTCTGGGAAGGGACACGTTTCACCCTGGTTTCATGCCGAGAGGGGTGCAGGGCTTTGGGTCTCTGTTCCTGGAGGACAAAGTCCCCTGCCTGGGGGACATGGTGGGTTTGAGCTCCTTGGTGGCCCAAGGAGGGACAGGGCAGGGAAAGGAGGGTGAGCCCAAGCTGTGCCGCAGATCTCTACGGAGTCGCGGCACCGTGCCTCAGTTTCCCCACACTCCCTGTGGAGATAATGCTGTTGCCACACAGGCTGTGGGCAAAAGCTCTCGGAGACCGACTTCCACAAGGCGTCATTACCGGGGAGCCGGAGCCCTGGGACACCTCCTTTGCTGATAATTCACCTCCTCCCAAGGCGGGTGTTTAAAATAGCTCCTGTGACTCACTGTGCCGAGAAGGGCCAGAGGGCTTCAGACGCTGCCTCTGGGGCAGCTGGATGTTTTCCTTTGGGATGGGACACGGGGTGAGATGCCACCTCCGAGTCTCCAGCTCTTTGAGTCCCAGCGGCGAGCCCGGCCCCGGCTCCTCGGGTGGCTTTTCTCCTGGGTGCCCATCTGCGTTCGTCCAGCCGTTTGGCTGTTGCTCATCTCCCATTCCCAGAAAGGGAGGTGGAAAAATATAAATGTCCCCTTTGCTGTGGCTCCAGGCTCCGCTGGCCAGGCCTTTCTGCGTCACCGAGCGCCTCAGCTGGGGATGGAATGGACAGGAAGCCACAGGTGTGATGAGTACTGGCCATTTGCAAGTCCTCAGTCACCCACAGGGACTTCTAGTGCTCCCAGAGCGGGAGGTCCAACGGCCTGAGATCTCATCCTGGTCCTGCTTCAGCATTTTTCTCCTGTGGGTGCTTCCCCTGCTGATACTGGGGAGCATAAAAGGTTGTGAAAGGCAGGTGGAAGGGCGATGCTGGCTCCAAAACGCTTCGTGCTGGATTAACTTCTCTGTCTTCACCCTCTCCGATCACAGCTGACGGGCATGAAGGGCAGCGAACGCCTCCCCAGCAAGGAGAAACGAGGGGTGAAAAGGCCTTTTTCCTTTCCTCCAGCCCCTGTGTGCAGTCCCCGCGCCACCACGCCATGGTGATGGGCAGGATGGAGGGGAGCAACGGGCTCGTTGGGTCTCCCATCACATCTACCATTGTTCCTTCCCCTGTGGCAGAGATTCTGGGACCCAAATCTGGTGGATCTCGGCCTCATGAAGGTATTACTGCCCTGGGAGGGTAGTGCTCAGGGGGATCAAACATGCTCCCATCCTTTTCCAACACCTTGGATGCACCCTGGCAGGACGAGACAGCGAGATCTTGCCGTGGGACACGACGACACCGTTCCCTTCCTGCGGCCCGAGCCCGAGCGGGGACAAAAATCATCAGCGACAGGCGAAAAGTCATCAGCAACAGGCGGAAACAAAGCGACTATCAGCACCCCAGCCCCACGCCGGACCTGCCTGGCCTTTCTGCGGCGAGTTTTCTAAGAAAGGCGGCAGCAGTTAGCGAGCGTTTACGGGAAGGGTGGGCCGAGCTCAGCCTGCAGCCGGGGCGGCCGTGATAGCGATTTGGGGGTACCGGGGGGGGGACGGTGGCCACCCGAGGGGCTCGTGGTCCTCGCAGAGAGGAGGTTTGCTTTCGTGTAAGAGCAGCTTCCCGGATGGTCCGGGTGGGGGGGGGGGGGGGAAAAACCAACCGAGATAGGAGGTTAAATACAAACCACATC
>JAOXNO010000014.1:2270565-2283666 GCA_028565335.1 Limnodromus scolopaceus | reverse complement strand
CTTAAAAATAGGAAACTGCACGACTTCTCCCCGGGGTTTCGCTTTCTGCGGGGGGAAGGCGAGAGGCCGAAGGGCTCCGCTTTGACCATCGCGGCCACGCGACCGAAAGAGCACAGGAAGAGGGAAATCCATCAGTGCGTTTGCCGCGCCTCTCGGGTGAAAAAAAAATAAAAAAATAAAAAAATCTCCTTTTATTATTATTTTTTTTTTTTTTTTATAGGGAGGCAAAGCGGGGGAATCACAAAGCACCCCATGAGTTAGGTCTCCCTCCAGCCTGTTTTGGGGACCCCGCGCAGGGCAGGAGGTTGGAACTAGACAGAATCTAGATGATATTTAAGGTCCGCTCCAACTTAAACCTTTCTGTCCTTCTAAAAAGCGTAGAATCAAGGATTCTAAGCTCGGGGGCAGCCAGGTGATGCTGTCACCCAGCCAGCCGTCTTTGGGGACAGCGGGATGCCGTAACCTGCCCCATCCATCACCCCCTCCATCCCTCGGCCACGGAGATGCGGCAGCGGGACGGTGGTCCCCGAGGGTGGCCGCGGGCAGGGGAGGGGGGAACCAGGGGCTGGTAAAAATAGCACCCAGGTGCCCTCTGCCCCAGCAGCCATTTCTCGCTGGGTGAACAGGAAATCTATTCTTAGGCCCATTCAGGAGCCGCGGGGCTGAGGGCAGCTCCCCGCGCTGGGGGGGTGTCGTTACCAGCTGACACTGGGGTGACGCCGAGGCGGAAGGCCACCAAGCAGAACCTTCCAGCCCCGCGGGCTTCCCCTTGCTCACTCTTTCCTCCGGCAGCACCCGGCTTTTCCAGGGGTGCCGGGGTTTCCCCTTCACGTGAGGCGGTGGTGGGAGGGGAGGGCGGTTTTGGGGCGTCTCTGGGAACCCCCCGTGCTGTTTGCTCTGCGCTGGGTGGCACCCCGAGGGGCCGCTGCTTTGGCAGAGCTCTCCCCCTGGCATCCAGCTCCTCTCCCCTTTCCGTGATGGTATCTCAGAAGTTGGAGGAGATAAGGCCACCACGGTTTGCGCTTTCCTGGGGTGACCTGAGGAAGGAGGACGATGCTCCCAGCTTTCTCCTGGCTCCCCGAAACCCCCCAGGGTGGTGATGGCTGCGGTTCATCTCTGCTCCTTTCCCTGAGTGTTGTCCCCATTCCCACCATCGTGTCCCTTCCCACTTCCCGTGGGTCCATTTGGCCTCTTGACACCTCCGGGACTTGCCCGAGGCTGGTGGGATGGAGCCGCTGCGGGACCTGGGTGCAGGCAGCAATCCCTGCCTGCTGGGGACAGCCACCCCTGCCTGCTGGGGACAGCGGGCTCCCCCAGCTCCCTGCATGGGGGTCCCACATCCCACAGCTCAGAAGTGGCAAAAATCTGCCTTTTGGGGAGCTGGAGAGGATGCAGAGAGAGAAACGTGGGGCTGCAGGTGCAGCACCCTGTGAAACGACCGGGGGTGCTCGTTATGCTGAGGATGGAGAAGGGAATTCCCCTTCCTCCCCCCCCATGTCTCCCCCAGCTGCCCCACTGCAGCACCACCACCTGGGTGCACCCAGCCTTGTCCCAGAGCATCTCCCCCCCAGGAAACAGGTGACCGAGTGAGGTACAAGGTGCTGGGGGACAGGATGGGGTGCAGGGGGACAGGCAGGAGTGCAGGTTGAGGGGGGTATGTGGTTAAGGGGTACCCCCACGCCATGGGATTGCAGCAGTGCGATGCCAGGGCTGTGAGAGGCTGGGAAAGGGACACCCCAAACCCAGCAGTAGCGTCCCCGAGGGTGAGCTACACCCTGGGTCTCTGCAGTGTCACACCGGGGGTGGCTACAGCTAAGGCGATGTGGCACCCCGGTGACAATCCCCCCTGGAATTACAGCCCCAAAAAAGGCTCCTCGGAGTTCAGCTGGGGGGGTTGCAGGCAGGATTTATTACAGCAGCCCCAATTCCACAGATGCTTTCACCAAACAGGGCACGCACACACACATCCCCCGGCTGTGCCATCCGCCCGGGAGGAAGGCTGAGGCACTGCTGCCCTCGGGCGGCAGCCGGCGGTGGCACAGCGAGCTGCAGGGGGGGCAGGCTCCCCAAAAAGCCCCTGGCTCCCCCTCCAGCTCACGGCTGGGGTACCACCATCATCATCTCTATCCAGTGCGGAGAGCAAGGAGGGAGAGGAAGGGGGATCCGGCTTGTCCATGCCATGGCAAACGTGCCCCCGCCTCGTCCTTTTCATGATGAAACACCAAAACGCAGAGCGGTCGGGGATCACCCCACAGCCAGCGGTGAGGAGGGGCAGGGGGGCTCTGACCCACCAGGCAGCCCAGGAGGGCCACAGTTGTGGCTGCCCCATCCCTGCAGGGGTTCAAGGCCAAGTTGGACAGGGCTTGGAGCAACCTGGTCTGCTGGGAGGTGTCCCTGCCCAGGGCAGGGCGGCTGGAACGCGATGATCTTTAAAATCCCTTCCAACCCGAACCATCTTATGATTCTATGGCCTCATTCTGCTTCATCGCAGGAGTCTTCATCCTCATCCTCCTCCGGGTGGGTGATCCCTGCAGCAGAGCGTGCCATGGCCCTCATCCAGCGCTGCTTCAGCTCCTCCGTGTCAGCCAGGAAGGTGTAGACCTGCCGGGACTGGGCCAACTGGAAGAGGTGGCGGGAGTCGGTCTGGGGCAGGTCCTTCACCTGGTAGCCCAGCAGCGGGATGGAGGTGTGGGCTCGGACGTCCTGCCAAGAGCAGAGACAGCGGTGAGAGGCAGGGGACGGGCACACGGGGATGTCCCGTGCAGATGGAGGCCGAGCCCGGCCTTACCTGCGGGGCCGCGTAGATGTAGAGCACGAGGGGATCATCCTGCGGGATCACGAACCAGCCCCGCGTGCTCCCCTTGCCGTTCTTGTCCAGCAGCTGCAGGGAACTGCACAGCAAACTCCTGCCCGATACCTCTGCTGCTCCTTTCTGCCAAAAAAGCAGCAAAGAAATCCTTAAACACCCTGCGCGGGAGGCAGAAAGGGCATCGAGCAAAGGTAATTTCCTGGGGTAATTTCCCTGCCCGCTCCATAAACTGCCCCCAAACCAGGGGGCAGGCGAGGG
Source organism: Limnodromus scolopaceus (assembly GCA_028565335.1). Lineage (NCBI taxonomy): Eukaryota > Metazoa > Chordata > Aves > Charadriiformes > Scolopacidae > Limnodromus > Limnodromus scolopaceus. The sequence goes on along the minus strand of JAOXNO010000014.1, from coordinate 2,280,599 downwards.
GTGGTCCTGGCTGTGTGGATCCTGCTGAGATCCCTCGGTGGAGGGAGCTCTGGCTGCCTGGTGCCAGGGCTCAAAGGGTGGGAGGGAGGGGGCTTAGCACATCCACTGGCCTCACAATTAATTAGCGGGCACCCTCTGACTGCTGTGGAGTGACTCCCTCCCCAGGGATATGACCACGCTGGAACAGCAGGGCTGGGGACTGGGGTGGGTGGCAGAGCTCGGAGGAAGAGGGACAGAGGAGCAGAACACGGGGAGGACGTGGCAGAGCTCACCTCCAGGATGCCTCTGTGCTTCCCTTCCCGGTCCTCGAGCACCACGTGGCCCGTCAGGAAGACGTAACACTCCAGGCACACGCGGTTCAGGCGGTTCCCGTCGTACTGCAGCTCGGCCTTGTAGTCAGAGCAGCGACCGCACACCACCTGCAACCACCAGACAGGGACACCAGTGGGACTGGGGGATCCCAGGGACTTCCCTGAGGGCAGGAGCCAGGGAAAAGGGGGACAAGGTGCAGGAGAGGCGGCCCAGCGGCCACCTGAGCAGGCCAGGAGGGAGGGAAGAGAGGGGGGGACGGGGCGACTCACGTATCCACAGGCTCGGCAGTGGTGTCTCCGGCGCGTGATGGCGTTGAAGGGCTCCTTGCAGCGCATGCACATGGTCACCAGGTTGTCCCGCACCCACTGCGGAGCTCGGCGACCCAGCTCCTCAGTCTGGGGGTGGGAGACAGCATTGCTGGGGCTGGCTAGTCATGACCCGAGTGGTCCCAGCTCCTTCACTCTCACCTTTCTCCTCCCCAGCCCTTCCCCTTATCTGCAGCCTTCCCCTGGAGCTCTGATTAGCTGGGGAAACTGAGGCACAGCAAGGTGGGCTCTCCCTGGGCTTCCGTGCTGGGGGGTGCTGGTGGCAGGCAAGGCATGGGGAGGGTAGGAGGGTTACCTTCAACGCAGAGGTGCCTGTCTCCAGCCCATGCACTGTCTTAAAGGTCTCACTCCTCTTCTCCTTCCTGTCAATGGCATCTTGGAAGGCCTAGAGGGGAAGGCAGGGCTGGAGGGGCAGTCTGGGGGGCTGCCCCTGACACATGCAGGGGGGAGATCAACCCAGTGTGGGGGCCAGGGTGGGGTGAGCGAGATGTGCTGCCTCTGCCAGCGCTCAGTGGTACCTTGATCCAGGCGTTCATCTCCTCCTCAGACCTGGTACAAAAAGGGAGAGGAGTGAGCTGGTGTCTCCCCTCCTCCTCGCGAGGGTCTGAAGGACCCTTTTTGGACTACATGATCTTAAAGGTCCCTTCCAACCTAGGTGATTCTGTGACCCTTCCCCTTACCTTGCTTGCAGCTCCAGCGTCCGCTGCTTTCCCGAGACCAGGAATGTGTGAGGGAACTGCGTGTCGTTCAGCTCCCGCACCTGAGAGAGACCGAAGAAAGGATGTGGAGCAGCTGAACCCACACCCAGCACACAGGGCCCTTCCTCCGTGACGTGGGGGACAGGGATTTCCCTCAGGCACAAGCCCTTCGGCCCCTCAAATCCTACATGGACGAGGTTGCACTGCACTCCCACAGGATCAGAGCGTATCAACCAGTTCTCCTCACCCTCAAAGCCACCCCTGGCTCCAGCTCCTCCCTCCTTTCCGAGGAGGCGTGGGGCAGCAGTCACATTACCCCCCAGAGCGATGTGCGTTTTAGGGGAGCCAGGGTCTGGGGGAATGACAAAGACAAGGTGTCTGGCTGACCTTCATGCCATCCACGTCTATGCGGAGGTGGACCTGGAACTCGGCGCCCACCTGGATGACCTTGGGCACGCAGTACAGCAGCATGTTGTTGAACTGGGCAGGGAGGAGAAGGAAGAAGAAAGGGTTGGTTGGAGCTCAGCACATTCCTGCTCAGAGCTGGAGGCTTCCCTGGGATCTAGGGTCCTTCACCCCCCCTGGGGCTGGTCCTTGGGAAGAATCCAGCCTAAAAAGCGACGGCTTCTGCCCCAGCCCTCTGCCACCCTGCAAAGGCAGAGCATTCTTGAAACGTGACGTCCCCCAAGGGCCCAGGGGGTGAACAGGTTCCCAACCACATCCTACTCAGGGTGCCCTGCACCCAGGGGCTCAAACCCCCTGCTCTGAATTCATCCCTTCTGAGTGGAGATGACCCAGCAAGTCCCTGGCCAGGCTATGCTGTCCCTTTCCCCATTCCAATCCTGTCTGCTCCCTGCCCCTTCCCCTGGGAATCCCAGCTCCCACCAGGAACAGGTACTTCTCCGATGTGCTGTTGTTGCGGGTGGAGATTTTCTGGATCGGCCCCTCCTTGATCAGCTCATTGGAGGGATCCACAATGTCATCCTCGAGGCCCAGCCGCTGATAGACTGCCCAGAGGTTCTGCAGCCGTTCCTGGGGGAGACAGAGGGACCCGTTTCTGTAGGGAGCTGAGCAGCCACAACCTTGTCACCTCCTGGGTCCCCTCTGTCCCCACCTCCCACGCCAGCTGCTGAGCACCAGGAGAGATGGCACAGCTCTCACTCCAGACTGATCTTCCAGAGTAGCTCCCAGCCTCGAAACAGCTGGTCACATCACAGCTGATGTTGCAGACATGACTTTCCCAGGCTCGGGGTGAGCGGATTGGGCATCAGGAGCAGGGTCTGACCTCCTCTGCTGAACCCACAGTGCCCCTGTCCCGTTCAGGGCAGGGCTGTGCTCCCCTGAGTGGCACAGCAATGAGGCCACGTGGAAATCTGGCAAATCACTGTGCCATGAGCTGCAGAGCACTACCATCAGGGACAGGCACTCACCATCTCGGCGATGGCTGCGTTTGAATGCTTGGCCACCATAAAAATCATCTCCAGGGCCTCTGCAATGGTAGGAGAAAGGGAGGAAGGTTAAACACTTGCTGTGGGAGAAAACCTCAGAGTCTCACCCCAATGGGAGAGCCAGGCGTGTGGTGGCTGCTGCCCTCCCCTGGACACAACTTGAATGGCCCTGAGCGCTGCACAAGCGTTCGGGTCTGTCCTGACTGCGTGGTGACATGGCCACGTCTTGGGGGGACAGCCAGCCGTTCCTTTGTCACCCCATCCCAGCGGGACTGGGAGCTGCTGTGATCCCCAGGGGTCCCTACAGCTCCCCTGGTCACCACAGGTCTCCCTGGGGGATGCTCGGGAGGGATCATCCTTATTCTGAACCACCACCCACCTTCCCCACTGACCTTCAGAGGCCCCAAAAGGGCAGGTTAATCCCTCTCTCTGTTAGAAAAGGGTCAGACCCCTCTCAGATAAAAGAGGTTTATCCAAGGGCACAGGGCAGCTGGTGAGAGAATCCAGGTATCCTGATGCCCGTGTACAATGTCAGGGGTTGTTATTTCCCCTACAAACCCACCCTGACACCCCCCCCAGCAGGGAAAGCCAGACAAGCCCTTACTCTCTGCATCATCCCGGTCCGGGGACTCGGGCGGTAGTTTTCGGACATAATCTTTCAGGAGGAGTTCGTAGCGCGGGATCCTCTGCACAGGCTCCAGCATGTGGTGCTGCAGCGTTAGGTTAGCGCAGACCTTCCTCTTCTGGGGAGAAACACCACGCACGGAGAGAGACACAGTGACCAAGGCAGCTCCCACCCTCCACTGCTTCCCCCTTGCGGGGAGATTTTGGGGGGCATCGCTGCATCCCCCATCCTGCTGCGGGCCATTACCTGGATGTCTGCGATGAGCTCCTGGAAGGGTGGGGATTTCTCTGACCAGACGGTGATGAGCTCCACGGCCTTGTCGAAGTTCTTGACGTATTCGCCGTACATCTTGAGGAACGGCGCGAGCTTCTGGATCACATCCCCGATCCGGGGATTGCAGCTCCTGTGGAAGGGAACCACAGACAGGCAGCTTCCTCAGTCCAGCAGGGAAGAGAGACAGCGAGGGATAAAGCGAAGGGGTGGAGGACAGAGGTTTACAGCTGTGACCTGCTCCGTTCCCATACAACTTCCCGTCTCTCCAGAATGAGAATGTGCCCAGCTTGGGCTGTTCAGACCTGGGCACATCCCTAAAGCACCTGAGATGTCACCTCCCCTTTTCAGAAATAGCCTGGTGTGGGCTGAAGTGTTTTAAGGAAGGGCTTCCCAGCCCCTTTGGGGGGGGCTTTGGACCCCTTTGGTCCAAAGACATTTGGACCAAAACAGGCCAAGCTCTTTGATCCTGGTGGGAGACCAAATCCATCACTGCTCCCCCTTTCTGGCAAAGCCACCCAGGCGTCCTGCTCTCCGCTCCCGCAGCTCACCAGTCCTCCATGCGCTTCTGCAGCTCCGGCAGGAAGAACTTGGCATGGAACTGGTAGATGGAGGAGATGTTGGAGAAGATCATTTTCACCACCTCCTCCGGGACCGTCTTCCCATTTTTGGCTTCTTTCATCAACTCTGTATAGAATACCTGGAAGAAAGCAGGGGTGAATAAAAAGGGTCGGGAAGAGGCTTAAGGACCCCATTCCCTCCCTGAGTCTGGCTCGTTGTCCAGTGAAAAGGCCTGACTGTGCAGGGGGGAAATCCCAGGCCCCAGGAGAGAAACAGGGGGGGATGGAAAGCTTTCCTGGGACAAAGATGCTCCTTGGAGGTGTGGGGTGTAGGAAAGGCAAAGGCCAGACCCATTCTCTGGCCATGAAGACCAGCAGCCCAGCTGTGGCTCTCATCTGTACAGCTTCAGTCCCTCCAAAACCTCCAGGAAACAGTCCCTGCCTTGTGCATAGGTGGCCCAGTGTGCTGGTGGGGGCAGATGGCAGCAGGGCTACTGCTTGCCAGACTTCTGTGGGCCCCTCTGCTCCGCAGCTCACCTGGTCGAGAAGGTGGAGGCGGTTGACGTAAGCTTGCTCTGTCTCCAGCAGCTCCAGAGCTATTTTCTTTTCCTCTGGTTCCTGCATGGGGAGAAGGACTCAATCTCGTGGGCTGCAATGCAAGCTTTCCCCACCAGCCCAGGGGGGTGCAGCTCTGTTCCCTAGTGTTCACAGCCCACATCAAACTGGACCTTGCTCCAGGTGAAGGCAAAGGAAGGACACCAGCAAAGCATGTGGTAAAAACAAGGGTGAAACAAAGCATTTTTTGGGCTGACAGGAAGTCTGGCTCATGTCCTCCTAGGTCACCCCTTTCTTTGTGTGCCTGTTTCTCCCAGAGAAATATAGGGCTAGTGATCCTGAGGAGTGGGGAAGGATGGGATGGGTCAACCCTATGGCCTGCAATTCCACCAAGGAATTGAATGCAGTCCTGCAGAAACATGTCTGGAGTAGGCAAAGGGCAGCATAGCCCCTGGGATGGACCGGTGCATCTGACTCCCATGGCATAGTTACATCAGAGCTGGAAGAGACACGGTCTGCTTGGATTTAGATGACTATGGGGAATTCTACCCAAAGCACCAGGGAACAGGCCACTTCTCTGTCACCCCACGCACTGGCCCTTGAAGGTCAGGAACTTGCTCAGGGCGAACAGAGACCTCAGCTCCCCAGTCGAGCCCACACCACTCCCTGTCTGAGCGTGGGCACCCACCAGCCTCTCCTGAGGCTCCTCCGGAGCTCACCTTGCTGCCAGTCTCAAGGCCAGAGTCCTGCTGCCTCCTCCAGTTGTCCTCGCTGATCTTGTGTCGGAAAGAACGGAGGCATTTGAAGCTGAGCCCCCGCTGACCCTGCTGCTCCTCCTCCTTCTCCTCTTGCTCCACGTAGTACCTGGTAGCCATCTGGGAGAGGCTCTTGCCCTGGCTGGTGGGGGACACTGGAAGCTGCTGGGGCTGGCTGGTTGCAGGAGCAGCCTGGCTGTATGGTGCCTGCTTGTCCTTGTGGGGAAATTTGCTGGCCCTGCCATGGGGGAAATCAGTGTGATCAGGTCACCTGTTCCCCCAGCACAGCTCACCCGTTCCCCCAGCACACTCAAGCCCTAATTAAAGCCACCATCCTTGAGTGAAGGAGATAAGACACAGCAGCACCCTAGCACTGATGCTGCTTTGCTCTGCTACGACCCTGACACGAACCAGGGTCTGAAAGCCCCTACATCCTCCAAGGGGGCCAGGATCCAGCCTCTCTTCTTCCGGTGCCTCCTGCTGCTGTGGTCAGCCCCCATCCTGCTCTAGAAAAGCACAAATCTGCCACTTATCCCACCCACAGCCGTTGCTCATCCACAGCCATCCAGTGCCCGAAGCGTAGCCTTTGTGGTCCTGGCACAGCTCTGGCTTTCTGCCTGCTGCCACCCTGCAGCCAAAGCGGGGAGCCAGCAGCCTCAGGCATGAGGCTGTAAAAGCCAAAAAACCAAGGGGTGTCAGCCAAGAGGAGGGTTTGTGTAGGTGGTTTTGCAGAGGGGTAGTTCTTTGGTGGTTTTCTCTCTTCCCTTTTCTGGCAAAGACAAGGAAAACAGGTCCAGAGCAGCCATGGGGGAGAAACCTCACAGGGCATAGGCCTTGAAGATGACAACAGTGAGTTGTCTGTCATCCAAGAGCTGGTCCCTGTAATAAATAGCTCCAGGCAGGAACTAGAGAGACATCCACCAGTGGCCTGCAGACAGGAACAGGATGAGGAGGGGAGGAAACTGGACATAAAACTGCAAAGTTCAGGATAGGAGATGACTTGAGCAGCAGACACTCATCTGAAGAGGATGATGGGTTCATCCCCACACTGATAAGCACACTTCTATGAGCTTGGGAGTGCATCCACAGCCATGCACGCATCCCCTCCTGTCCAGAGGGGCTGCCACAACCCTTCATGGGACAGAGAGGCTTTATCTGCGCCCACCCATGCCTCCCAGACCTGTGCCAGCCTAACGCCACTGCCCAGATCCGACAGCGAACTTCCCTCTTTCTGTTTGTGCTGACTTGGGCTAAACTGTTTTCTGTTCCAGAAAACTTGCTTCCAGGTTTCCCAGCTTCCTCTGAAAGTTGTAAGTTACTTTTATTTCCTCTAAATCAAACTCACACTTCGCAATGAACAACAAACATGCCGCAGCAGCGAAACGGGGGCAGATCAAGTGCTGCAAATGGTTCCAACACAACAACATCACAGGCCAAATTTCCACCATGGGACCATGGGGACAACCACAACCAGCCAGAGCACAAAGCCGGGGGCAAAGCAGGCAGTGGAGATGCAGGTGAAGTCCTGGAGCAGAAGGAAATCTCGTGCCTGACCATCTTTAGGAAGTGCTGCAAAACTGCTCAACCACCCAGCCTCATCTGCCCCTACACCAAGGCAGATTCCCTCGCTCCGACTCTGGCACACATTGTTTGTGGGTCCCAGCTCATGCTCCAAGAGAAAGGTGCTCTTTTATGGGGCTGCCAAGCTGCTCAAAAGGAACTTGGTCTCCCCGTTAACACCATACTTTCTCTTCCCCTTCATGGGAGCCACATTGCTGCAAAGAACTGGATAGTCTGAGGCTGGTGCCTGAGGCTTGGGTCCTCCCATATGCTCAAGCAGTTAATTCCCAGTGAAGACCACTGCCAACATACTTGCAAACCAAAATCCTTTTTCCCTGGCAGCAGGGGAAAAAGCATTCACCAGCCGGGCTGCCTGCAAAGGTGCTGAGTGGGGTAGGAACAAGGATGCCACAAGCTAACCCTGCGCCAGGAAAAAAAAAACTCCAGCAAAGTAAGTCACATCCCACTGAGGTTTTCAATCTTCTGTCCACGATCCGCAGCAGGAGGAAGACACTGGGGCAATTCTGAGAGCTAAAGAATAGCAAATCGCCTAGTCAGCTTCTCCACAGCCTCCAAATCACCTCCACAGCGGGCTCCTTCCTTCCAAAACCCTCACCCTGGGGAGCCCTAATGCACCCACAGCCCCCAGGACGCTCCTTCCTTACCAGTTCTCTTCAAACACAGCCACCAGGTTCAACACGCTCTGTGGATTACTGGCTTCTCCTTCCATGGCAACGGCTGGGAGCAGGTCCTGGGTGTAAAGGAGTTGCAGGGTGATGATGGCTGCAGCTCCTTCCTTCTCTCTCCCTCTCTGCTTCAAGGTGTTTCTGGGACCCACGATGGTGTTTGGGGAAGAGGATTTGCACAAGGCGAAGACCATCCGCTGTCCTTCTTGCTGTGGCAGGAGAGCTTGTCTCTGTGTTGGCCTCAAAAGGAAAAGGAAAGAGGAAGCGCCACAGGCTGCAAGTTGGAGAAACGCTGAGAAAACCCTGGGAATTTGTTCAGCTTGAGGGGACCTTGCCGTGTGGCCCAAACTGGTGGCATAACCAAGCCCTGAGCAACAGCAGGGACAGTGCAAGGAGACAAGCTGGGCGAGAGGCCTGAGTTGCTGCAATGGGGTGGGCTGTGTCCCACCATGTGTTGGAGCCCTGGGGTGGCCCTCAGGGGCTGAGCGTGAGTCATGGAATGGTTAGAGTTGGAAGGGACCTTAAGGACCAATCCAGGCTGGGGGGAGAATGGCTGGAGAGCAGCCCTGAGGAGAAGGACTTGGAGGCGTTGGCAGATGAGAAGCTCCACACACCCCAGCAATGTGTGCTGGCAGCCCAGAAAGCCACCAGTAACCTGCATCCCCAGCCCCGTGGCCAGCAGGGCGAGGCGGGGATTCTGTCCCTCTGCTCCTCTCTGGGGAGATCCCCTCCAGTGCTGCCTCCAGCTCTGGGGCCACCAACATCAGGACATGGAGCTGTTGGAGCAGGGCCAGAGGAGGCCACGGAGATGCTGGGAGGGCTGGAGCCCCTCTGCTGGGAGAACAGGCTGAGAGAGTTGGGGGGGTCCAGCCTGGAGAAGAGAAGGCTCCGGGGAGACCTTGGAGCCCCTTCCAGTCCCTCAAGGGGCTCCAGGAAAGCTGGGGNNNNGGGGGGGGCCGGGGGATAAGCAACGCCACCACGGGGGGTGAAACTAGCAAAATAAAGTAAAATCAAAATAAAATAAACTGGAAAATGAAATAAAATAAAATGAAATAAAATAATACTGTAATAAAATAATAAAATAAATTCCTGAATAAATCAAACTAACATTAAAAAAGAAACCTAAACATAAATAAAGCAAAATAAAAACTAAACTAAAATTCAAAAATAAAATGAACTAAAAACCTCAACTAAAATAAAAAACTGAATTAAACAAACTGAACCGGGGTGTTGGGAGCAAAACGGGAGCCCGTGTGCCGTGGTACCGCCGGGCGATGCCGTGACTCGGATTCGAACCGAGGTTGCTGCGGCCACAACGCAGAGTACTAACCACTATACGATCACGGCGCGCTACCGGGGCTCCGGACGCGACGGGCGGCGCCGCAGCTCTTGGCCCTGGCGGGGAGGGCCGGGCGGGCGCTGAGGCGGACCCGCGGGCTGCCGCTCCGCCCCGCCACCTCCGTCTCCGCGGCGACGCGGGGTGAGTGGCGGGTTCCCCCCGGCTCCCGCCAGCGCGGGGCGGAGGGCGCCGAGGGGCTGTTCGTGGTGCTGGGAGCGGGGCTCGCCGCCGCCAGCCACCCCCTGCTCTACGTCAAGCTGCTCGTCCAGGTCCGGGGTTGCCGGGGGAGGAGGTGTGGGGGGCGACGGGACGAAGCGGGGGGCACTGGGGAACCCCATGTATAGCGGGGGAGAGGGGGTGTCGGGACCCCAATGTAACGGGGGGGCGAGGGGGACGCCTATATTGTGCCCCTGTGGAGACCTCCATGCGCTGGGGACCTCTATATATGCAGCCTTCCCCTTTATAACAGGGGACCCCTATATAATGGGGGGGAGACCCCTATATAAGGGGGCAATGAGGGCCCCCAGCCAATGGGCCCCCCCGTATATAACAGGGGATGAGGTCACTGTGTATATTGGGGGTCCCTTTACAATTGTGGGGGGGTGAGGGGCACCTCTAAAATGGGGGAGCTTGTATTGTGGGAGGATGAAGACACCTGCTGCAAGAGGGACCCCTATAGAACAGGGATTAAGGAGCCCTATATAATGGAGGGACAAAGAGCCCTATGCAGTGGGGACTCCTTTATAGCAGGGGCATTGGGACCCCCTCATGTGGGAGGGGATGGGGACACCCTGTGTGATGGGGACCCCTTAAAATGGGGGGGAAAAGGATACCCTCTGTGGGGGGACTCCTATATAAGGTGGGACAGGAAACCCCTATATAATAGGTATCCTGAGAACC
>JAOXNO010000014.1:2227489-2254244 GCA_028565335.1 Limnodromus scolopaceus | reverse complement strand
CCCTTCCTTCTTCTCATCCTCTCTCCGGTCCCTTTCCCCGTCGCGACTCCCCGTTTACAATCGGCACAACCCCAGGTGCTCGGGCAGCAAAAATAAAAAAAATAGGGCCAAAAATACCCTCTTGGCACCCAAACCACCCCCAATCCGCCCCCCTTGGCGGCGACTTCTCCCAACCTTCCTCCATGGCGGGTGGGCTGTTGTTTGTATATATCTATATATTTTTTGTCCTTTTTTTTTTTTGCTATTTTTTTTGTGTCTTCCCCCCCCCCATCGGATCCCTCTCGCGTTGGGTGTGTGCGTTCCTATTCAAGGACCTGCCGCCTCCTGTCGTGTTAAAACCAGGAAGGAGGGAGCCCAGGGCTGGTTTCTGCCTGGGCGCTGGGGCGGCGGGCGAGGGAACCGGCCACGGAGGGTGCCAGGAGGGAGGAGGAGGACGGGCAGGCGGGAAAAGGAGCTCAGGGGGGGCGGAAAAAACCCTTAATCCACCTCCCCAGGCCTTTTGTTTAACCCGCGTCCATGCAAAGGAAGGTCTTGGCTTTTTTATTTCCCTCTTTTCCTCCCCTTGTCCTTATTTTTTGCCTCTGGCGTGGCGTTTTTGAGCCCAACGGGGCAACTTTGCGGAGCGGGCGGTGTCGGAGGTTGATTTTTTGGGAGGTGGCGGGCTCGTCCCGCGGGCGCGCGGCTCCCAGTGCAGGAATTCCTGCCAGCTCGCCTTTGTGCCAGCCTCCGTTGGCCTTGGGTGTCTCGTTCGGATGGAGCCTGGCATCCAGGCACCGCCCATTTCTTGGCGTTGAGCTGCGAGGAGAAGGAAAAGGGGAGAGAGCGAGCGAGAGAAGGGAAAAAAAAAAAAAGCTGTCTCACTCAAACTGGCCTTTCTCGGAAAAAGGATCCTTCCCCGATGATTGTCCGGATAAGCGGAGCTAAATCCAGCCACCACTCAACAACAAAACCACTCTCTTCCACGGTGCGTCTCTCTTGCTGCCTTGGTACGAAATCGAACCTCACTCTTAATTTTGGGTGGTTTTTTTTTTTTCTTTCTTTTTTTTTTTTTTTTTTTTTTTTGTTCGTGCGGTTGGGGTTTTTTTGCCTTTGATTTGAAATAACGTTTTGTTCCTCCACTTGCTCAGTCGCTTTGTTGTTGCTGTAACCTGCCTTCTCCCCAAAACCCCCTTCCCGGCGAGTTCCTCCGGCCCTTGGTGCTAAAACATCCGACTTTTAAAACCTGTCTCCTATAGAGAGGGATGTATAGCCCGTTGGCAGGTCCCTACGTGCTGCGTTTGGAGCGGGACCGGAGGGTGATTTCTCTCCCTGCCCTCGATCCGTCGCCCGGGACCTCCCCGAGAGCTTCCCGGGGCTGGGTGCGTGTTGCCCGGGCGCTTCTTTAGTTCCTCACCGGGCGCTACCGAGGGGGGGAAAAAACCCATATTCTGTCGAATCATGTCGGATTTGCAATTCAACATGGCAGCCGCAGCTAACGTGGTGGGAGCTCCCAGCACCGAGCAGACCGGCGGGCACGCGTGCCCCCAGCCGGCCCTGCCAGCCATGGTGGGGGCACGGGAAGGGTGGAAGGAAGGAGAGGGAGGACGGGAGGGATGGAAGGAGGGAGGACACCCTGGCGAGGTCAGAGGAGGAGGGTAATTTTATTTCTTTCTTTTTTATTTTATTTTTTTTTGGCGGGGGTGGGGAGGGTGAATTACACCAGGAGCGATTCGGAAAGGAGGGAACTGGAGCGGTCTGGTTTTGTCAGCATTAACCGTTTAGAAGCTGGCTTGTGTTTTCACGCTGGCACCGTGTGCCAGGGCAGGCGGCAGGGCCGGGGAGATGCCCGGGAGCGGGGCCCGGCGGGCGAAACCGGCCGAGGGAACGCTCCGGCGCCTGCTTTTCCCGGAGCGATGGAGGCCTTTAGGCTTCGGAGACGGCCTGAGCCGGGTGCTGCCGGGAGGAAGCTGCTTTGCGAAGGCATCGGGATGATTAAACGTGGCCGCCCGGTGCCTCGTGGAGGTTCGCGCCTCTCCCCTCTCGCAGCCGGGGAAGATCCGGCACCGCCGCGCCGAGAGCTCTCCCGCTCTGCCCGGCCCTAACCCAGCCCTGGGGTTCGGCCCCCGGCGCCTGTGAATCTGCCCTCTTTCTGTCAAACTTAATTTAGGGCCCGTTCGGGACACAACAAAAGCAGTTTGTTTGCAGGGCAGGGTCCTCCTTCCCGGCCGCCGTGCACTTCGCAGGCGCTTGGGAGCCATGAAAGCCACCCCTCCTCCTTCACCAAATTTTTCCTCCTCCTTTCTTCTCCCCCTGCCCAGCCTCCCCCCCTCCTCTTCCCTTCTCCAAAAAGACCCCTCTTTCAGGGAGTGACACATGGCCCTATGATAAAGCCTTTGAACTGCTTTGAATGCCCTGCTTTGCCTCCGTGACCCTTCAGCCTGCACTGGCCACCTCAGCCGCGCTCCGGGGATGTCCCCAAAATTCCCTTGCCTCCCAGAGATGCTTTCCCGGGTGTTGTAGCAAGCTGTGTGGCCTCGTGTGCCCTGTTTTGGTGCCCGGGATGCTGGGGTCTGGCTCTGAACCTCGCCGTAGGTAGGTTTTCACCATACCCCACGGTTGGTTTGGGAGCCGAAAGTCCTGTGTTTCGGGAGCCAGGGACCATCAGTCATTTGAGGAGTCTGACCCCCAAAACGTGTTGGGATCCCCTGATCAGCAGAGTGTTTACACACCAGTTTATATCCAGACCCTTAATGTCTGTGAGAAAGCAGCACAAGTTTTTTTGCCCATCAGTCCAGCTTTCTCCTTGTTATTTACACAATAATAATTTCTGGGCGAAACCAGACCTTTCCCAGTCTTCTCCCAGTCCCTTTTGCTTCCCCAAGAAAAGCTGGGAGAGGGTGGATACAAAAAAAGACCCGCTGGAGCTGCAGCGGGCTCTGCAGTGGGCAGCCCCAGAGGAGAGAAAGTCTGAACTCAAGCAAGACACTTCTGACGTGTCCTAAGGAAAACATCTGGCACCCCTGGAAGAGCCATCCAGCCAAGGGACGCAGATGTTTTATTCCACGCAGCTCACAGCAAAATAGGGCTTGTGCTTCCAGAACATGGCTCAGCAAAAAGGATGAATTCTTGAAAGGGGGAGTTGGATCTTTCCGCTGTTTATTGCCTTTGCTCTCGGGCTGCTCTGGTGTGAGCTCTGCTCCACCTCCAGGCAGAAGACCAGGAGCTTTTCTCCAAGGCTGCTGTAACCCCCCAGCAGTCAGCAGAGACACTCTGGATTTGCACTGACATTCCTGAGAGCGGGATCAGGCCTCCAGGTTTGTCAAGGGGGGCTCTGGGAAATTTCCTTTCCTTAAAAGGGCCAGGTTTGGCCAGGGCAGAGTTTGGATTGTGATTTCCTTTTTTCTTTTTTTTTTTTTTCTTTTTTTGAAAAAAAAAAAAACAACACAAAAACTTGGAGCAAAACTTACATTGGTGAAAATTGCCTGATTTACAGTTGCAGAAAATGCTGCGCTCCGTGTCTCCACAGCCCAGCCCTGAGGGGACCGGCTCCCCCCATGCTGGACCATCCATGTAACCAGCTTCACCACTTCAGTGACCACCTCTGGAGGGAGAAGAGGGGATAAAGGCAGGGAGACTGACTCCGGCCTTTGTGGGCTCTGTCCTCAGCCTTTCCAGTAATTGTTCCAAAGGATTTGGGGACATAAGTTTAATGGGACCCTTGTAGAAACACACCCAAGGGAGAGCTGATGCAGCTTCACGCACCATGGGGAGCACACAGTATCCAGAGGTGCCCAGATCCAATTCATGCTCTGTACCACCCCAGAGCTGGTCCTCAGAAGAATCAATATAGTTTATTTTCCTTCCTGCAGGTTTTTTTTTTTCCCCCTCTCTCTCTGCCACCTCTTTCATTCCCTAATTTCCCTCCGCTCTTTTCCGTAGTACTGGTTTGTTATTGTGGAGTTGCTCATGGCTACTGTTTAGCTTTGATGTTACTTGGCTGCTGCAAAAGGTGAGGCCTGGGAGGACAAAGCGAGGCGGCCGGTTTGTTATTGTAGGGTTGCTCATGGGCACTGAGCTGTGCTGTCTGGATTTGCGGTTGGAAAGCCTGGGAGATATGTGGGGCCAACGCACGCTGGGTTTGGCAAGCTAAGGTTGCTCACGAGATAGTTCTGGCTGCAGGAAACATAAGAGAAGTAGCCACCCAGCGCAGGGCATGACCAATGTGCTGCATAAAGTGAGGTCTGGGGGGGCTAAGAGGTAGGTATTATACTATTGTGATGATGACGATGAAAAATCACCCCATATGTAACCCTTGTGGGTTTGGGAGGTCCATAGCCAGGCTGCGGGGTGGCAGTTTTGGAAGCACCTCTCCTGCTCGTTCCCACCAGCACCATTCTGTCCTGTGGCTGCTGCCAGCACTTCAGTGTCACCGTCCGGTGGGGCTTGGGGACGGAGCACCAGCCCAAGGGAGACGGCTGTGCACCTCAGGGCAGCCCCAGCCCACGCAGGACCAGGCGGAAGGTTTCTCCTCACCTGCAAGATCATGACAAGTGTTGTGCTTCCTTCTCCTTTTCCTCCTCCCAGATCAAGGGCTCTGCGCGGCAGCCATGACCGCCTTTGACTTGGGCAACTGTTGAGCCAGGATCTTCATGGTCTGGTTTGAACCCACAGGATGGCTCACTCTGACATTTTAGTGCAAGGCATGGGGACCTGCAGTGGCTTCGTCTGGGCAGGGAGGTTCTGGAAAGAACACCAAGAATTCAGGGAGTGGTTCTTCTCTCCTTCAGTCTTGGCTTTCTCCATGCCAGGCACTGGCTCTGCTGATGGAAATGGAGGTCACAGGGGCAGCTTGTGGCATCCCGGTGTGTGGAGCTGGGATGGCTTGTGAGGTGGCTAATTTGCTTGCTCTGATTTTGACACCCCCAGCCTGAGGACTAGGAATGGCGGCACCCTGGGCATGTAAGGGGAGAGGGTCCCAGGAAGCCTGATTTGGAACAACGGCTTGGTTATAACATTTTTGAAGCAGGCTACACTCCTCGCGTGGAGACTCCACCGAAAGTCAGGGCAGGGGCTGATACCATCATCAACAGCTTGAACTTCTGCACATCTGCTCCCAGGGCTCCTGGTTGTGGGAGAAGGGTTGGGAGCAGCCCCACAGGGAGAACATCTTGGGGCCATCCCTCCAGCCACACTCCCTTGGGAGCACATCCCTGTGGCTGAAGAGCTGGAGTGGATGCAAAGGGACACAGATAAAGGGGTCTAGGAGGGTTTTGCTCCTTTCTCCAAGCTGACACTGCATAAAAGTTAAGCAACCCGACCACTCAGCGTGTTTCAGTCTCCCAGGAAGAAGAATACAGATAAGGTCTCCAGCGTTACATCCCAGTTCAGTCTGGCCAATTATCCTAGAGCCTACTGGGGGATTGCCTCTGCTGTTCTACATCTGCAAAAACTCCTTCACTTGTGGCTCCACTAGCCATGGGCTGGTCAACACACACGGGACTCCACCCCAGAAGCGGCTGCATCTCAGCAGAGAGTGGTGACACACGATGTGTCTATCCCCAGTGCAGTCTTTGTTGCACAAGTTGCTCTCATTAGTCCCAAAATCTTCCTGGCTGCTCAGAGAGGGAGCGGTAGAAGAAAAGTCTTGCAATGAGCTCCCAGAGTAGGGGAACTCCTGGCTGTGCCGGAGCCGAGAGGCAGGACAGGCCCCTGAACCTGGGGCTGGATCCAGCCATGCCCAAGCACTGGGAGAGTTCCCATCTGGATCTCAGCTTTTCAGTCTGGGCCCTCCCCTGCCCAGGGGATTAAATGAGATGTGGTTCCCAGGGTGGGGGAAGGGGCTAATGACCAGAGACAGGATAACGAAGCAGGTAAGGGCTTCCTGTCCTTTAGGGCTCAGGAGGAAATCCTGCAGCTGGTGAATCTGGATACGATTAGTGTCCATTTCTCCCTGTGTAATCAACCCATCTGTTCATCCTTGTGCATCAGCAGCGCACACCCCGTCGCAGGCAGATGCCTCCCGGGTGCTGTTTTTATCCGTGTCTGCCATGGCTGCTCCAGGCAGGCTGAGAACAGGGCTCGCTCCAAGCCATGGGTGCCATCACGGTGTCCGCTCCCTCTCCCCGCTGCGCTCAGCAGTGTGGGTCAGGCCGGAGGGAGCCCCTGGAGATCTGCAGCCAACAAACCAGCTACCATGGCTGCAAACAGCAGGACCAAGCCCAGGAAAGCTTCTTCTTTGGAGGGAGAGAGGGCAGGCGTATTCTCCAAAGAGCTTTGAACAAAAGTTCAAAGAGATCTTTGTAACAAGCTGATAAGCTCAGCTTTCCAGACGCTGCTCTCTCATCTGAGCTCAACTTTACCCCAAGCAGGTGAGGGTGGATTATGTTCAGCGGCCCGGCTTGTAAAGTCTCATTCTTCAGGTGGGATCCTAAGTACGGGTTGTACAGTCCGCACGTGGTCGTGGGAGGGACTGGGCTCTCAGCCCTGCTCTGGGGAGCAGTGGTAAAAGTCGAGAGGTGCTGGTGTAGCAACCCGAGGATATGTTCCACCTTCTTTTCCTTGGCAGTCTTGTCCAAATCTTGGCCAAAGTGCCAGTTTGGGTTGAAGTCAAAGGAGGAGCTGGCGTGTGGATCGATGCTTTTCCATAATGCAGTGGCTGAAGCTCGCATGGTCCTTCAGGGTCTTCTGGAAGGTCAAGTGTGGTGCCAGAGGCAAGACAAAAATCTAAGTGTGACAATTCCCATCCCTCTTGTCCTGTAAACTCAAACTGTGTGAGCCTGCAGTTATATTAACTCTTACTGGTGTCGCATTTGGTTGTTGGAGTGTCTTGAGGGATCCATTGTACTCAGTGCTGTTCATGTATAGAAGTTAAAAAGTCCTTACCTGGAGCAGCTTATTTGCCCAGCCCAGGTCTCTCCTGTGTGTAGATTTAAGTGAGCCAGGCACCTGAGCTTCTGCCATTCGCACAGAGTGACAAAATGTCACCACCGGCCAGAAACAATCACAGATTAAACATTTCACTTGCTTTCAAGGGGTACTCGTTGCTTAACGTCTAAATGCAACCTGTCTTCAGCCCCTATTATATTGCTTTGGACTGCTCTTTGGGCCCTAAATCTTCTGATTTTTGTTTGTTTTGGAATGCACTGATTTACCACTAAGGAATAAATGAAAAGCAAAAGAAAACAGCAGTACTTGTTTGCGTAGGGCCTATATTGTTCTGCTGCTACTGAAACAGAGGCAATAAATCCTATTCCCTGGACAGAGAGAGGGTTTTGGGTGGTGGCTGTGCGCAAATAAGGCCAGGGAAGATAAACAAGCAGAAAAATATTGGTTTTGGGAAATGACAGTTGAGGATGGCCAATCGACTGATGGGTCAAAGCCAACACACCACCATCAATTAGCAAAGACATAGTGATATTATTTCTCCAAGGCATTTTTGCATCAACACAGAGGGAAGAGAGATGGATCTGTGTTATGGTATCTGTGGTCAAACTTGGCTGCAATTAGGAATCTGTACAGTTTCTGTGTCAGAAAAGGGGAGTTTTGTAAAGAACTCTTGCCTGTAGAAAATATGTCCACAGTTCCAGAAGGGCTCAGCCAAAAGGGTGATGAAAATCTGCCTGCTGGTGTCATCCTCAGAACTGGTGGAGGTGGGAACATTTGCTAATCTTGCTTATTTTAGGGGGCCTGCTTTCAGCAGCAGCTCGTTTCTGAAAATGCAGCTCTGAAAGCTCAGCCCTTAAGAGTCTAATACAATACACGCCTCAGACTAGACGAGAAAAGGGATGCATTTTTCAGACTGTAGGTTCTCGCCTGCCTAATTATGATTTTCAGCTTCTTAAGATTAGGCCTCCGCTTTGTATAAATGTGATACAGAAGAAACGGCTGTGACATTGCCTTACATTTTCTTTTCCAGCTGGGGAGGAACCCAGCTGAAGCTGCGGAGTTTCGGAGCTCGCAGATCTGGTGTGGAAGGAGAATTTAGCCTCACATTTAGAAAGCAAACTCTCAGTTCCCAGAGAAATCAAAACTGTCGCAATTTCCCTTCCATCCAGGCCACGCAGGATGGCCTGGGGACAGGCTCACTCTAAATGGGTAACTTTGGGGACCCTGGTGAAGCGCAGGCCGGAGATGGATTGCTGTATCCATGCCTGAGTAAGGCAAACAACCTCCATCAGCTCCGGTGGTTACATCTTTGTTGGAACCTTTCAGAAATAGGTTATGGCCTCCGCTGTGGGGTTTGACTTCACTGTTCAGTTGCCTCCTTCAGTTCCCTCCCTCTTCAAGGACAAGAGGTGCTTGAAGCTGCATGAAATGGCCTTTGGATGAGCTCAGGCCTGGCCAAAGTCTGAAACAGCTTGGCTTGAGGGATTCATTGCAGCTGCAGCTCCAAATCCAGTCTGGGGTGGGTCCCAGTGATGTGGAAAGCAAAGCCAGCTCTCACTTTAGCAGGCAGAGTGCTCTCTACCACCATCCATCTTCTGGAAGAGGGAGGAGAAACTGCCTTGGGTGTCTGCAGTCCTCCAGAGCGAGGTGGGATGTGGGCCACTGCTGGGCACGGACCAAAAAGACTAGCAATGTCGTCAAAAACCCCAGCTTGGCTTTCTCCGTTTCTAGGGTCGGGAGACCCAGAGCTGTGTTTGTGAGAAGAAAGCCAGCTGCATCTCCATCCTTGGTGGCAGAAGCAGGCAGGGAAGAGCTTGGGTGTGCCATTTGTGCTTCAGATGTGCCGTGGCAACAGTATGAATAATGCATAGAAACTCAATTCTTTTCTCTCTGGCTGAGGGCAAGGTGTCCCAGCTGATAAGAACTGGGAGCCCACCCTTGTTAAAGCCAGCGTTAGACTTAGACCTTCACGAGATCTACTGCCTCAAGCAATTCCATTGTTGAAAGCACATTCGGTTAATTAGTACATTAACTAATTAACCTTCTCAGCATCCCAGGTAGGGAGTATCTCTCTCCCAAAGGAGGAAACAGAGGCAAAGTGACTCACTAAGACTGGATGCGGGAACTCAGCAATTCAGCTGTGCTAAGTCTAGGGTTTTTTTCCTCTTTCCCAAATGATTTTGTTGTTGCTGCTGTGGCTTTATGTACATAGTTCCTGAGACAGAAATGGAGGAGTCCTAAAGATTCCAAGAGAGTGCTCAGGCCTGGTAAGGAAAGATACTACTGGATAAGCCTGAAGAAGAAAAGAATCCACCCAAATAGCCAGAGAAGGCAATTTGATTCACCCACTTGCTCGTACCAACTAAGGAAAAAAAAGCTAATGCCATTTCTCCCCCTTTACAAGGAAATTTTTTGTCATCAGCAAATGAATAAAATCCCTTTCCTTCTTACTCACATTTTCATCCACTCTAAATTTCATGAGCCAGGAGCAAAATGGCCAGTGCGGGGAGTAGAGAGCACGTGAGAGATGACGGCGGGGCTGTGTCTGTATGGGCTTGCTGGGATGCGAATAGACCAGAAGGATAAGACCTAAAGAGACTCCAGCAAACAGCCAGAGGGGAAGCTTTGATGCTGAGGAAGTCCACAGACTCAAACACATGATGGTGAGCAGCTGATTTCCACTGCTTTTACAACGTGGTAGGAAAAAAAAAAAAAAGAGCTCAAGCACAAGGGTAGAGTTCTTTGGCTTGCACCACCCATGATGGCATCACAGACCCTTTCTCACAAGCTCTGATCCCAAACAGAAATGGGAGTCTTGTCCTCCCCACCCAGCCCTGATCCGAAGTCAGTCTCTGCGCTGCCTCTCATCAAATGACAATTGTTGGCAGCCAGTATGTGTGGAAGAACGAGCACCAGCACCTACATTCAGTGATTATTTCCCCGAGGAGAGTTCCCTGGGGCTTGAGTATGGGCCCATGTGCCTTACCAGTCCTTTGCTGCTGGTTTTTGACTGGCTTTTGCCCAGGCAGTGAGCCCTCCGCAACACTGGAATCTTGACCAGCAACGTCCACGGTGTGCCTTGAAGGAGAGCTCTGGTGAGGCCACAGCAGCAGCACCTGGAAGCAGAAAGCACCAAGAGCAAGCGGCTTGTCCTGTAGAAGGGACTCCATAACCATGTCTGAATCTACCACCAGTTTGCTCAACCCACAGCGGCCCAGATTGGAGGCTACAAAAATATCCCCCTGCTCAGCACCTCCTCCCTTGTCCTTTGTAAAGCTCCAGCATTTCAATCGTATTCACACCTCCCTCTCCTCACAGAAACCACCTCAGATCTCTCAGTAACCCGGGTCCACAAAAATTCATGATCTCCTTCCCTTGCTCACGCAGTCAGGTGCCTTCCCCTCCATGATAATAGCCCTCCTGAGCGCTTGCACTCTCTTATTTACTCTTACTCTCATCTTTCACCCTGTGCACCCCTGCGTTTGACTAAGATATATGAAATAAACAACTATTGCTGAGGGGCCATATGTGATTTTGTGGAGGCTATTGATATCTTCAGCAATCCCAGCCCCACGCATGTTCCTAATCCCATATTGCTCCATCTCAGGACCCGCCAGAAAGGTGTTGCCCAGCTGATCCTGGGGCTCTGTTACTGGGAAAGGCAAAACACCATGTCTTGCCTCTTGACCTACCCTGGTCATAATAAGCTTTTGCTTAGAAAAAGGATAAAAATAAAGTTCCTCAGTTTGTCAGGATTTTTCTCAGAAAGGGTATTGGTGTCAGAGCAGCCAAAGCTGTTTCTCATTCCCAGCTTCAAGCTGACATGCTGCACATGGCCATTTCTTGATCTATTGCTACAGGCATCTTTGGTCTTTGTTCAGGGAACTGCCTTGATGTTTCTCCTGGAAGAGCATTGCACAAGAAATGCAATATTCTTTCAGTACAAAGCCTGGGGTTTTCAAGTGAGCTTTGCCTTCCCAAATCCTGTTAAAATAAAGTGGACTTGGATTTCTCATATACCTTCAAATTTCCCAAATTACAAGGTTAATATAAAGCACACAAACCTACCTCTGAGGCCGCACGGCTCCCCACCAAGCCCACAGAAGAAGTTAGGGCCGGCAGGCACTTGATAAAGGTGATGCTCATTTTCAGGGACTAATCAATCACAGCAAATTACTAAGAACTACGTCCATAACAATTCTCACCTAGAGAACTTAGGTTACTTAGCAGAAAGCTGGTGAGGATCAGGTAGTGAGGAATAGTGGTTATTAAAAAAAAAAAAATCTTAAGATTTTAGGCTTCTTCACGAGATAATTTAAGATGTTGGCACTATGTTTCTGCTCTGAATTACTTTGCAGGGAATTTGCCCTCCCCACTGCCTAGATAAAGCTTGGCAGGTCCAGCCTCCAGCACTTAAATTTATCCCACGAGAATATGTCACAAAGTGTTTTGTCCAATTAACAACCTTCCTTATAGGATTTTCCTACAAGAGCTGTAACAACTTCAAAACTGTTCTAGGTCTTGGCATTTCCAGTTCCCTGTGTCCTTAGGGGATAGGGCTTGTAACTGGGAGCTCTTACCCATCCTAAATCCTGGGAAAGTCCTGATTTTCACTGCTTGTCTCGCCTACAGAAGCAGAAAGCCCAGGAGGTGTTTGCTTTGTGTGCTCCTAAGGGTCTTCCCATGCTGGGTACTGTCACACAAGGTTGTGAGTGCTTGCCCTCCTCTAAAAATGTCTTATCTGGTTTTGGTCAGGACTTGAAGGGACTTAATTTCTGTGGTGGAGCTTCTGTGGTGGCTTCATCTCAGCAGCTTGTTGGCTTCTTCAGTAAGGCTGCTCACTAACAGCTCAGCTCTGTGCTTTAGGGAGAGGAGGGTGGAGGGGGTTTTACCCCACGCTTCTCCGGTCCCTCAAGCCATAGCTGTGTTGTCCAGCCAGGGAGTTGTGGCGTTGGTCCATGGAAGGGCAGAAAGACAGATAAAAGTCATGGAGCTTGTGAGGTGCTGGAGAGAAACAGGCAGTCCCTGGGCCAGCAGGGCTGAGTGCTCAGTGTGGCTTAGTGCCGTCCTTGGTGTGCTTGCAGGAATGGGGACAGACCTGTCCCCACGTTATGGCTGTTAGCAGGCAGCCACCGGCACTATCCTGGGTGTGCTTGAAAGCGGGGAGGCATCATGGACCCTGCACAGGCCTCGGCCATGCTGCCCTGTTTCTGAGCAGCAAGGAAACCTTGGCTCACTCCTCGCCGCAGATGCCGTTAGGATCCGGGTTGTGGAGGCCATGCTGCCTCCGAGCCACTGTCCCCAAGGCCTGCTCCGGGTTCCTCTCCCCCTCCCCGCGGGTGTTATTTACGCCGTTTCCTGCCCAGGGAAGTTCAGGAGTTTGACGTTCCCGGGCTGGTTTCCGCCATCAGGTTTCCCACCGGGAGCTCCAGCAGAGCCCGGCGGTACCGGCGGTGGCTGGGCAGGAGCTGGCTCGTGCCAGGGGGGAGGATGGAGGTGCCAGCTGGGCCCAGGGAAGGAAGCATAACCCCCTTCAGGCTGGGCACCTCAGGCTCCCAGGATCAACCATCCTGGGAAGGCTGGAAAAGCCGACCCCCATGTCCGTCCCTCTGCATGGGTCCTGCGGTGGGGCAGGACCCACTCCGGCCCCAGCGGGAGGAAGGGAGGACGCGGCCGGGCATCGCTGCGGAGCTTTTTGGGTTCCTGCCGAATCGACGCCCTCCCCTCTCCCTCCCTCTTCCCCCCTCATCCTTCCCGCCCGGCCTGCACCTCCCCTCCCTTCCCTTCCCTTCCCTTCTCCCTCCCATCCCGCAGCAAACAAAATGGCTGCTGCATGGCCATTTTGTTTTCTGTCTGGAAAGGGGGAAGAAGCCAGGACGCTGGGACTTGGCTCTTTTTTGGAGGCTGCGGCCATGTTTGAGCCCAACTCTCCCGTCTCGACGTGGCACCGGCTGCAGTGAGAGAGAGAGAGAGAGAAAAAAAGAGAAAAAAAAAAAAAAAAAAGGACCTTTTGGAACGAGACCAAAGTCAGAGGCAGAGAGTGGGTAGTTTTGGCGTATGTTGAGCCCTGAAAATGCCTGGAATTGCCAAACTGAGCTTTTGTATTAGCGGCGTAAGGCTACTCGGTGCATGCAGAGCCGCGGGGCTGCAGGGTATAGCCGGACGGAAAGGTTTGTTCGCTATATTCAATAAAACAGCCCTCCTTTCTTCTGTATTTATAAAGTACCAGAGAGCACTGTTGTCTAATTTGTTTTTGGACAGGCGGATGGTTTTACACATCGGCTTGGTATGATTAGAGCCGGTCATTGCCGGACGGTAGCATTTTAACCTGTTGTGTGTCCTCTTGTTTTTTTGGTGAATATAAGATGTGACCTTGCCACTGATCTGGCAGTGCCTGGATTTAGCCGACGTGATCCGGAGGATTTATTTTAGGGATTATTTTTTTTTGGTTTGTTTTGTTTATTGCCTTCTTGCCTTGAAAGTTTTCACCACGGGAGTACAAAAACTTCATTTAAATATTAAAAGAAATAGCTGTTCTTGGCTTCTTTCGCCCTTGCTTTTCCTAGGAGGACGGAGCCGGGCTGTGGTTACAAGTCGTTTGTCGCACCGGCGTGTGTATCCCGCACACGTTAAGGTGTGATACACAACCCAGACGCCATCAACAGTAACACGCCTTGAAAGTTTAAGGGAACTTGGTGGCGTTACCATACAATTTTGCGCAGAAGCAGGGCAAAAATACCAGAACATGCGCCAAATAAAAGCCTTTTTTTTTTTTTTTTTTCCCCCTTTTTTTTTTTAAAGTGATTCTGCATTTCCTTCGGTAGCCTGGATGTCTTGGAGTTAGTAGTCACGTCTCTTCGTTCACGGCCGATGGGAGGAACAGATCTTTGTCCAGTGGCATGATGTGGGGGGGATCGGGCTCTGATAAGGCATCGGTGTTGGGGTGAGCATCCCACCTTTCCTTGAGGGGCTGCCCGAATATCTGGAAAGACGCAGAGACTTTCCGAGAGGAGCCGGGAAGGAGAGCAGAAAGAGGGGAAATCGCTTTTCTTGCACAGAAAGGTATTTGCCTCCATGTCTGCTCGGCTTGCTTACAGACAGGCGGCGTGGAGAATCGCACGGGTGATGGTGGTCCCGGCGCCGGGGCGGCACGGGTGGGCGCCGGGCGGGCGGTTTGCATCGTAAATTAAATATTTTTGGTCCAAATCTACGTTCGGGGTGGACATTACCTGCGCACCTTTGGTGAGCAGCTTTTGGACTGAGCATCGAGAAGGAAAACAGTATTAATGGAAGAGTTTTATAGAGTATGCCAGGGGAGGATCGTCTTTCTTTAGATTTTTGAGTTAACCTATAGAATTGAGTATGGAGCAGCTAAAAATAACCCCAAAAGATGTTTTTTCTCTTATATCTCTTGATTTTTAATATTTTGAAGAAATTACTCTATGAAATGTCAGTAACGCCTGTTTCAGTTTAATGACAAATATTCTGGGATTTTTTTTTCCTTCAGGAGAGTGTAAATTATATGCTAATTTACAAGGAAAATACACGAACATTTAGAAAAACCGTTACATTTGTGGGCACCTTTAATAACGGATTTTTGAAGGGTTAATAAAAGATAAGTTGTGTAACAAGCAGGTTACA
Source organism: Limnodromus scolopaceus (assembly GCA_028565335.1). Taxonomy (NCBI): domain Eukaryota; kingdom Metazoa; phylum Chordata; class Aves; order Charadriiformes; family Scolopacidae; genus Limnodromus; species Limnodromus scolopaceus. The sequence goes on along the minus strand of JAOXNO010000014.1, from coordinate 2,239,739 downwards.
GATGCCTGTATTATAAATAACAATACCAGATTCATTAATGATGATCCAGATGTTTATAACCATCTGAAAGGACTTGAGACAACCTCTAACAGATGAGTAGCTATTTACTAAGATACCTGGTAATTGTTTAATAATAAACAAATGCTACGGCAATGTTGATATGAAAAACTACCTACGTCATTAAAAGAGCATGGAGGAAAAGCATTGCTGAGACACGGGGGCTGTTGCAGGAATGAACTTTAAATATTTTTACTTCCATTTCCCTTTGCCTATTTGCAGTACCTTTGATTAACTCTTTTGAAGGGTGATATTTTAATATCGACTCCAGGGTGGGGTGTCGGGGAAGATGGCTGGCCTTGCTTTTCCGAGAGGTTCACCCGGCCTGTGAGAAGTTAAAAGCAACTTGTCCTTGTGGCTAGTTTGGCAAATGTCAATTTTTTGCTCTCCAATGGCACAGGGTGTGTTCAAGATGTTTTTTTGAGCCATTTACTGCTTTTTCTCCAAGTGGGTTCCTCGCTGCCGGCCAGCGGAGTTGCGTGGCTCTGAGCAGCGCTGTATGTGGATGCACATCTCAGCAACGTTGGGGAGCTACTGAAAACCTTCCCCACCTCTTTTTATTTCTGCGTATTTTGAGTTGGATTTTTTATTTTTGGGGGGTCTGTTTGCTTATTATTTGCCACTCCAGCAACGCGGCGGGGCGAGGGATGTGAAGTCACGACTGGTTTCCCTACGGGCAAAGCTAAGGAAACAAAATGGCCGACGGTCAGCCATTTTGTGCCAAGGCAGCCGGCTGGCTGCTGGCAGGCTTCGCCTTGGCCAGGGCCGCTTCTGCCCCAGTCCAGCCTGTCCTCGGAGAGGCTGAAAAGCCTCTCAGGGACGCAGGGCCCTGATTTCCCACTGAGAAGCCCTGCCTGTCCCCGGCACGTTTTGGCACCGACGCGCGGGACCGCGGCTATACAAAGGCTGAAAAGCAGTGTCTGCTTTTAAAGGAGCGACTTTGTTGTTTTATGGTTTCCTCCTCCCTCCTCCCTCCCCCCCCTTCATTTCATTCAGTGCTCCTTAATAAACCAGATCAGCTCCTCAAAGCTTCGGAGCCTTTCCAGCTACTCTCCGAGGTGGGCTCCGTGCCTCCCTGTTTTAAAGGCAGAGACTTGGCCGTGCTCGGGCATCTTTGGTCTGCGGATGCGTTGAAATTTGGGGGGGACATCATCTTGGGGCCATCACGAGCCACCCTGAGCACTGTGAACTGAAGAATAGTTGTAGGTCACCTCTCCCTCCCCAAAACAAGCTGAAAGCTGGACTTGAAATGCCATTTTTTTGCCAGCCTGGAGGATCTTGCTGTGAAGGAACATATTAATCCTTTACCTGCCAATTTTCCTCACCTCTCCAAGCACCTCGAGACAGCAGGACTGTGCAGTGGCACACGCTGAGCATGGGGACCTTCCTGCAGTCTCTTGCCGAGACTGACCTGGCTTTTTCACAAAAATCAAATTTGGCTAATTTTGAAGGAGTCACAGGAATCTGGAAGGGGAAAATTGCGGTGCCACTACCTTAAGGGTTGCATGGAAAGTGGTGTTTTTCAAGGAGGTCCGGTTCTTAGCAGCCAAGTATCCAAAAATCTTTCAAAAATGGACTTAAATAACTAAAAAGGCAGTGAGTGGCTTTGGGGTAGAGGCTTCTGACTCCTACAGACCCTGTTGGGTATTTTATCCAGAATTTTGCATGGCTACATCACATTCAGGCTCTTGTAAATCTTGTGCTTCAGCAGGGGTGTGCTCGAAGGGAAGGCTTGGTGTCTGGAGAGCAGGGCAGAGCTGGAACGCAGCTCGCTTTGGCGATTGCCGTGGGATTTTTGCTGAGAATCTCAGTAGATACGGCATTTGCACCAATCTTGTGGCTGTGTGGATATATGACTAATTCATAACGGCTCTTTGTGAAACCCCAGGGGGGGTTTTACCATTGAGCTGTTATCCAGGATGTGTGTGATCTTCTGTCTCCCAGGATCTGTGAGTCTCCTGCAGATATTAAAAGGGAACATCACTCTCTGTCAAAGACAGAGGGAGAGGTGGATATCGACCTGTCTCAACCCGGCTGGGCTGGCCCAGACAAGTGCCACCAGAGGCTGGAGCAGGACTTCCCGAGGCTGGTTCCATGGATTAGCTGGGCAATCTTTGGCAAATTTGGTCACCTCTCTGCTCCTCCTTCTTTCCCCATCTTTTGTCTTGGTGGTGTAGACTACAAGCCATCCAGGAGAGGGACCTGCTGTTGTTGGAATTTGTATAGTATTGTTTGTGGTATTGTATAGCACAAACAAGTGTGGCAGGGATAGTAAGGATAGGACGGACATAGAGGTCCTTACCAGGCATCGTATCTCTAAATCCTCCTGTTTTGACTCCTTTCTTCACAGATCCTGGCAAGATCAGGACTGCAGAGTCAGCAGCTGGGTATTCCTGAAACCTATACTCATTAAGACAATTATAATAATTAAATCTCCTGTTTTCAGGATTCCTTATAGAAGTCAGAAGGATTTTTTTTTCTGTGTATAATTAGATCTATGTGAACTAGAAGTTGTTTAATGTAATTTCCCACCCACAGTTTGAGACTGACCCGAACGCCTCTTCTCTGCGGTGATTTCAAGAGTGGCCCTTTAAATGCCTGTTCTATACATCTTGCTTATGTGCTTAAAATGATGTAAGACACCAGATTGGGAATAAGGAGAAATTGTCCCTCCAGATTAATTGTGAAGAATCTGTTTGGAGATTATGAGCATCCTCTCCTCTATACATCACCTCATGCGGTCACTGGGGCTGCCCACCTCCTGGTCCTCTACCACTGCAGTGACCACTGGCCTTCTTGCCACCACGATCCCTTCTGGTTGATGCCTGTGGCACCAGCTTGATTTTTGGGAAGCTGAAACGCTTCAGTTTCTAACCACTACTTCTGTCCCTGAGGAGGCAGAGTGGCCTGTGACAGATGGGATGGACCTTTGAGCCCAGTTGTAACCTTGGCGAAGCTCTGGCTGGTGTTGCATGTGCTAAGGAGGGATGCGCAACCTCTGGGCACCACTTTTATGCCAAAAAACCAGGAAAAATAACATTTCCCATCAGAAGGCTGTTTGGAATGCAAGGTACTTGGCAGTGCGGATGGGCCGCGTTCTTAAATGCTATAGGAATCAGTCCTGCAACATTGATTTTTTGACGTTGTTTATACTCTGTCACGCTGGGAGAGGCCTGGGCCAGATGGCCGGGCACAGTAGGTCATCCCTTGTGAAGGCTGAGTTTGTCAAAGGAAATTAAGAGAATTACCTGGACCGTGCTGAATGCCAGCAGGAAGAACTTCTGGAGAGCTCTGCAAAGTAACAGGGGAACATTCCATACCTTGCTGCAAAGATACCCTTGTACCCCAGCCCATCCTGAAGTCCCACCTCAAGGGTCCCAGCTACAACAGTTCACCAAACCTTGGGGATCTCACTTATATGTCTGGAGAAGAGAAGACTGAGGGGGGATCTGATCAACACCTATAAATACTTAAAGGGAGGGTGTCAGGAGGATGGGGCCAGTCTTTTTTCAGTGGTGCCCAGTGATAGGACAAGAGATAACGGGCACAAACTTGAACATAAGAAGTTCCATCTAAACGTGAGGAGGAACTTCTTCATTTTGAGGGTGGCAGAGCCCTGGAAGAGGCTGCCCAGGGAGGTGGTGGAGTCTCTGTCTCTGGAAACATTCAAACCCACCTGGACACGTACCTGTGGGACCTGCTCTGGGTGGACCTGCTCTGGCGGGGGGGGTTGGACCAGATGATCTCCAGAGGTCCCTTCCAACCTCGTATCATTCCGTGATTAGGGCTGCTGCCTGTTGGCTGTGGAAGCACAAAGCACTGGGCAGCCTTTGTCCCTTTGGGGACTTGTGCCTCTCCCCCAAAAATGCTCCGCAGATGTTTGGGGGGGGGCCTGGGGACCCTCCTGCCCAGCTCTGGTGGCAAGTCCTCCCTCAGGTCTCTGCTGAGCCACACATGCTGCCTGCTCAACGTGATACTGGGGGCTTCCTGTTCGCTATGGCTTTTTTTAACCTTCCAGGGGGATTCTTTCTCGCTGCACAAGAACCTCACGCGTCTCTTTTAAACTACCAACTTAATTCCTCGTGTCTGTATTTGGGTGTAGAGAGGATGACAGTCTCAGAGGGTGAGCCAAGGGCCCAGGGGGAAGCCAGCCTGTCTCAGATCCATGCTAATATCGCCTGGCTGAGCTGTAGCATTAAAGGGACACCGAGCCTGCATGTTGCGCTCATTTGTTTAGGAAATGAGATCTGCCTTGATGTACTCCATACGATTACATTTGCAGCCTAAAAGCTTCCTTGTACTCAGTTATTTCTAATCTGCTCAATTCCCTGGAGTGCCCGGCAGCTAAATTGATGGATTCTCTTATCTGGTGTGGCAGGTTTGTTCTAGATAGGCTGTGTGTTCGAGGTGAGGTCAGCCTGGCTGCATCCGACTGCAGCCTCAGAAGGGACCTGCCCGCATGGCCCCGGGTTCAAAGGGGAGGGCTGCCGCCGCCGTAAGCCCTCGGGTGCATAAAGTTTGCAGCCAGCGCGATTGCCAAGGATAAAGCCTAGTCCAAGTGGACCGTAGGAGGTTTAAAGAAGGAAAGGAGGTTGGGTATGAGACTCCTTTTCCCTAATATCATGAAGTCTGATGATTTTTCATGCTTTTCTCTTCACAGGAGCCACGGAGCAGCCGACGCCGGGAGGAGGATCATCTCATTGCGGCAGTCTGCCATGGTCCCAAGCTGTCCTTGAGGCTGAGGTAGTAGATTGAATAGTTGTGGAGCCCGATCCTCCCTTTGAGCTAACTATACAATCTACTGTCTTTCCTAAGGAGACAGTCAGGTCTTCGGTTCTTGTTCTCGTCGTTGATTCCCACATCAAGCAGGGAGGTGGCTGGTGCAAGTCTAATGCAAAGCCAGCGATTCGGCCGTGAATCGGGCGAGAGCTCAGTCCTGCTCTGTGGAGGTGAGGTAGTAGGTTGTATAGTTTGGTGGGAGGGATTTTATCCCATTTCAGGTGATAACTATACAGTCTATTGCCTTCCTTAAAGAGCAGCAAAGCCACCAGAGGACTGGCTCAGCCACAGAGCTCCTGAGGCATCATTTCTTTCTGTTGAGGATCCCAAAATACAGCATGGAGTTTGTTGACTGACTCAGTGGGTCTTCTCTTGCAGGATTGCATTCCTCCAGGGACTGCTCTGTGCGTGGAGCCACCTGCTCACAGAAAACCTACCTCTCTGTTTAACGGGTGCAAGAGAAACCATGAAATGAGTTGGTGCTTCACCTCCCGGAGCTCAGTTCTGTGCTTTTTTGGCAGGAGATGGGCTCAAGCGTGCTGTTCTTTTCTGGTCTGTCCTCGAGTCTGGAGGGGAGTGGATACTTTGGTCCAAAGAGGATAGATCTGAGCTTGTGATTTAAGTTTTTTTTGCACCTAATTCTGAAGTTTGCTTTAAGAACTAGATCCAGGAGTGAGCTCAGCCTGTGGACTCGAAGCCCCAGGAGCTGCTCAGATTTGGCTGCTTGGCCCCTGCTCAGGAAGTACATTCTGTTTTGGCCGAGGCCCCAGCTCTCCCGTAGTGTAGAGTCAGAGGGTGGGTCTGGTTTGATAATCCATATCAACCTTACTCCCTTATATGCAAACCCCGGCGAGGAGATTAGGGCTCCTGTGTATTTACATAGAATAAGCCAACGATTCCAATTAACACCCTGTCCTGGAGGGGAGACAGGTCAGGAAGAGACGTGAGCTGAAGGGAGCGAGTCCTAGTCCTTCTGGGTTCTCCCAGGCAGGTAGCACTGTCCTCTGACAGAAGGTGTCTGAGAAGACAGCAACCTTCAGAGCTCTGGCACTGGTCAAGGGATGGGGAATCGCTATTTCTTCTCTTTCTTAGGAGCAGATGGGACTATCCCTCTGCCCCGTTCCACAGTAAGTAGGCTCAGGACTGTGAGCGGAGCTGTAACATGATGAGGCGCTGCATGGGTTCTTCGTGACGGAAGGACATCTCGGGCCATTATCACCCCCATCTCCCTGTCAGGGAGATGCAGGAGATCCGAGACGTTGGGCAGCGGGGGCAAGCAGAGGACACCTTCTCGGATGAAGTGGAAGGAAGAGAGCTGCCAAAAGGAATCTGAGCCCTCAAATTTCACCCTAGAGCAAACACGCAGGGAGACCCAGAGACCTGGCTGGTGGGGCCATGAGGCTCCCCCCAAATGAAGCAGCTTGGTTAAAGGCTCCTCTGCTTCTTGGGATGGGGCGCAGCTCCAGCGAGAAACATGGATGTGATTTCCTCAGGCTGGGCCACAGCTGGTGGGTGGGGATGCCGCAGTGTCGAGCGGCAAAGGAATGCAGTCCCATCGCCATAAATCTGGCTCTTCAGCCATCCTGGCGACTCGCTGTGCAAAACTACAGCCTGGTCCTCCTCAGATGCATTATTATCCTCTTGCTGCTCGCTGAGGGGCAGGACTCCTACCCACAAATTGCTTGGAAGGTACCAAAATAGCACCCCAAGCATGGGAACAGAGCGGCACAGCCACTTTGTATTTAAGAGGTATCCCCTGGAAAAGAACTAATCCTGTGTGTCCCAGAGGAATTTGGTTCAGTCCCTCTCCATTGCACTGATGTTAATGCAGAGAAACTCAAGCAGTGAAACCGTGTGAGCTGGAAGCCATGAATAAAATATTACTGGAGATATTCTCTTGTGAAAATAAACTTGTTTTGACTTAAAAAAAAAAACAAACCAACACCAATGTCTTTTTACTGCCTTGAAGTGAGCTTGGCTGGTGAATTGGGACCTCTGGAGGGGTGGCCAGCGTTCCTGACAGTGAGTCACTGACCAAGTTCTCCATTTGACCAAAATCCTGAGCATGGAAGGGGAAGCCACAGCCAGGACACAGTGAGGATGTGGAGCAGATGGGGGTGGGAGTGGAGACCATCCATTTGGGCTGTCGGTAGGTGCCCTCCTGGGCCAACCCGAGTCCGGTCCTCAAAGCCCTGAGCTGTTTCCTCACCCTCGGTCAGCTCAAGGGCTGCAGGTTGGGCTTGGATAGCCCTCACTATAAACTTATTTATAACTCTGATACCAGGAACGGGAGAACACAGGGACTTCCAGGCTCCACTAACCCATCGCCTTGTCTCCAATAAATCACAACTAGGGCTCAGAAACCTGCCAAGGCAACGTTTACTTTCTCTATCGCTTCCTGGTATGTGGGAAAGGGCAGCCTCTGCCCAGGAGGAGGGCTGGCAGCTTGTTGGAGCTTATAACTACAGATACTGGGGACACCTGGCTAACTCCTGGACACCCAGGCATGCGTCGGGACCAATGCCATCACTGGCTGCAATGGCAAGGTGGGGACAGGCACCTTCTTTTAGCAAAAAGCCAGCCAGGAAACAAGAGGGAGAAAGGTGGGTCCCTGCTGGGACCCCTGGGGACACTGAGGGATGAGAGCGCTTTCAGCCCAGATACCCAGAGGCAACATTGAGCAGCCAGTTGGACCTACCCATGGCACGTCCCCAGTTACAGGTCCTCCAGGATGGAGCACTTATTTGCCCCAGCCCTTCCCACTCACCGTGTTCAGGGGAGCTTCAGGAGCACGGAGCTCAGCAGCCTCTCAACCTGCAGCAGGGACATCCCTCTCCCTGCTGGGAAACAGGGCCTGAGGTTGGGGGAGGAACCAGGCAGGTGGGGCTAATGCAGCAGCCAAACACCACAAATCCCATGATTTTAGCTCAACTGACCACAGCTGATGGTTAAGTGCCTCCTCCCACCACACTGTGGGGCTGCCAGGGCCCAGCAGCATCTTTGCCAGGGTCTTGGCTCCTTTCCCCCCCTCAAGAAGCTGCCCGTCATGTCAACCCCGATGCCAGAGCATCCATCCCTCATGCCAACCCCAGAAACGGAGTGGAAATGCTGCAAAATTATCCCTTGAACGATTTGTGTCCTCCTCTGTGTGCCATACCCTGTCCCTGCCGTGTGGTCTCCTTCCCTCCTTCCCTAAATCCCTCTAATTTAGGATTAAATCAACCCAACCCGAATGCCCGTGGTGGCAGGGCTCAGCCCCTGCTCCTGGGGTGCGGGGGGAAGGGGATTTGCTCTCTGGTTTTAAGTTTTCTGTTACAAGGAACTCTCTAAATAGGTCCTTGCACAACCACGTGTCTCCAGAAGTCAAACCCTTAAAGAAAACAAAACTCAACAGTTTTTAAGAAGGGTCACTAGCCCCCAGATCCTGATAAAATATTTAAAATCCTAGAATTACGTTGATGAGCTTCTGCTGTTAACGCTCTTAATCAGCAGCACCGCTGCTCCCAGCTCCATCGTGGCTCTCAGCAGGGTGGGGGGATCCAGTGCTGCAAAAAAAGCAGGTGTTGACCAAACGCCCTGGTTTTGCTGGGAGGAGAAATGCTTTTCTGCTCCTTTTATTGCTTCCAGGGAATTAATGCCACGGTCCCCTTCACCCAGACACAACAACATCAGGGTCCTGAAATGCCTTCCCAGCTCCATCCCTTACAACAGCCCAACAGCAGCCGCTCCCTGGAGAAATACAGCATAGAAATAGATGTATTTCTATCATTGTCCCTAACCCAAAACTGGCTTTTTTTCCCCCTGAAAGCAGCTTGGCAGCAGGAGCTCAGCCCGCAACGAGAGCCTACAGCAGCCACGGCACCTGGGCAGGAGGCTATTTTTAATCTGATTCTTAACTACATCTGAGGCTTGTGATTAAATAAAGCCTGGACTCTCGGCAGGGTTCCGCGTAGCGAGTTCGGGGCTGCCCAGTTCTCTGCGGTGTCTCTCCCACTGCCATCTGCCGGTCACCGTCCAGCAGGGACGGCTGTGACCGTGACCTGAAACAACCCCGACGGCAGCTGGCTTTCCTGCCAGAGAACTGGTGCCGCTGGGCTCCCGCAGCGGGGTTTGGAGGAGAAGGGAAACGCGGAGCCGCAGGGGCAGAAAGGATGGGGAAAAAAGCCAAAAGCAAAGGTCCGACCCCAGTGTGGCTCCCATGCTGCGGATTTGCCCCTTTTCTCCCCGTGCTGGTGACGTTCTGCAGTGAAAATGCTGCAGAAACACAGGATCTGGGGGGACACACTCACATTGAACTCCTTTCTTTGCTGCAAAGATAAAAAAGTGTGTGTTTGGGGGTGGGGAGAGGGTGGCCGCTGGGTCTCTCAAAACAGAAGCGCTCCAGCCCCAGTTTTGATGTCTTTCTTTGCTCCGAGCTCTCTTCCTCTCACTTTCCTTGCCTGAGCATTCCTGGCGGGGACACATTTTTGCTCTGCACTCGGGGAATATTCCCTACGTCATCCTCAGTCTCCTCCTCCTGCTGCTTTTGCACGGGCTTAAAAATATGACTGTTGCAACCTTGCGAAAACCAGCCCCCGGATGCTTTTGGGAAGCCAAAAAAAAAACAACCCCTTCAGCAACCCCAGGAGCCACGTTGTCTTTTAGCAGTTCCACCTAAGGACACCATCAGGAGGAATTTACAGATGGAATATGCAGACCCTCAGCCTCCAGGTCCCCCAGGGAGACACCGCACGCCCCACGAGAGACTTTCACAACAGGATTTATTCAGTGCACGCTCTGGGGATGCACAGGACACAGTGTCACAGGGGAAGACACGAGTGTTGGTCTTTAGGTCATTCTCCACCTCCTCTGTTTAAGAAACCAAAGGATGCTACAGCCAGAGGAGGGACTATGTCTCCTAGTCCCTTCCTCCACTCTGCAAAGCTCGTCACGTATTTAACACACCTTTCTGAGAATCCTCAGGTGAAGGATATGGAGGAATAAAACACACAGTGTCCCAGACAACCAAAGCGCTCCTCCAACAAGTCCTAGAACCACCAGTAACCTCTAACATCATCCACTTGGCTCTCTCGAGCTCAGTCTGTACCAGCGCACGCGATGACTTGTTTCTCCTGGACGAGGTTCCACCACACGCAAAATACACGTCAACCGGGATCTAAATTCAACTACACTTAAGTTATGCAAAGAAGGAAGCCATGCAGAAGGAAGCTGGATGAAGGAGCCTCTTTAGCACTTAGGGTTTTTCTTCTGTGCGTGCACACGGGTGCAGGCACACGCGTAAAGTCAAGTCATGGCAATGGACTAACTGTGAAATGGGTACAGGAGGAAGGGAGGAGGAAGGGAGGAGGAAGGGAGGAGGAAGGGAGGAGGAAGGGAGGAGGAAGGGAGGAGGAAGGGTTGCAGAGGCGTGAGGAGGAGAAAGGAGCAGATCTGGGGAGTTCTGGCCACAGCTGTACCAGAACCAGGAAGGAAATAGAAATCCTCGCCTGTGGGGGAAAAAAAAGCCGCTCTTCTTGGACATGGAAGGAAGAAACTTCTCCAAAAAGGAGACAAACAGACACATCAAGAGGGGAAAAGCGCATTTTTGTTAGAAACTCGTCCTGACAAACGCCAAACCCCACCACCACATCTCATCTACAGACAAACACCAAAATCAATGACCATGTCTCATCCCCACTTGGGTTTCCAAGCCATTCTGCTTTCCCCGGGGACTCGGTGCGGCGGGGCCTGCCAGCCACACAGGTGGGTGGGACAACTCATCACCTCCAGTTTGGAAATGGGACCAGAAGCCCAGGCTGGCCAGGAAGAAAGAAGAAGCGTCCAAGGTCACCAGCATTACGACAGACACCCTCCTGCCCTTGGGTCTCCTCAGGAAGGGGACCAAGTTTCCATGGGAATGCCAGCTGCCCTGGGCTCGTCGGGGTCGGAGCAAATAAGGCAGCATAAGAAGAGAGCGTGTCAACCTGAATCATCCATGGTGTCTCCCAAGCCTACCAGGGTTGTGAAACAACCAGCGCTGAAGAAGCCTTGGTGACTGGTGCAGGGACAGCTGAGAAAGACCATTCAAAGCAGAAGGGCCACCAGGATGACACCAGGTAGGAGGAAGAGTGAAAGCCCCAAGGAGGTACTGGGGGCTCCAGCCGTGGGCTGATCCATGCTTGTCTGGTCTGAGTTTGTCTCCAGTTCCTCAGTGTCCAGGGCACCTGCTGGCAGAACAGAAGAAAACATGAAGTTAGAGGGGAAGATCTGGGCAAAAGAGAAACTCCCGCTCATGCAGGTCCATCAGTGACGTGCACCAAGACACCACGAGGCGTGACAGAGCTGGTGGGTTAATGGGGAGCAGGCTGGAAACAAAACCATGCTTCACACACGAGACATCCAACCGGCCCCCTTCAGTGCTAGAGGAAAGAGTGAGGAAAAGGATTGGTGCCACATACGAGAGGAGGATCCAAAGGACCAGCTCGATACTGGTTCCTCCCAAGCACTCTCCATGCTGCTTGGGGATCACTGAACATCTGCATGTCCATGCCAGGACAGACTCCACAAGTTCCTTACCTGAGAGGGAGGTCTGGAAAGCAGGGCTCTTCCCTTTTTTTTCTTTGGAAGATGACGTTAAGCGCAAGAAGGTGGGCTCTTCAGGGCTGAAGACCACTGACCTTGAGGGGGTTATGAGCTCAGTTTTATTGAAACCTAACTTGCTCTCTGGAACTATTTGGCTGGGGGATGGAGATGGACTGGAAAAGGCTGATTTCTCTTTTCCATCCTCTTTGACACCTTTATCTGTTTCTGGGATTGATCTGGGGCTGAAGGCTGTGCCCACGCTTTCTACCAAGGCTGGATCCTCTGTAGTTAAGCGACTAACAGGCTCTCCAGTGTCTACCTCTACTTCTGGAGATACTTTATAATCCAGGTCTAACGTAGGCTCAAAGGAAAGAGTTAGGCCAGTTGCCCCCGTAGGATCATGTCTTTCTGTTTCAGTGGGTTCTGGCTTTGTGGTTGTGGCAGTTTTTGGCTCTATCTTTGCTGTTGTAGTAGGTGCTGATGTTGTAGTGGTGAGTTTTGGCTTTGCTGATGCTGTAAAGGCAGGTGTTGGCTTGGCTGTAGTGGTGGTAGGTGTTGGTGTGGTGGGTATTGGCTTGGATGTGGCACGTTTTGGCTTAGCCACAGTTGTGGTGGGTTTTGGTGTGGTGGGTACTGGCTTGGCTGTTGCAGTGGTGATGGGTTTTGGTGTGGTGGGTGCTGGTTTGGCTATAGTGGTGGTTGTGGTGGGTGTTGGCTTGCCTGTAGTGGTGGTTGTGGTGGATTTTGGGGTGGTGGGTGTTGGCTTGGCGGGCTTTGGTGTGGTGGGTGCTGGCTTGGCTGTTGTGGTGGTTGTGGCGGGTGCTGGCTTGGCTGTTGTAATGGTTGTGGCGGG
>JAOXNO010000014.1:2209218-2219607 GCA_028565335.1 Limnodromus scolopaceus | reverse complement strand
TCCCCAGCTTTCCTGGAGCCCCTTGAGGGACTGGAAGGGGCTCCAAGGTCTCCCCGGAGCCTTCTCTTCTCCAGGCTCAGAACTCCCCCAGGTCTCTCAGCCTGTCCTCCCAGCAGAGGGGCTCCAGCCCTCCCAGCATCTCTGTGGCCTCCTCTCGCCCTGCTCTAAGAGGTCCATGTCCTTCCTGTGCTGAGACAGCACAGCAACAAGGATTAAGGGAAACGGGACACACCGTGCTCATGGGGAAGAGAACAACAGCCCTAGAGGAGTCACAACCGAGGCATGTGGCCGGTGGGGAAACATGAGTAACAGCTGATGCGTTCAGCGAGGTCAGGCGCTGGCAAAGGGGTCGAGGAACCATTTCTCAACTCCCCAACCTGCCCCTGACGGCTCTTTCTGGAGCCAACGTCTGAAGCATCGAGACTAACGGCGCGAGGTCCAAGCCCCACCCTGGAGCTGAGAAGCTGGTGTCCAGCCGGCATTAGGTAAGCGCGGGAGGAATGTGGCTTCCCCTCTGCTCTCCCAAGGAAAAGCGCGTCCACCGCACCCCCGGGAGCCAGCAGAGGGGACAGGAGCCACACGCCGACACCTGACGGGGCGTGCGGGGTCTGGGTTGGGGCTGGTGGGCTCCAAAAAGGGTCAACTCCAGACAAAGAGCCTGGTTTTCTACTGACTCACATCTTGAGGGTCTTCAGCGTGGCTTCTCTGGCATCTAACAGGGTAATGCACGGTCCTGGGAGCAGCAGGATCTTTCCCTCCTCTACTTGCCTGGTTTTATGAACTCTGGAGGAGCTCATCGTCTTCCACCCCTCAGAGGTTTGGCTGAAATAAGCTGAATTTGTGAAGAATGGACAGAGACTGTTATTAGGAAGAAAGGAGGAACAGAGAGATCCTTTGCATCCACTTTGTTTAGGGAACGAGGCTAAAACCAACAAAACATTTTCCAAAGTGTTTCTTGCGATATTTTCCAAACAAAAATGTCCCAACTTCTCACTTAAAATGACTCTTCCACTTAGGAAAAAGTGCCCTAAAAAGGGTCAGACAACCCCTCAGTGGCTGACATGCAACATGAAGAGAAAATAAATCTGGAAAGGGGAGAAAAGGTGCATTAAACACTTGTATTTAATTGCAAAAAGTAAAAACTTTTTTTTTATTCATCTTACATACAAATCTCATTTATTTACACACTTTACAGGCTTTTTCCAAGTTATTTACAAAGTTTGCAATATATTAAATTATGACCATCCATAAAATTCTGCATTAAGTGCATATTTACATTCTTTTTTTTTTTTAATCCACCACTAAATTTATAGTGTTCAGCATTGAAACAGTCTTTATGCATATATAGCTTTACCTCCCAGCGCCCCTGAGCCTTTATAACGCGCCTCCCCTCCCCGTAGACAAAGAGATAATGCGAAAAATAAATCACCTGTCAGTTGTTTGACTCTCCAAAGCAAAGGGGAAGTCCAGCATCTCCCTTGTTTAAACTCAGCAGGACAGTAAATCTATCCTTTACAAGGAGGAGTTTCCTGAAGAGGAGAATATTGAGTTCTACATAGAAAAATTTACAAAGAGGAGAAAGTTTGGGTCACAGGAAGCGAAAGCTCTTTGAGCCCCCCATGGAAATGGCCTCACCCCAGAAAGTGCTTGGTTCCCTTGGGGCTGAACACAGACCGTAGGGACTGGGATTGGGCTGATCCTGCCCAGTTCCCTCCCCGGAGCAGCGTCACTGGTGTGAACGAAGAGGTTTAGAGGCAGGAGGATCACACTTCAATGAGATTGAGCTCGTATCTTTAATTACAAGATGCTCTCCTGCTCCCCACCTCCCCTCACCCGGAGGGTTCCCACGCTGATGAAGGGCGTGCAGGGCTCGCTGCTGGAAAGCCGGGGAGGCCAGCCACCAGAGAAGGGAGGTGCTTTCATCCAGCCCAGTGAAAACCAGCTCCTCTGCCAGACCATTACAGCAAGAGGACGAGCGGGAGAAGCTAAAGGCCCAAATTCCCAGGAAACCCAACCCTAGAAAGCTCTCCGGGGTTTTGCAAAAGGGAGTTCGAGGCTGGAATCTGCAGAGGCGCCTTGGGGGAATTTGTGTGTGCAGTGGCAGTGGGGAGGGAGGGAAGGAAAAAAAACCACAGAAAAAAGAAAAGAAAGGGAAAAAAAAAGAAGAATCAATAGCAACTGGCAGCATGGCTCCCACAGGGGATGCTGATTTCCTGGTACTGAAGTACATCATAATACTCCTTTCTCCTTCTTTACGGTTACCCTGAGTTCAGGACTGACTGAGAGCAATGTGCAATGACCCTGCTTCTGGAAACCAGCTTTAAACCACGATCCTCCTGCCCAGCTGACGGGCGACAGCCCATCGTTCCAGCCTGACAAGGAGAAAAACGACCCCTCTCTGCACCTCTTTGGGGTAGCACCAGTTTCCGTGCCTCGCCGGTGCGATTTCAGAGCAGCTTTGCAGCCTCAGGGACATCGGGTGAGCAGGAGCCCACCTTCCAGCTCACGGGCAGAGCTCTGAAGCATCAGAGTTTTTTAAAAAGCTGGGATACCCGCAGTGACCAGGGACTCTCTGAGCTGTGTAGGGTGGGGAGCGAGGGATTGTCCAAACCAGGCTGGATACGCACAAGTGCCAAAGTGAAGCTCGAGGTGAGGGAGACCACGATGGGACACACACCCTCTGTGACTCATCTGATCCCGTCCGCCCCACCATGCATCGATAGCTGAGAAAAAAGCCACATTCCCGCCCGGGTCCAGCCTCAGCAGATCACCAGGAGCTGCCAGGATCTCTAGGGAAGCCGCAGCCTCCTTACAGCCATAGCAAAGGTTCTCTGAAGCCAGACTCCTGGATGAGGAAGATGACCAGGGCCTGCTTGCAGCCATTTGGCCAAGGTGTCAACACCTCCTTTTGGCCATCCTAATTTTGCCACTTTGGCCTCACCTCTGAGTTTTCCACCCCGGCTCCTCGCCCGCGTTGCGGTGCGGAAGGCGTTAGCACTACTTCTCTGGCAGCTGAAGACAAGAGCTGCTCTAGAAGCCGTTCTACAAAGCGGGGCTCCGCACTCAACAGCGGCCAGGGCCAAAACCGGCTCTTTATCAGCAGGAGAATTGCCCTCCTGTTTCAGTTTAGCAGCTAATTCCTTACAGCTTTTGGAAGAGGAAGAGAAAATATACTGGAAGTTTAAAAACAAATGATGTAAACTCCAAAGGGAGCGAGGTTGGGACATATGCAATGTATCGCCTAGACACAGAGCTGGAAACTTATGCAGAGACCATAAAGTGCACTTGGAAAGCTGATCTGCAACCAGTCCAGATTCACCGTCTTGTGTCCAACCAGCTGCAAACTCTTTGCGGAGGGGAGAAGCAATACGTGAGAGCACTTCTGCTAAATAGGAATAAACCTGTCCTAGAACCGCCCCTTCCTCCCCCCCCCCCAAAACTAACCAGCAACCGTAAATAGATCCATTTTCTCCGATTCTTCCCAGACAGCCACAACAGCTTAAGTGCAACCCACAAAAAAAGAGAGGCATTTCGCAGACACTTGAGAATTGTCCCCACGGCTCTTTGACAAGTTACATTCAAGGACACTTAGAAGTAATGGCATCACGGAACCTCCCGCAGTCTCAGCACTGAGGGGTCCTCAGCACTGAGGTTCTGCAGCTCCAACCAACCGCTCTGCGGAAACGGACCAGGTACAAACCCAGCACGAGGTGAACTAACCTTCTCAGACTTGGACTTGAGAAGCTGCCAAAGTGTAAATAGCAACAGTCACTAACGAGGCCCTAATTCTGCCATCACCAAACGCTCGAATTTCCATGAACTAAGACCCAGGCTTTAAGAGGAGGGAGAGGGGTGGTGTGTGTGTGTGTGTGTGTGTCTTGGCATGTACAAGACTGCATGTAGTGTCACAAGTGTAAAACACCCCCCAAGCACTAGCAATACTAAGAGAAGTCTTAATAATCCAATTCCCTTTAATATTTTGCTACAAATTAAATTAGTCCTTTTCTCTCCCGAGAGAGTCAGACTCTCCCCCTTTGGTTCTGCTGGATCTGGTCCGTGTGGGTCCAGTGCTGAGGGCCATGCACATGGGCTGACACTGGTCCTGGGGTTGTTCTTACTCATTTGCAGGAGAAAAACCAAGGGTTATGCATAGAAACGTTCAAAACGTCAAAGCCTCAGATTAAATCCTTTGGAGCAGGACCTGTCCTCTGCCTTCTCCTTGTACAGGAGCCAGACGTGGTCATCCCACTTGGCAGCTTTTGTCAGACCCCAGTAAGATTAATACCATGTTTGCTCCCATTCTCCTGCTCAACACCAAAGGCTGGGCAGACTATTTTTCCAATCTGTCATTTTACACGTACCTAAAATATTTACAGAGGAAAAGGTTCTCACTCGTGAGAACAGAGTTAACTCGCTTTCAAACAAAAACCCCTCCCAATTCCATATTAACAAGTGTGAGAGTATGTCCTGAACCGCAGCCCTGGCCCATGAGTTCAGCCCAACACATCTGTAAATGATCGTCAACAGCAGGATCAGACCCAAAGGATCAGACTTGGAAGGGACCGCAGCATCCGCAGCCTGCAAACACTGAAACCGAGCCTCTCTCAGGGCATTGGATAAAGCAGTGCTCAAGCAACAGGAAGCATGCGAAGGCAGCTTGGAAAGGAGTCAGGAAAAACCAATGTTCATTCTGAAGATGGAGTTTCAGGTCTGGAAGAAGTCGATGCAAAAAAAAAATAATTAAAATATATGCCGGGGTGAGGAAGGTTTTGGGTGCTCCCCTGGGCTGGGAAGGCAGCAGCATCTCCCAAAGAAAGGAGGATGTGAAAAACGGTCGTGCAGCCCCCGTGTCTCAGGTGCACAGTGAGAAGGTGAAACATGTACAGAGCTGCACCCAGCCCCGTCTCCATCCACAACCACTGCACTCCCAGCACCACCACCACTAAAACCTGCACCAGGATTTTCGTAGAAGAAGAGTTGGAGGGGAAAAAAAATATAAATAAACAAAGCACAGTGACTATTTGCCTCACTCACAACCTGGTGATAGAGAACCGCAGAAGAGCGATCACAAGACACAAAGAAGAGGCCTGAACAGATTCTTTTGGTACAAGAATAACGCAGTGGGTGAGGTCTCTGCCCTGAAGCTGCAGGGCTCATCCCAGCCCTGGAGCTCGGAGCCGAGATTGGCTTTACAGGACACACTACTGAGGCACACGGCTCCGTACGGGATGAGAGATGGGGTGGAGTTGGGACACATCTCCAATTCATTCCCTTTATAGAGCTGGCCTGACAAGACAGGCTCAAAGCCTCCTCCGCAGGAGGAATGTACACAGCGATGTCACACACCCCCTCCACTCCCAAACCCCCCAGCAAGTGTCAGAAGTGCCATAAATCCACAAAGGACACAAGGTGAATCTCATCCTGAGAAATCCCTCTGTTGTTCCTGGAGAAAAAACCCTTTGCTGCAAACCCAGGGCTTACCTGAGGGGACAGGGAAGGTCATAAATAGCTTGAGCTTCTCCCAAAATACATTTGAGGAAAGGCAAACAATTACCTCAAGGGTCAGGAAAACAGTCATTTTTAAACACTGTAAACATGCAGGGTGGCAAAGCTGCCTGCCCCAGTTGCCCCAGCTCTATCGCTTTCAAGACGTTGCCTTGGCTTCAAAGCCAAAAGTCTTCTTTTGTCCTGGAAACAGCTCCGTTTTCCCACCTTCCCGTCCTTAGGTGGCAGCTCCGTCACAAACAACCGCCGGCTCTGTCCCTTTGGCCATGAAGCTCATCGTCCAGTAATCTGCGCTGGCGTAACCTTTGGAAGATGCAAGAGAGGCCAAATTAGATGAATCTATGTATCTGACTGCTCATATTTCCTGTGAAGCTCTTTGGAAAGATGCTGCCCTCAATGACACACTGGGTTTGCGATACCTGGCCAAGCATTGAGTCTTGTGTAGCCCAAAATGCTCAAGTTTTCATAGAATTATAGAATAGTTCAGGTTGGGAGGGACCTTAAAGCCCCCCCGGTGCCACCCCCTGCCCTGGGCAGGGACACGTCCCACCAGACCAGCTTGCTCCAAGCCCCCTCCAACCTGGCCTTGAACCCCTCCAGGGATGGGGCAGCCACAGCTTCTCTGGGCAACCTGGGCCAGGCTCTCACCACCCTCACAGCAGAGAATTTCTGCCCCAGATCTCATCTCAATCTCCCCTCTTTCAGTTTAAAACTGTTCCCTTTCGTCCTATCCTTTTCACACTGAGCACCTCAGGGTATCCCATTGTTTGTGTTCCAGGCCACAAACTCCCAGTCCAGAATGATCCCTCCTCCGTACAAGCAGCCACACACCAGTTTGGAAGTGGTAATGGCACACGGAGGTGTTAGCCAGAGAAGACCCAGCTGGAAGGAAGCCCCTGACTCCAAGGGATCTCCCATACCCTGCACGCTACAGGCCAGGGACTCACCCAGATCTCCAGCTTCCAGCTCCACCTTGAATGTCTCACAGTGTCCTCTGCACTCGTCCTGAGGTACGACCGTCAGGGTGAGCTGCCCACTTCCAACGGCGAAGAGGCTGTGCAAACTGTAGCTCTAGAAGAAGAGGACAACATTTCAGAGGCCTTGGGTCTGTCTGATCAAACAAAGGGCAGGTCGCTGCCCTGCTGCAAGGTGAGACAGCCCGACCACAGACTTGCTTCTCACCCCCAGTTAGCACTAGATCATAGCTGGGGTCAGCTGCATGCAAGGGTCCTCCTCCCCTCTTCTGTCCAAGGCCCTCTACACCCACAAAGCCCACAAGAAAACAGAGACCAGGCTGAAGCGTAACTATCTTCAGTGAAACATCTCCATGGCAGATATCTCCGAATGGGTGAGACTTACTGCCAGGAACCGCCTGGTACCACCTGAACGAAACTAGACACAACTTCTGGGTGGTACATCAACCCTGAGATGCCACGTTACACACAACTGATACAAGACTAAACCCTCCTGCCAGGATTCTATCAGCTGGAAATGTCCTGCAAATCCCCCGAAGACTTGTGGGACCAAAGGATAGCTCACAGACGGGGAGATAACGTCTCCGGGATGAATTTCTCACCTTATTCCCCAAATCTGGGTGGCGGATGAGGAAGCAGCTCTCCAAGGACACTGTCTTGGGGAAGGACAGCAAAGAAGAAGTGGGGAAAAATTCCTGCAGAATCCGAGTTTTATTCACAGATTTGTTCCTAAACAAAACAAATTAAATTATGCAATAATAATGCTTGTATTTAAAAAGCTACTTCCAAGATCAAAATTCTTCACATGCTTGATGAAGAGCCTGCTGACAGAGTAGTCCCTAGGAGCAAAATTTGACCTTTCAGCTTCTAAACCTGTGCTCCTTCATATCTTCATCTCAACACCTGCAGCAGGACCACGTAAACAGGGAATAAACAGATCATCGTGGATGCCTAAACTTAATTTCCCTCCCTTCTCTTCCCTTAAAATGATGTGACTCACTGTTCAGCTCCATTAATTACAGCAGATGCGGAGAGGTGCCATTGTACGCAGCCGTAACTGAAAGCACATGGCAAGGCAGGGGGATCCAAGCCTGTTCTCCAGGCCAGAGAATGTAACTGGAAAAAGCAGGGTGGGGCTTGTTATTTTTGCATCTCTGTCTAGTGGTGTGACATGATTAATACTTCTGTACCCTGATCATCCATCTACCAGTGCTGCGGCGAGAAGTGCAGTGAGAAGATCCCATCTAAGCACTAGCCAAAGCATGGACCCCACCATGCCCTTCTCCAGGGGCTTGGACACTGCTTTTTACCTCCAGCAAAGGTGCCAGGGAGCCTGCTCCACACCAGGTGGCACCTTCCCATGTTACTTCTCACCCTTCTCCACATGAAAAGACATAGGTTGGGTTGCTCTGCCACCTTAGAGTCCTCTGAATTGTTCACAAGTCTCATAGCCACACTGAAGGCTTTAGCAAAAAGCTCTTAGTTAACAGAGGGTCAGGATTTAGGGTTGGCATTTTTCCTGCATGAGACCAAACACAAATTGCAGGGGCCCCCGGCTTTCTGTTAATTCTTGGTGTTTTGCTAAAGTCATGGCGTCTCTTCTTGGTCAACTAATGGTGGAGGATTTCCACTGGGCAGACAGCGGTGATGAGAAATGTAAACCAGTTGCCTCAGGTGATCAGACCACAGCCCAGATGATTAACGTATGGCCTGAAGAACAGGACTCAGCAGTCACTGGGATATTTTTGTCTTGTAAGGGGAGAAATACGTGAAGTCCCAGCCACAACACTCCATTTTTAGTGCAGAAGTCTTCCATTCGGATGAAATCAGTGCCAGCAGGCAGATGGAAGCCCATAACCCACTCTTGTTTCCCTTCCCTCCAGTTAAAGTGCAACTTGCAAGCTCCTGGGGATTTGCATCAGCCAAAACCCTGGCACCCCTGCAGAAGGGATGTACATACCCTGAAGGGATGTACATACATCTGTCAGGTGTTTGGTCTTTGACTCACCAGGGAAAGAAAAACGGGCAGCTCCACAATTCAGCTGAATTTTCTTCTATTATAACCTCTGCCAGGTCTGGATCCTGGGACTGAAAATGCTTCAGTTCTTCATAGGAGAGATGCTGCCCTGTCTTAAACGACACAAAACAAAGATAAAAGCTGCGCACCTGGGGTTCTTCCCCTCTCCTATTTCCATCCTGCCAAAGAACAACCAAAAGCTACAGCCATCTAGATCGCAAAGTTTCCAACCATAATGATAATTACTCAGAAAACCAACTTGCTAAGGATACAGTGAGCTCCTCACCCCCTGACATCATTAAACTGGGGCTACGTATCTTAGATATTTGTTGTACCTCTATCAGCAGCTGGAGTTTGTGGTTAAAAATGGGGCAGGGGTCTTTGGCTGGTGCTAATCAAGAGTTTGGACTAATCATCTGGCCTTAAATATCTGTGCATTACCTTGATTAGAAAAGGCTGAGACCTCTGGAGCTTTTCTGATAGTTCTCCCAAGTCTGTCACTATCTGAAGGCTTTTCACGGCGGAACAGACTGTGCAGTTTGCGGGAAGCGTAGAAGTGTTCTGTCTGCAACCTGCTGCCCACCAGTCCTGGCATTCTTGGGGAGAAACAAGAGAAACGTCTTTAGTAAGACCAAAAGTGAAACAGGAAAGGAGACAGACAGTCTCAGTGATAAACTCATTCTCTCTGACACAAAACACTGAGATTTCTTATAGCTGTAAGTTACCCTAGAAGAATAAGCTTCACCAGGCCTGGGAACTCATCGCAGAACGTTTCCAGGACAAGCTGAAGATTTTGGGGATATGGCTTGGGGTTGTGAGAAATGGGGGAGCGTTATGGAAATGACACTTCTCTGTACACAAGGCACACTGGCCAAGTCAACCTATCATCATCAATAGAAGGATGGCAACCACTATATATAGTGCAGTTAAATCAAAACAAGTCCACAATCAAAAGAGCAATTCAAACATGTTTTCAAGGAGACACTCAGAAGATTAAAAAAAAAAAAATCCATGTTGAAAAGAGTAACTCTACTGCAGTTAGCACTGGTGCCATGAACCCTGTTAAGACATCCCTGAAATCACCACCCTCCCTTTCACCTCCGTATTAACTAAGAAAGATTCTGTCCCAGGGAGAAGCTGTTGGGGAATGTGGGATTTCACCAAGATGTGCTGCTGCTGGTTTCATTCATCCCAGGCATTGCCTTGAAGATGAAATGGGGAGAAATGCCCCCGCATGAGGAACCCCTGGACCACAACTTTATCCGTTTTAAATTCCAGAAATCATTGTTACACCACGGTGAGCCCAACTGGCCTACAATGAACTCTGTGTACGTTTACATCTTCAAAAATTCAATTTTTTACAGGAAACCATTGCTTGATGCCCATATCCTGCCTCCATCCTCCAACTTAACAGCCCTCCCAGCACAAAAAAGTAAACGTTAACAGAAGAGACTTGTTGCAGCACTGAATGAACGGAAGAAGAGTCAACAATGCTGAACATCCCACATATTTCTACGCTAAAGGAACCGCAGGAGCAGCCACCACACTAAAAGGACGTGGCTTTAATTTCATGGCAGCGACAGCCCCGGTTCTGCAGCCTTAATCTGATGGGGAGATGTTTAATTTAGGCAGTGGCAGCAAATCCACCCGAAGGCCTGATCTGTCAGGGTGGGTTAGGAAAAAGCAAAGGCTGAGTTGTCCCAAAACGTCCCCAAAAAAAATCTATCCCCAGGCCAGGCCCACCCTCCCCAGCACTTATCAAAAGAGCTGGTGTCTCCTGGCCATCGATGCAGGTCACCCACTTGGGAAATGGAGCGGGTGGGAAAGGTGAGGAGGAAGAGACAGTGAAACCTGTCTGAAAAATAAAGTTGGGAAACACAGATGCACGGCAGC
>JAOXNO010000014.1:2138371-2155666 GCA_028565335.1 Limnodromus scolopaceus | reverse complement strand
TGCCGCAGTTCCCCTCCACTATTTTTTTAACTAGAACCACCATCTGTGTTGGACAAAACGGCATTTTTTCCACCAAGCACCACCCCACGTATCCAAAACCTCTCCGTAGGGTCGGTGGAACACAGCCCCTGTAAAGGAAGAACAGATTTAACCTCTCCGTTTTCCCTTTGAAGCGCAAGGCACGTTCTTAAAATGATCTTCTCTGCCATAAATGAAGAGCAGCACGGACATAAAAATCCAAAAAAGAAAATAAAAATCAATCTCTTTCTTCACAAAGCCATTTGCACACAATGCCCTCTCCCGGGAGAATGTGAGAAAAGAACAAGCTGCACATAAACAGAGGCTCATTATGTCGATTAACGCGCTCTGGGATGTGCTCTGACGAGGAACCGGGGCAGGATTAACCTCAGGAGGCTCCCGAGGGGCAAAAGAGGAGGCAGCAAAACCTCCCCCCAAATCCAAAATGCAGCTTAAGACCCAGTGTGAGCACCAGGAAACCCAGCAACAAGGTAGAAAGCGGCAGATAGAGGAGATTCCTCTTCACCAGGGAGCCTTCAGAGCAGGGCTGTCACTGAGGACAGATGGCTGAGGGGCTCCTCCCGCTTTGAGAACCTCTGGGGAGAGGTGAGGGATGGTCTCAGAAGGTCAACACAAATATTTCCTTGTAAATTTAATTTCAGAGCAGAATTTCTAAACACAAGCCATGACGCTCTACCTGTCACCAGGCTGGTAACTCTCACAGGGCAAACTGAAAGCCTTAAATCCAAAAACATGCTGCTGTGTTAAAATTAGCACTTTCTAATTACACGCTAGGAGAAGGGCTGTACATAGCCAGTTTTTATTCATTTCCCATCTTTCTCTAAAAGTTGCTAATTTCATTCCCAATCAACCCCCCCTCCTCCCCCGATGACATACACCAGCTGTCTGTTGTGAAACAGATCCACTGAATGGCCGGCTCCTTCACAGAATCATCCCTCAGCTGAGGAGTGAAATATGAAGTCAGAAACCTAAAACTGATAAATATTCCCAGTTCTGCAGACTCTCTTTTGCTCAAAAACCACAACCTGCTTCCTCACAGCATACGCTGTCTCCGGCACTTGAGACTTGTTTCCCCTCAGTAGTTGAAAGCCACTTGTTCCCACCACGTCACCACAAGAGAGACTGGCTCCCAGTCTCCGAGTGCCACAATCCTTCCGCCGATCAAACCCTGCCAAGGCACACACTCAAAGGGAGCAGGGCCGTGTGTGTGGCACTCGAGGACACCTTCCATCCCAGACAAACACGCCCCACAAAGAGCTGTCAACATTTAGTGACCGAACCTGCCCAGGAAGGGACAGGAGGAACTGGATGGGGACACCCCGACCTCTGCTGGGGAGCGGTGACACTGCATGGCAGCAGCCACCGCACCCACGGCCTCTGAGCCCGGGTCTCAGCCATGAGCCTGATGCTTCCTGAACTCCTCATCAAGCCAGGAATAAAGATGAGGGATTTTTCTGTACCTTTTAAGATCACCCGTTTAGTGATTTAGGGCTGTGAGCACCTTTTGCGCACCCCCCACCCCTCCTGCCTTTCAGTGAGGTGGGCAATGCCCATCCCACAGCGCTGGTAAAAACTCCTCATCCAGAGAATCATAGAATCATTTAGGTTGAAAAAGGCCTTTAAGGTCATTGAATCCAACCACAAATAGTACCAAGTTAAAAAAAAAAAATAAAAAAAAATCAACACCACACCTCTGCCCCCACCCATCTCTCCAGGCATCATGTGAAGCAGCGGAATTTCTTTCCATTACAGCTTCACCAGTCTGGTCCCCGCCTGGATACCAGGGAAGGAAATTAAACCACAACACAGATTTCACAGATTTAATCTAAACGCACACGATGAGAACTGATGTAGCTCATCTGCTCTTGGATACAGGAATAAAGAGGAGGCATGGGGCAGTGTGGGAGCTCCAGTCGTGCTCGAGCCATGCCATGGCTTTACGCTGCCAGGGAAATCTTCATGCAAAGCGATTTCAAAACCAACAGATATGGAGAACAGCTTAAATGTCGTTCCCAACCCACATCCAGGATGCTGAGAATGTTGGGAACCTTGGAATCCCTAGTGAGTTTTTTCAGCAAGTGTTACAGAGCTCACCCTGAGGCAAGAAGCCAAGCTGGTGTCACCAAGCTCCCCCAGGCTGCACCTGTAGCACTGGTATGGGACACCAGGGACAGGACGAGGCCAGGACACAAGCTGGGACAGAGCCCAGCCACCAGCAGTGACCTGTCACAGCAGCGTGGGAACAGTTTATGGGTGTCACAGGGAGATGTGGCTTGTGCCACCTCACCCCGAACTGTGGAGAGCGCTGACTTTGAACCAAGCTGCACCGTAAGACCCAAGTGCAGGCTCTGCAAAGCCAAGGTATGGAGCAGGTACTCAAATACTGAACGACAAGTTGTAACCAAAACTTTAATCCCAAGGATCTCACAAAAGACATTTTACAAGTGACATGAAAATTCTTGTACAGTAAAGAAATGTTTAATTCATAACTTTTACAATGTACCATTAGACACTCAACACATCCACTCCAGTTGTCAGTTCTGCTGTGTATTTGGTCTATTCGGAGGTTCTGGAATAGATGGTCAATCAGACAATTGGCTATTTCCAAAGTACTCTATAGTCACATGAAGTACAAAATTAACTGACCCTATGGCTAAAAAAATTTATATTTCACATAAAGTAGCTCAGTTCCAGGTAATGGAAGTCAGAACTAGAGCTCTGGATTAAATGACAGTTCAGTCATTTCCTTCACACGCTAGTGGCTCGACGTTCCTGACCATTCCTGGGAACTGCGCTACGGAGCACCTACACCTCACCCTGCGGCCTCCACAATGAACACACCTTCACTGCACCCTCCTTCCAACAGCTGGATCCCAGCAAAACACACCCCAGCACGCCAAGACCAAAAACATCCTTCTATCTAGGCAAGACAAACTGATTATCGTTCAACACAAACAAAAAATTATGTCTAATGGTACATTGTAAAGCGATTAATATTACAAATCATATGATCTGCTCAGAACCATATACAGATTCACATCTTTACATTTGCCACCTGTTACAAGATACAAGGAACAAAAGCAAGTTCAACAGCTAAAACATTTTAAAAATGCACCAAGCTTTATGAAGTTTCAAAACAAAACAATGTTCTGTACATACTCCTCCTGTCCTCAGCTCTGACTCCTGTACACAGCTCCTCCTCACAGTCCTACTTCCTCTCATTCGACCTGGAGCGACTGGAGAAGAGGAGAGGTGTTAGGATGAGGTGGCAGTATCCAGCTGCCAAGAGCAGATTTTGCTTTAAACCCCCACTCAACACAGTTGATGACATTTAAACATTTTAAAAACACTGTTCATTTACTAAAAATGGGTATTTAATTCTTCAAGGTGAAGAACTTCGTAAGACACTAGAGATGCTTCTCCACCATAACCCATTTCAGTATCACCAGGAGATGGAAACAATCCCACTCAAAACACATCACCACTGTAAGTCTCCTCCTACCTGCGAGACCTGGAGAAGGAACGAGAAGGCTTGTGATTCCTCTCCCGTGAGAGTGATCTCTCTCTTCTTCTGTCTCTGGAGAGGGACCTGGTAAAGATCACAAAGCAAGACAATTACAGTGTTAAAGCAAAGCTGAACTCATTAAGTTAACGAGGCTATCTGAAGAGCTTCCCTTCAGGAAGTTAAGGTTTTTAACTACTCAACCAGGGGAAACCTGTTAAAGATTATGGTATTACCCTTCCCTTCAGGTAGGAATAATCAGCTTGAGCCACACAACACAGCTTAGTCATGCAGTGACAGGCATCTACTCCTCTGCAGCATGTTAAATCTGCTCAGTCAGACTGTGCCTCTGCTAACATGGGATATCCTCCTGTACTTACACATCCCGTGCAGCAACGCAGTACCTTATGCTACAAAACCATCAAAAAATCTTGTATGAAGTCTGGAAACGTCAAAAATCCCAACCCCAGACTGCGTCACACCGCTGTGCCATCACCACACGACAGCAGGGCAGGCTCACTAAGGTTCCTATGGGCTGTGCTGGTGGCTGACTGACTGGAGGAGAGCAGCAGAATAACACACAGATTTGGGGGAAAACTGGCAGGAACCCGGGGCAGCTGCAGAACATGAAAACTAATTATTTCCATTCTTAATAACCTTCAACCCTGAAATCTCAAATAGCTGCATGAATATATTAACTCCAGGCAAGCAATATGGCAGAAGCAACCCTATTTCTCCTTTTTACCAAACCACAAAGCTTACCCTGCAGTTTATTCATGCACACAGACCAAAAGTCGAAGTTATTTTGGCTTGTTTCTTTTTAAACCTCCTGGACAAAGTGGTCCAGATTGTAATGAACTGGCACATACCTGCTGCGGCTACGAGAAAAGCTTCTCCTTCGCGGTGATCTAGAACCAGAAAGAGAGATGTGAGGTTTTTTATCAATTCTTTCAGCATTAAACGGGGCGAGGCATTTCCCAACTTGTCAAACTCACTGTTGGGCCCAGGGAAGGTGCCAAGAATAACTGGCATCCATCATCCAGTACAAGGCATGGAAAGATTAGGCAGTAAAACAAAGCTCAGTGTGAACAGCACGTTTCCAACCACGAATTGACTTTAAACTAAGAATGCTTCATAGCAGAGTTGTCCAATGCAACACTTTCCATTTCAACTAAATACACTGCCCAGACACCACACCAAAGTCCCACAAGTGGTTCCAAAAAGGAAAAAAAAAAAATAGAAAATAGCACAGACCAAATGTTTTGGAACCCATGCAAGCCAAAAAGGTCCATGACAAGACATAAGAGATACCAAGTGGAAAAAAAAAAAGTGAAAATGCGCTCAGTGTCAATATTGATAATGCCATTAAGTGCTACATTAGAACTGCATATCTGTGATTGTCATTTTTAATGCCATCGAGTGTGTTTAGACTATTTTTCTTTAAAAAATAATAAAAAAATAAAAATAACCTTAGCTCGGCCCAGTTCATCCCAAAAAGTAATTGTTTTAAGTTTTGAAAACTGTTAGTAAAACCATTTAAAGGTGATAGGATTTTTTTTTTTCTGGCAAGGAAAAGCTAAGTTGGTTAGAGCTTTATTAAAAATTTAGTTTGGCATCTCACATGCAAATATACTGTTTTTTTACGTTATTCACAGTGTAAGAGCTTCCGTATCACCCTTAAAAGTTTTCTCAAGCAACATATGTACGTTACCACTCAATTATGCACAGCCAGCCTTTGATTGAGAAAAGTAATTACTTATAAGCCGCTTACTCCTTATTTTAACCAGCAGTAAACTGTATAAGCAGGAAAAACTTACTAGTTTTTGGTTTCAACAAGCTAGAAATGGTGAGGTGAGGCTGCCGGACTGACTGCCAAGAAGAATTTGCTGAAAAGGTTTTGCCAGATGTTGCGTTGTATTTAGTTGGTTGGCGAAGGGGGTGTTGTGGATTTTTCCTGCTTTTTTGTTAGCCGAAGGCTGCTGCTGTAGTTGTTGTGAAGACATTTGGTAAATAAACAGCTGAGCTGATTGGCCGGGAATGTGTGGGCGGTCGAGGTGGCTGCTGCCGATTTGGTTAAGGTTGGAGAGAAGGCTGAGAGAAAACAGCATGCTCGGGAACCAAAGGGCGGTGCAACCTGACGACTGGCCATGCCTGGGTCATGTGAAACGACACCAGCCAAGCTGAATGGGGCGCGCTGGTCACATGACGCTGAAAGGGCTAGTTGACTGGCTAATGCAGACTCAGAGGGTGGTGAGAAGAGACATGATGGTGACTCTGTAACGGGTTCATTTTTATTAATAGATGGACCAAAAAGCATAAAAAAAATGAAAAACAAGCCATCAGTACAACCATCTATTAGCTAACAAATACTCCTACTGTGTTATTTTTCTTTTTTTGTTCAACAGCAAAAGGGTAAGCTCCACACCCTGCCCTCAGGACTTCACTCACCTGCAACAGGTAAATTCAGTCCTGCAAAAACCACGTTGCAGACTTAAACCTCCAGACACACTGGTCTGGGTCCAAGAACCTCTCAAGTTACCAAAAATCCTGCTAACTTTTAGAGCCGCATTTACAAACCTCAAGTGACAAGGATCGTCACACGATGTTTTAATTCCAAACTAACACTAAAGTGTAAAGATTCCAGATGTTTAGAGCAACTGTTACTCCACGTCTTACTAAACAGCTGCCTACTTGGAAAGTATTTAAATTGTGCAAACAAAGCGGAGAAACACATCTGCATGGAAATGCTAAGCTGCTGTATGTCATGTTTTTGCCATTATGGAATAAAGGAAAGGGAACAGCCTAAGTAGAAGTACTGGGAAGAAAGGGAAAGTGTGACTAGAAGATGAGCAGATTTTAGGAGGAACAAGGATAAATCCAGGATAGAGGGCGCTGACTACCAACTTGCACAGTGACCTAAGGACAAAAGCCAACATTCAACACAACTTAAGTTCACCTCGATTTTGTGGGGTTTTGGGGTTTTTTGGTTTGGTTTGTTGGGTTTTTTTAGCATTTGCCATCTCCAAATTGTGATCAGATAGATGAATGTTATCCATCAACATGCTTTTAAAAAGCCTGCTTCTAGGATGCTAAGTGGTAACACTGCCAACAGCTCTATGAGTGTACTTCAACCCCGGGTACCTGCGACGGGGAGGAGGACTTCTTCTGCGGTAGTCGTCTCGAGGACGCCTGCCCCAGGATGGAGGTGGACCACGGTTCCGACTCCGTTTCTCACCGTTGGAGAGCTCCACTCTTACACGACACCCACAGAGGGTTCTGGGGAAAGAGATTGACATCGTTAGTGTGTCCAGGGACAAGTCTGTGTGCAGAAAAAATCAAGAGGGAGAAGGAACTAACAAGTGCAAAACCATTCTATCAATACATGATATTCAGAGTCTAAAGAAGTAGACTCCAGCATGACAGAGAAAAGCTCTGGCCACCTCTGAAAGCTCTCCCTGCTGTTAAAGTCGGCAGAGGAGGAACCAAGGAGACTCTCCCTGATCAGTTTTGCTTCTTTATAGTAACACCATCTTGAACTTAACACGCACCAAGAGGTCCAAGTCATCTCTAACTTGGAAATCCAACTCTAAAACGTAAAATTAACCATCCCCAAAGCTATTCCTGCACTATTAAGAAAGATTGCCCTTATACCACAGTACAAATAAATATTGCTTAACAAATGAGTCAAGTTTTTCGCCAGTTGAAGCTTCCCAATTTAAACTGTATCACTGCCCACAATTTCTCTTATTTTCCCCAGGCAAACCAAACACACAAGAAACACATTTTTTACCTTCCATCTAGTTCTCTTACTGCATCAGCTGCATCTCGTGGATCTTCAAACTCCACAAAGGCAAAACCAGGAGGATTTCTCGCCACCCAGACGCTGCGCAGTGGTCCATAGTAGCCAAAAGCTCGCTCTAGCTCAGTTTTGTTGCCATTGTTTCCAAGGTTACCCACATAAACCTTGCAGTCCAGCGGACAAGAGTCACGATGCATCGCTAGGACAAAAAAAAAAAAAAAGCTCATGTATATTTAACAAACAGCAAGTGTTTATTCACTTACAAGGTAAGTAATGCTGTTGGTTGCTTTTCCCAGAAACTTCAATAGCAATATAATCTGCCACGATAGAAACATTAACTTGTGTGGAAGGGGAGGAGAGGCAGGTGGGGGGAGGGGGTAGCGTTTAAAGCCAAATATAAGAGCTAGCTGCTATATCGTAATTGTGATTAAAATTCACTACTTCAGGGAATTTCGTTTACTTCTGAGGCACCCAACTTTGAAGGGGGGAGTTTCTCTGCGCCCTTCTCCCCTGCCCCTGGGTTACAGCGGGGGCCGGGCCTGCAGGGGGAGCGCTGGGCGGGAGAAGGGGCCCATTGTTCTCGGAGCGGGATTTGGGGGAGGCCGCACATGCCGGGGGAAGCAGCAGCGCCATCTCCAGCAGAGGCCACGCTGGGAACGTTCGGGGAATCCCTCCGGAGAGTCTCCAGGGCCCTGAGTGAGGAACAAGCGCTCCCCCGCAGCGGCCGGGAAAGGCGCCACACCACCCCCGCGGCACCTCCCGCCCAGCCGCACCTCGCCTCACTGGTCATGGAGAAAAGGCGGCGAGCGGGCTCTTCAAGGCAATCCGTGGCCTACCCGCCTTCTCCCCGCCCGGCTTTCCTCAGCGTGGCGGCAGCCACCGCCCGTGGCCCAGCTTTACAAAATGGCGGCTGCTCTTTGTTTGCCGCCACCGGGCCCCACCGCTACCATCCGCCCTGCCGGGGACCGAGACCGCGGCTGCCGCCTCCCCCCCGCCCTCCGAGGTGAAGATCCTCACCGATGCTAAGAGGGAGGGCGCACGAAGGCAGCCCGCGCTTTATTCGTTGCCGACTCGACCCTCAACGAGACTCCCGCTCCGCTTTTCCTCACTGGACAAAATGGCGGCAGCCGCCTACCCCGCCCGCCGTTATATACGGACGGCCCACTCTGACGTCATGCCAACCGACAGCAAATCAGAGAGCGCTGTTTCGCTGATTGACAGCTCAGCTCATCCCGCCGCCTCCGCGCGGGCCCAAACGGCGGCGAGCGGGCTTCTCCTCAGAGACAACGGCGGGAGCGGCGTTCTCGCCCAAAACCTCCGCTTTAGGGACCGATTATCGAGGGAAGACTTCAGGTCCCTGAAACCAGGAAACGGCAACACACCCAGGGTGGTTGTTTTGCTGGCT
The DNA here is from genome assembly GCA_028565335.1 of Limnodromus scolopaceus. NCBI lineage: Eukaryota > Metazoa > Chordata > Aves > Charadriiformes > Scolopacidae > Limnodromus > Limnodromus scolopaceus. Next base: position 2,146,921 of record JAOXNO010000014.1, on the reverse strand, counting down.
AAAAGGAAAAAAGAAGGTTTTCTTTGTATGTAGTGTTTCTCTGACCCCGTAGGACGCATTCAGGCCATGTTTTTTAAGCATCATCCCCTCATCATTAGGGTTTTACACATCTGAAAGCTTCAATTGACTAATAACCATTTCTCTCTATGGGCAGGGGCTTTCAATTAATGTGTTGAGCAAGCCAGTTTTAAACCATAGTTTTTTGGTAAATTTTATATCTGGGCTTCCACCTACTGAAGCACAAAAGAGGGAAGTGATTTCTTTCACCACTCAATAGAAAATGAGAGGCTTTGAACTGAGGAATTTTCGTTACAGAGGGTGTTGTTAGTGGTGTCGAAGTGCTTTACTAAACTCTCATTCAATTAGTGAGGGCGTATAACGCGAGTTTTAATGTGAGTTAAAAACCTTGCTCCAGAGTGGTTTCCTCAGGTAACACCTCTTGTTTTGGTCATTGGCAACGTGATAAACCCACCCAGGGTTACCCATTGCTGCAATAACTTCCCCAAAAACGTATCTGTGGGCTGTGCTTAATCCAGACTTTACCTTTTTTGACTTGGGCCAGACAAGACCAATTTATCTGGTGCAAGTATAATTAATAATACTTTAACTAATATTATCTGTGATAAGGCATTTTGAGTACAAATTAAGATACATGCACTGTGTTTCCCAAGCAGGAACTGCGCAGAGGCTGGGGCGTCCTCAGTCTACTAAGTGAAAATGGGTATTCTACTAGAATAATTCTACTAGAATTGTACCAGCAGTTAAAAAATATTATTGGAATTAAAAGACAACCAGCTGGTATAATTCATTAGAATTTTCCAAAATCTTTTGCAGCATCCCTCATTATTTTTAAGAGCTTCTTCTTAGTAAAATCCTCCCAAGGGTCAAAATTGGTCAAGGGAGGGAAAAACAACAAGGATTTTGAGGTAACTGATGCGCTAAAGTGTCTTTATCTTGTGTACAATTATCTGACAGTTACCAGCTTTTAATTAAAGAAATTTAATGCATTGTAATCTAAATTAGCTGATGGTTAATTTCCTGCGGCAACACAAATGAAATAATTGGAAACTGACCTGGGGCTGTTCAGCGTTTTCACTTCATGATTTCTCTGAGATGGTGATTTCCCGTCATCACCTCCGGATCGGGGTTTGCAGCGGGAACTAGACCCTGCCTCACATCACGTCATGGGCGTTTGAAATGGGATTTGAGCCTGGCAATAATGCGGTGGGGTTATAAAGGAACGAAACGTGGCACGTCACCCTGACAAAAGGCAGGGGTCAGAATAGAGGTAACCGCCTTCAGCCAAACACCCAACCTATTTCCCCGGCTGGTTTTAGGACGCCCCAACGCAGCACTTCAGCAATTTGAAAGTCAGCGTTTTGATTGTCCTCTGAGAAACGATACCCTGAAACAGCTCTGAGCAGCACTATATAAGCGTGTGGGGGTATATACATACATATATAGATATGAAAGCTGCATTGTGTGACAGCACTTTCTTCCTTATTCCAAGTTTTTAACACAGTGTTTGAAAAATCCTGCTGCGTTGCAACTCTCTGCCTTTTGCAGTAAGAAAATGCCATCTGTGTCCAATATTGATGAGATTTACCGAACTTTTACATGCATTGGATCTTCCAGGGAAGGAAGAAGAGAATGTTGACCCTACAAACCAGACCAAATCTGCTCTAACCAGGTGGGACAGACTGAAAAGGCACCTGATGCCTGCCCAGATATCTATGGGACCAGGATCTGGGACCAGACTGAGGAGAAAGAAGGTGTTATATTCAAGATACTGTTGCCGTTTCTGATCGAAATCTCACATAAGAAAAGGAACATATTCTACCCGTTATGGTTTGGCAGAAAGCTCAGCTCTTTGAGCGAAATTTAAGGGATACTCTGGGAGAAAGACAATATTTACTGACGGATACTTCTAACAGCAACAGGATCTTAGAGTTGCTCCGCAAGTGAACCTAGGCATTAGAAAAATACTTATTTACTGGCATGATTCTGTCTACAGAAAGGTCTTTTGCTAGGAAATGTGGTTACAAGAACCCGACAGGAACTAGTCTGGGGGGACAGGCTGCCTGCACAGTCATACCCCAGCCAGCTGTGTGTCAAGTTCTGGTGGATTCAACACATTTTCACATCCTGCCAATAGGCTAATCTTGATGAAGGCTATTTTCTAAAGAAACAGTGACTTACACTTGCCTGATCTTTAGATATGGTACAACCTGCTTGTGTAAGCTTATTCCCACTGTGATGGCTTTTCTGTTTACAGGGTACACGTCCCCGTATCCCTTCTTCCCTCACTTTTAAAATGTATGCATTTTTACACAGCGAAAGCTTTTACCTGTGACTCAGACCTTAAGCAAAGGGAGAGTGAAACAAGAAGCTGTAATTTATACATCATAGACCTAAACCCAGACACAGCATCCAGTGCAGGGACACAGCGTGTCCAAGACTGAAGCACTTTGGGATTAATTAGGAGGATGTCCGTTTCCTTGAATGACATGTCTCTTGGAGACTCCAAGTGCCTCAACCTTCATCCCCACCTTTCCAGGTGAGAGCCTTGGTGGGATCCCACCTCCTTCTGCACCTTGTCCATCTGAGGGCTGGGTGTTGGTCACAACTCCAGCCCCTGTGCCAGGAGCCCCGTGGCCTCTGCATGGTGGCAGAGTGAGGCACTGCTCTCAGGCCAGCACACCTTGTGCTGTCACTGTAAAGAAAGGAGAAATCCAGACCAGCTCTTGGCCAATTTGGTCCTTGAAGAAACTGTCCTGAGTTGAGCAACACAGGACTAATTTATCTTCTAATGCTGGGGAAAAATGCACTTTTAGAATACTCTAGTGTCTGAATTTGTGAAAATATTTACTTTACAGCCAGCTCTGGTGTGTGGGGTTCAAGGTCTCAGTGTTTTCAAGCTCACTGGGTGCGGGGATGAGGAGGAGCAAGACCCAGGCACTTGACCCAAGCTGCCAACAGGGTTATTTCATACCACGAACGTCACATTCGACATAAATGAGAAAGTTTGCTGTGAAGCTCTCTCTCCCTTGATGGCTGGGATCCAGAGAACTCCTTGCCCTGGTGCCAGAGCCCTGAGCCCTTCCCTTCCTCCCGAAGCCGCAGCGCTCACAGTGTCCCACACTGGCTGTCCCTGCTTGGAGGGGATGGCTTCCTGGGATAGAGTGGGCTGGGGATAGCCCTGGTATCAGGATTAATACTGGTTCTTTACTGTAATTGCTAATTATTAGTCTTATCCTAATAAATCTATTTATATTTCAACCCTCAGGTTTCCTCGTTTTTCCCCAATTCCCCTTCCCGGGTGGGGAGGGGTCATCGGGTGAGAGAATGATTGTCTGAACAACAGTAAATTGTTATGGGTTTCTCAAACCTTAACAGAAATACCGTCTTGGTCCCACAGCTATTAGTGACTGGGCACCCCGTTTGGTATAAAGCCTGGGGACAAGATGTCGGATTCTCGGTAACCTCGGGGCTCCCTGGCTTCTCAGGCAGGATTTGGGGCTGCCCCAGAACCAAACCCAGCTCTGGGCACCAGATGGCGGCGTTCCCCTCTCCAGGGCAGGCAGGTCCTACGGCCCTGGGGAACATCTCTCCTTTTATTCTGTTTTGGGTTTTTTTTTTTCCTCAGATTGCTCTCAGCAGACTTCTCCAGACACCCTGCGACGCTGCTCGACAGGGATAAGCTCGGAGAGCCCAGTGGGATGTTCCAGGAGCAGCACAAGGGACTGGAGGCTTTGTCTCGGCTTCACCTGAATGTGGTTTGTGCACAGAAAATACTACATCTGGAGACTATTTGGGGAAGGAGAGAGTCAGGCCCAGGCTTGGCTCCAGGGCAGGTTTTGCAGGACAATACACTTGCCCCTGCTACTGTGTTCAGAGCCTCTGGTGCTTCTGTAAATCTGGCTTGAAATCAGAAAATGGAAAATTCAGTGAGCCTGACTCACTGCTGCTCAACGTCAATTTGAATTCCCTGGAAGACGGGAGTTCTCTCCGGGATGATGCAGTGCGTTAGTGGATGAGGTGCCAGGATTTAAAAACTGCCCACGCGGCCCTGGAGCCGAACCCCCAAAATGGATCGCACAAGACTGTCCCCACCAGCAATAAGAAGGTGACAGAGAAGAGCTATAAGCACCCAAACGGAGGAGAAGCCTGAAGCCTGCTGTCTAAGAGCTGAATTTCATCTCCTTCAGATGGTTACGGAGGCGATGCTGCTGCTGGCTCCTTCCTGCCGGGTCAGAGGGCTAGCGGTGGCTCCCATCATGCCAGGGATGCGGGTGTGGTGGTGCAAAAGCCTTGGTGGCCTCTGGGTGTGCTGCGAGGTGTCATTTCCTCTCATCTGTCAGAGAGGAGGCCAGGAAGGGAAAGCAGCCCTTCATTAGCAGCGCTTCACCAGCGGCGCAGGGGAACTATATTTACCATCCAAGTGTGGTCAAACAGTTTCCTCTCAACAGGGCGGTGCCTTTCTTTCCACACACTGCACTGAAGCAGCTCATACCAATTTTAGTCTGTTGGGCTAAGAGCAGCTACGGAAAAAAAAAATAATAATTAAAAAAAAAAAAACCAAACAAAGTAGATTTTTACATTTGAGAAGCATGAAGCCCTCTGGGAGCCCACACTCCTCTTTAGTGGTGAGTAAGAGGGAACAGCACATGGAAGAAATTCATCAGATCTGTCTCCATCTCCCTACAGATAGAGGATTCCTTTGATGCAGTACGGTCTTTGTCTAATTAACTTTTAAAATCCCAGGCAAGAGGATCCCCCTTGCCCTAACGAGGCTATTTGCGCATTTTCTTTGCTTTCTGTTCCCTCCCCCCAGTTCCTTCTTCCCCCTCAAAGGGGCCTCTAGGCTTTCTTTTTCCTTTTTCTCTCCTGCTCCGCAGCCATATTCCTTCCTCCCCCACCTGCCTCCCCGGGGAGAGGACTGGAAAGGAAAACAAAAGACTCACTCACTGGGAAACCGTAATTTTCCCAGCCCTCCTGGCTCACCCCCTCCCGCTGAAGAAGGCGATGGAACAGCAAAGGCACCCTCTAACGCAAATTAGGCCAGGAAAAGCCAGAGGGTGGGAGTGAAGGCTCTGAAGCCAAGGCTAAAAACCTTCGATGGCTCCAAGTCTGCTCGGAGGGAGGCCCTGAGGTCACCCAGCTCCAGTCAGCCGGGGTTGCTGGCAACTTCCCTGGCAGAATGGGCTTTTTGGCGGCTCTACGCTGCCCAGGGCTCTTGCAGAGAGCTGAAAATATACCCACTACAAAAATCACCTGGGAACGCTGCTTGTACAAGTTCTCCTGGTGAAATTAGAATCAGAGAATTGTAGAACCTCCTTTCAGATCATCGACTCCAACCATCAACCCAACACTGACAAAAACCACCACTGACCCATGTCCCTCAGCACCACGTCTGTCCAGCTTTTAGATACCTCCAGGGATGGCGACTCTACCATGTCCCTGGGCAGCCTCTTCTGAGGCTTAATAACCCTTTAAATGTAAAAATTTTTCCCAATATCCATCCTAAACTTCCCCTGGTGCAACTTGAGGCCATTTCCTCTTGTCCCATCGCCTGTTCCTTGGGAGAAGAGACCAACCCTCCACGGCTACACCCTCCTTTCAGGGAGTTGTAGAGAGTGTGAAGGTCTCCTCCCAATTAGCAACGTTCCCACCACAGTTAGAAGTATTAACTACTGAGTGTGGCTGTGGTATAAGCTGTGCCCTGAACGTATTTTATATTTTCTTTAGAAATATCGCAGACCATGGAAGTCCACCCCTGCCCAGCATCTCTTCCCTACGGCGCTGCTGGTACCAGTAAGTCCACGCACCAGGTGCTTCTCAAATGTAACTTCAGCATGGTCTGCCCTCACATACATCCCTCTGGGCGATATTGCAAAGTCACATCCAAGGTTATTTTGACTTCTTCTAAGTCCTTGGGTGGAAAGAAATAGCCAGTGGAAGAGCGTAGCCATGGCAATGCGGTTGGGCCATTACGGAATGCTTCAAGTGGCCATTTACCGACCCCGTGTCAGCATCTCCTTGCAGCCCCTCAGATTAATGGGGTATTAGTTCTTCCGTTGGAGACGTGGGTAACTGCATTCAGTGAAAACCCATTATATATAATAGAGACTCAAAAAGTTCAAGGATGAATTAGACCAGATGTTTTGGACATGACTTTGGCCAATGCTTATTAGTCCTTGAAGATGTAACCAAGAAACCTGGGTTTCTCAGGTGGATAATTCAGTGTAACAGCAGCATAACTGCTACCCTGGAAACCAAGATGCGACACAGGCCCCTGTTTTACCAACATTTAACAAATGTCATCGTTAATTGGTGATACGCTTTGTTCGCTTTAACGAGTGACACTCTCTTTAACAATTGGGACTCAGGTAATGAAATCAGGGAACGGTTATTTGATTGCTCTGAAATAGAGGGGCTCAAAATAAGCCGTCACGAGGAAGATAATAAAAAGTAATTTGGTGTCCAGAGAAGCTGCGAGAAGAGATGAGGTCGTGCGGGCGCTGCTAATGGGGCCTGTCTCCATGAGGACAATGCGTTTGCGTTCACCTGAGGCTTGGGCTGAAGGGGAAGGTATGGCTGTGCCTCCGTGAAAGGAATCGGTAGCTCCTGATAACACCAAGCAAATTATCTTTTCAATCTTTCCAGGGAATTTTTCCTTAGAGGTGACAAATACATTCATTTCCTTTCACTTTGAGAAACAGGAACTCTTAAATAGACTGCTCTTGCAGCCTAGTGGTCCGGCCACATCCTGAGTATCCAAATTCTATTGAAATTACCTGGTTAGAGAACATAAAATGAGTACAAAAACCTCACACAGCAGCAACTCGCCCGGCTTCAAAGCATATCAGAATTCGGCTTTTTGCCTGAGCTACCACTTGCATTTTTATTTCTTAGCCAGTTGATAAGTCTTCTCTGTATCTCCCCAGTTTCCGAGATTCAAAACAAGTATGTTTACTGGAAAATCAATGGATTTCAATGAAATTTGTCCTGAACATTAAAATCCAGAGGGATCTTATTTACCAGCTCCTTGAATTTTCTGTAACTGTCCCATTTTGTCTGAACACTGGCATTACAGAGTTCATCACTGTTGTTGATTTAGATTCCTCCTACACAGCATTAGTGTCTGATATGTGGGTCTATGGGGACAGCAAAAGAGGGAGATCTCTTTCGCATACCAGAGACTTTTTTCCTGATCAAACCAGGAATAACAGGTCTGAATTTCCCTTTTTCATCATCTTGGGGCAGAATTAGAATAAAATGTTCTCAGGGAAGAGGAGAGCCAGCAAAGGAGTAAGATACTGTCCCCAAATTTGTGATCTTTTCCTTAGTCACAGCTGAACAGGACATTTCAGAATCCCAGATTTATTATCGCTGGAAACGGGGAGCTGTCTCATTTCGGTGACACGAGAGGAACGGTCTTAGTCACAAAGTGCCGCGGGGATCGTTTCTATTGTTTCTGGGCAGGTATAAAAGGTGGTGAAAGGGAGTCGTTGTCATTGCAACTGGAACGTCACAGGAGGACTGGCAAGGAGACACATCTGTGTGGAGCAGAACTTCACCGGGATCTCTACGGGATCATCAGTAAGTAGATAATGTTACTTTGGTAACTGGAAGATGCTTTTTAATTAATATATAGTTTATTGTTGATCACAATAGGAAAGTATTGATTATTCATCAGGTACGAGCAGTTCCATACTAGCATAGCCTCAAATATCACAGAGCATGTAAATACATATATATATATATGTATTTAACACAAAAAGTTTTAAATTGGAACCAGTACCTATTTGTTCTTTCATGTCTAATTTAATTTGAACATATCGTCCAAGGAAATTACTCACAAATTAGTGGAGACTTTATTAAGAACAAGCTTAATTTTATACAACCAAATGTATAATTTGCCTTTCAGTCATTAACAATTGAATATTCAAGTCAGTATAAAGAAAAGTCAGTCAATGAGATGCTGAGTTTTTTATTAACCCAAACTGCTTCTGCACAAAAAGAAGTATTTATTCAAAAAATTAGTAGCCTCATTAGATGGGTGCATAGCTTTACTATTCTAAAATAACAATTTAAATCTTGCAACTTTTGGTTTGTTGTCCATCCAGGTTTTGATGTAACAATTAATAGAGGATTTGCTAGTAAATGACTGAAGGACAGGCTGGAGCCAATCCTAAAAGCAGGGTACAGTCATTAGTGTAAAAAAATGCAGCGTTTTAAGGATAAACCTGGCATTAAAGGGTTCAGTGGCCTCAAAAGGATGGGTAGGTGGAGGCGCAGCAATGCCAGGAGCAACTATAGAGCTGAATTTAAATGAAAATAATCATTGCACAATTACATTTTCTAGTTGTCCCTCCCTAAGCCAGAAATCCACTTTTATTTTTTACAGAAAAGAAACCCAGTATCAGTCTAATCACGCTCGTGCAATGGCAGATGGGCGTCAGCACTGCTATTCATAGAATCATAGAATGGTTTGGGTTGGAAGGGACCTTAAAGACCATCCAGTTCCAACCCCCTGCCCTGGGCAGG
>JAOXNO010000014.1:2114012-2124177 GCA_028565335.1 Limnodromus scolopaceus | reverse complement strand
ACCAGGTTGCTCAAAGCCCCATCCAGCCTGGCCTTGAACCCCTCCAGGGATGGGGCAGCCATGACTTCCCTGGGCAATCTGTTCCAGTGCCTCACCACCCTCACTGTAAAGAATTTCTTTACAAAAATATATTTACCTTTGCTGTTTTTGGGGGGGTTCTAGGTGATATGATGACGCTGTTGATGAAAAAAGACACTCTGACGGAAGAAGAGACGCAGTTCTACATAGCCGAGACCGTGCTGGCCATCGATTCTATCCATCAGCTGGGTTTTATTCATCGGGACATAAAACCAGACAACCTTCTTCTGGACAGCAAGGTACACACCAACCACCGGCTGGGGAGTAAACAGGCCTTGTAATTTTGAATATTGACCTGAGCTAGTGTTGACAGTCGTGAAGGAAGACGGTGCTTCTTCCTTAGTCCTGTTCCTTCTCGCTTTGGGGGCATATCTGCTGCATTACTGGGGGGAATAAAAAACCCCAAGGCAAGAAAGACCTCTCCTCCACCTCCAGCTGTGCTCATCTCTCGCTTCTGAGCTCTCTTCTGACAGTTTTTTCAGTTATTTTTGGTTATTTCAGCTGCAATTTAAAACACACGGTTTCAGTTCTCCCCTTGGTCAAAGATATTTCCTTTTGGCCTCGAGTCTGTTGGGCTCCCGCTTGCCAGCTCCTGGGTGGGTGATGGTATCGGGTGCCCGGGATGGAGCTGTTCCATGAGCGAGGCTGACGATGGAGGTGGCATCTCCCTCAGCATCGGGCTGTATTTCTCAAGGCCACCCCATTCCTTCCAGGTGGTTACTGGAGACAGTTTGCAGAAAGCTTCGTTGTTTCGCTGTCATCCTATTGCTCGCTACGAGTTTGCTTAAAATTTAGCTTATTTGGAAAGAAAAGAAGTTTGCCAACAGTAAATAATTATATTTTACCAGCTAATTATGCGCTGTGGAAATTACTGCTGTAACTCAGTACCTCTACATCTAGATGTAGAGAGATTCAGGGCTTTGAAAAGGATGTATATTTTAGATACACATTTAAAAATCGCACCTAGTTGGTGTGGTCGCATGTTCTGCCCTAGGAGGGATCCAATCCCTGAATTTAAGGTGTTTCTCCTCATCCGTTGGCGTCGATGTTCGATCTGGGGACTACAGCTCCCTCTGGAGACTTCGCTCTCGCTCTGACGCCTTCGGGAGCTCGCAGGAGCAGAGGCTTCTTGAAGGAAATAATCCCTGTGTAGCAGGGATGGAAGTATTAATAGCTTGATAAGTTTAATTGCTTGATTTTTATGTACACATCCAGTCTTAGGCTAAAACAAGGAATGCAAAAAGAGTGCATTTATTTATTATACAAAAGAAAGGGAGGGGAAGAAGTAGAAAGCTTTACCCACTATGCTAATGTCTCATACTGGTTTTATATTTTGGCTTTTTTTTTTTTTTTTTTTCCCTAGGGCCATGTTAAACTCTCCGATTTCGGGCTGTGTACCGGACTAAAGAAAGCCCACAGAACAGAATTTTATAGGAACTTGAACCACAGTCTTCCCAGTGACTTCAGTAAGTTATTTGGCTTTATTTGGCTTCAGCAGGGTGTCTGCGAACTTACTGTCAGGGCCCGAGAGAACTCGTTTCAGTGGGAGGTTAGAAGGCTGTAGAGGGGGCTCTAATAACCAACATTGCATCACAGGGTGTAATTTTGATTTTCTGTAGATATTATTGATAAAAATAATTTTATTTATTTTAATATGCATAAAAAAATCTTCATTTCTAGAAGTTTGTCTTTGAAACAGACTCCGCTGTAGCCTTTCTTTGCGTGTGCGATAAACCTGGAATGAAAAGTCAGTGTGGGTTGGTAGATGCCAGCTGCACCTCGCGTGTTACCTTAAATCACCCAGTGAGCACCCGGTCTCTTGGAATAGTCATTTTCTCAAGGGGAAAAACTTGGATCATGGAGTTAAAACACCACTGAAAGCATGGATCGCTAATGAAAGGGCTTTATAAAATTTAATCAGTATTCCATAGGTTTGGAAGTTGCTGATAGGTTGAGGGCGTTGACAGATGTGCTCTTTGTGACCGTCTGTGTCGATGGAAGAGGTTCCATCCCTTGCTTTGTCGCCTGCCACCGGGGACACCCCTCAGACTGGGCTAGGTCAGCTGGGCAAGGCCAGGTTAAATTAGTTCATCTCTGCTGATGAGACTTGTCCTCAGCGAGGTGGATTGAGGTGGGCTTCCATAAACAGCTCCAGCTTCACCACGGGGGGAAACTTTAGCCTTAGGGACCAGTGATGAGCTCCTGGGGACTGGATCCTCTTCCCAGCACAGCTGAACACAAAATGGGCTGCGTGGCCAGGCCCTGGCTACCTTTTTTGATGTTGTAAAGATTTTTATTGTCATGGTTTTGGGGTAAAAAATGTACGTTGGGTGACCAGGAGGACACACTCACGTATAGTCCGATCTCCTTCAGCTTTCCAGAACATGAATTCCAAAAGGAAAGCAGAGACATGGAAGAGAAATAGACGGCAGTTGGTAAGAACGTTTTACCCGCTTGGAAATGTTCCCTGCTGAGCTGCTGAATCCCAATGGCACATGTATTTAAATGATGGGCATGAAGCCATTTCAGAGTTCTGACCAATGCTGAAAGAAAAAAGATTAATGCTTTTTCTTTTAAAAAGAGGAATGACTCTAGTTTGTCCTTCATCCATCTGCTGAACAGCTGGTGACACATGTGCCTGAGATATGCGCTGCCATAATTATTTACATTAATATCTGATGCCTCCCAGCTAAAACTAGCAGCTTTTGCCACTTCTGATATAATAAAGGGCTAAAGACCCATTCCAAGGTGTATATAGATTTTCCCATTTCCAAGGTGTATATAGACAGTCGTACCTTTTCCTGTTTCTCTGCCAGTATTTTAAGACTCCTCCACATGAACGTGTTGATTTTTGGCTCTCCATATCTTGAAATAAAGGCTTTAAATAACTTTGCTAAAGCATCTTGGAGACAATCTGGTGTCTTCCTCAAAATAACCATTGTTGCATAAGTTCCCGCTTCCGTATCAAGCACTTTTCTCTAAAAATGTGTAACTGATGGTATTTGTTCCAGGCTTTTTCCACCGTGGGCACCCCGGATTACATCGCCCCCGAGGTTTTCATGCAGACGGGCTACAACAAGCTCTGTGACTGGTGGTCACTTGGGGTCATCATGTACGAGATGTTGATCGGTAAGAAAGGGGCATTGCCCAAGTTTGAAGGAGGAATTGGGCTGTAGGACATCAGCTGGGTTTATGTTCTCAGGGCCAGGCTCTCAAACACCCCTTCCTTGCCTGGTCTGTGAGGTTTTGTTCTGCTGCACTGTAGACTTCAGGAATTATTTTTGCTTTCTACAAGATTGTATTTTGCTTTCTTTTCAGGGTATCCACCATTCTGTTCTGAGACTCCTCAAGAAACGTATAAGAAAGTCATGAATTGGAAAGAGACTCTCACATTTCCTCCAGAAGTTCCGATATCTGATAAAGCAAAGGATCTTATTTTAAGGTGCCGACCATACGGTTTGCCGGTTAATATAATACTGATTTTCTTGTCTTGCAAACTGTACTATGTACCTCTCATAGGCTGTTTCACGTGGAAAAAACCCTGATTCTTGTGACCGCTCCACACTCTGTTACGTACGTGCATCAGATGCTGAGCTCCCGTGTCAAATACGTTTGTCTCAGAGGTCATTTAGGGGAGCCCTGGCTGAACTATATTAAAAAGCAGCTCCCCCGTAAATGCTGCTGGTCTGGCAAAATATGAGTGTTTCTGCTCTTTATCTGCCTGTGAGCTTCCTGTGGAAGCAACTTAATCTTTTTTGCCAGAGCTGGTGTCCTACAACAGCAATGGTTTTGCCATTGTGTGCTCTGGAGCATACAAACGTATCCCAGTGGGTGCTGACTCTCGCTCTTTCATTTATATTTTCAATCCCGTATCTATTCTCAGGACAGAAATATAAACGTCTAGCTTTTTAGGCTTTATATCTTCTCCTGCTCTACGCTGGTCCTGAAATAGAAAGGGCATACTGCCCTGTCGGGCAAGAAAACCACGTCTTAATTGTAGCATTTGCCATGACATTCCTAAACATAAACTTTGTGTGTTGGATTTGCAGTGGGAGTTCTTGCCCTGCTCCATTTGTATGTTAAGAAACCATAGCAGTATCAGCTCAGAAAGCCGTTCCATTTGTGCATGGAATGCTTTCGTTTTCATTCTTCCTTCATTTTCATTCTTCCTTCCATCCCAGATTTTGCTGTGAATGGGAGCACAGAATTGGTGCATCTGGTGTGGAGGAAATAAAGAGTAACCCATTCTTTGAAGGGGTAGATTGGGAGCACATCAGGTAAGATGCTTTGCAGAAAAGCAGGTTGCTCTTCTCTCGGGACCTTCTAAAGCTAGTCCTCTTCAACCCAAGGGAGCCGCTTGCCCGGCATTTATTATATCTAGGTGTGGGTGAGAGTATTTTGTTCCATATCTGAAGCTTGCTAAGGTTTAGGTACCTTCAGTCTTTGATTCTCTTAAGAAATGGAAAGTGGCTGAATCCTGCTTCCTTTTGCCTTTGAAATCTTAACGCTGAACCTGCTCTTCTTGGCAGAGAGAGACCTGCTGCAATTTCAATAGAAATTAAAAGCATTGATGATACCTCAAACTTTGATGAATTTCCCGAATCTGATATCCTTAAACCAACAGGTAAATGCTTTGATTCTGCATGTGAACAATCCTTCTTCTCCAGTAGAATAATGTAACTTCCCTGTTAATCAGAGAAAGGATTTTACCAGATGATAGGGATTTTTTAAATCAAATTGCTAGCTGGTAGTCTTGTGGTGCAGGGGTGGAAGAGCTGTAGTTTGGGTTTCGGGAGATGGGATGCAGAATGTGAATGATGCAGGAGCCACCTGAGAATGGGCATCTCTGAGCCAACAGCGCTCCCAGAAGTTCAAATCTCAGCAGGACCCGTGAGCCCAGTATGGCCAGTACCCTTTGGTACTGGCTAATTCAGAGTATAGGGTTGGGGAGAAGGTGGGACAGAAGGGGAGGATAAGTTTTGCTGAAAATCCCTAAAGGATCCTCATGTTTACGTGTCAAAGCGTAGCCACACGTTTGCTCCACGCGTTTAAAAACCATGTTACAGCTGTTCTTGGCTGGGGTTGAAGAATGAAACCAAATGCCTAAATTCATGGAATTCATTCTCCCCTGCTCCACATCCGGTGTTTTGTATGGAAATAACCTTTGCAGTCTTCAAAGGGTAATTTTATTTTTTTCTATGTCTTATCAGTGGCAACGAGCAACCACCCAGAGACTGACTACAAGAACAAAGACTGGGTTTTTATCAATTACACCTACAAGCGTTTCGAAGGCCTGACAGCCCGAGGAGCAATCCCATCCTACATGAAAGCGGGAAAATAATAAATCTTTCCCTGGGACTTCTTCTGAGCCAGGAAATTCTGTTCCTGGACTGATTTATACCCATAAAAGAATTTTTTTTTTCTTTTTTAAAGAAAACTTGAGGGCTATCAACTCTTGGAGAAGAACTTCAGGACCCTGGTTGTTACTAAGGATTTTTTCTTTCTGCGCCATCGAAAAATTCCACAAAACCGTTTGCCTCGTCCCTGCTGCCAGCACCTTTTGCTGCTGCTTCAGGAGCAAGAGTTTGTTTTCTTTTTAAATTCTTTGCCAGATTGTACAGTCCGTCGGGAGACGAGAGCAAGCTTCACTTTGCCGGGATGTTTTATATCGGGACTGTTTCGCCAGTCCCGCATTAAGTGACAAACTCAACCTGCCAATTCTGCCAGCGCCGTTTTCCCCGTGGCTGAGGATTTCAGTACAGAGGAAACGAAGCAATAATTAAAGCTCGAGATAGACAACTCTCCAGTAAACGATGTAGTAGAAGGACACGACGTGTATTGCCTTAACCTTAGGTTGTAGTGCTGGTTTTTTATAATGCTATTTGGAAGCCTCTTTAATAGCGTTTCTCAACTCTGTCGCAGTGGCCTCCAGCTGCCGTGCACTTTACTTTTGGTACTAAGACAGTGACCCTCAAGCCATTTAATATATATATTTTTTTTTTTCCTGAATTAAAAAATTGTGCAACAACACTTTTTTTTTTTCCTTTACTAGCCAGCGATAGGAGAAACAGGGCCGCTTCCTCCGCCAAACGCCAAGTTTTTAGTTACCGTGTGAAAAGATGAAATGTAAAAGAACGCAGGTAATAAAAAGGACAGCTGGTAACAGCAGTGAATCTGGAATTAGGGCAGAGACGGGGGGAAAGTCATTTAACCTGATCCTCGGGGGGGGGTCAGCCCTGGGGTTTCCCGGTCCTGCTGCTGCTGCCACCTTTTGGCCACTTTGAAGATCTGCTGCATGTTGAGTTTAAAGATGAAACCAGCTCCTGTGGCCTTTCTGCTCCTGGTTTTGAGCAGATCAGCATCAGATTCTTCTGAGGCTTGACGCTGGAGCCCTCCCTGGCTTTTCCTTCCAGAGCTCCTCTGACTGTCGTGGCTGAGCCATGTGTCCCCATGGTCTTCCTAAAAGCCGGTGTCTCAGGAGGTCACTTTTGGGGCGGTAGAACCCACCACGGCCACTCTTTGATTATTGCTTGGTGTAATTTGTAGAAGTACATTCAGTGACGATCCAGGAGGCTCTCCAGGAGAGCCCCAAAGTGCCTTTCCCTGCCCGGGCATCTCTCGGAACGTGACTGCGTTTTTTGGGAAGGAGGATTCTGCCTCAATCCAGCTTTTGGTAATTCTTTTTTCTTTTATAATCACGAGCTCTACTCTGCACCCGTTTTGTAGTTAACTCTGCGCTGCCAGGGGCAGGTGGCATCAACCTTTGGGCCTGCCTGGTTCCACTCTTTAATTTGCAATTATTTTTAAAAAAAATATAAATGTAATGAGGTTTCTAAAAGCATGTATCAATTCGAATTGTCTTGGATTCTTGCAAACTTTTATTGGTGCTGAACACTAATGACTTACCACAGACAGGAAAAAAGAACAAAAGCTGTTTAGAAACAAAACTCGAGCGGTGTTTCAAAGCTTTTAGGCTTTCAGTTATATTTAGTCCTAACTTTCTAGAATAGGAAATGAAAGAAAATGAGTTTGTAGCGAAACTTTTTTTTTTTTTAATAGGTGCTTTTTTTTTTTTAGGGAATTTTTACCTTTTGAACCGAGTGCCATCACAAAGGACTGATTGGGGGACTGAGAGTAATACATGGAGCTAAAACTGGGCGACAACTCGTTACCATCCTCTCCCTCACCAGCCCTCGGGCTTTTTGGACGTGTTTAGGAGTTTAGTGAATTGCCATAAGCAGTTTAGGTACCAGTTGGATCCCATAAAGCCAAAATGCAAAAATAGCCTTAATTAGAAGTACCAGGATCACTGTAGTCAGTAGGGCTTACTCAGATAAGGGCTAACTGAAGTAATAATTTATAGGATCAGGCTTTTTATCAACTAGACAGGAATAACACCACCTGCTCCCTTCTTAGTTTTTACAAAGGACCGATACCAACTTCGCAAATTGCTCCATCTCCTCATCCTGCAGTTTTTTCTTCTAACCATTTGAAAATGTTGCCTTATAAACCATGGGGAAACAAAGAGGTATTAATGTCAAAACATTTTTAAAAATTCCTAACAGCTTAGATACTGCCTTAAAAATTAAAAACAATAATAAAAAATCCTGCAAAGCTGCGGTGGATTAGGAACAAATGCTTTTGAGTAGCTGCATTATTATCCCTTTACTAAAAGGGACTGGCATTTTTCTTTATAAATACCAAAGATGAAAAAGCTACACAAATACACGTTGCGATAACTTGCTGTGAAAAAAACCTTATATAGTGATGCGTATCGTGCGTTTTTAGTGCATGTGTTTTAAAGTCTTCTGAGACCTCACATATTGTTCACTTTTGGAGTTAAAAGTGAAGTTTTTCAGAGGCACAAGGAGCAGTTGGGTACCTCTCTCCTCTTGTATTTTTCAGTAGAAGTTGGATGTCTTTGAGCATAGTCCTCTTGGACGCACCTTTCCAGCAGCGGGTTCTGTGTGACAGTTCCATCCTGAGCCTGTTCCCTGTTACAGCTCTTTACCGACAGTGTTTTACCAACAAAAAAATACAGCATTTTCTTTCCAGGATCCATACTTCACTGCAAACATCAAGATTTTTGTACGCCTGTTCCATCTCCCACGTTAGCCAAACATTTTTCTTAGCTGCTGGCTTGTGTATTGAGGTTATAAGTGTCTTTTAGCTCTTCTTTTTTTTTTCAAGCTGCAAACAGTTGCTGGACTTCTAGGAGTCATTCCCATCCGGATTTCCAATGGATCTGAACATGAGTTACGCTGCCAGTTTGTCCCTGCATCACGCCTAGCACAAATCTGCACTAAAAGTGTTTCTTATCACTGTGCCCTGACTCTGCCTTAACCTGTACGTTGAAAAAGTGTTCTGTAAATATTTAAAAGCTGTTACTAAATTGCACTGTAAAAAAATTGGCAAGTGTAATGCGTGTTGCTGGGGGGAGCCAACTTTTTATGGAATGATCTTTGCGTTGTGTTGTGTAAATAAAATCCTCTTAGGAAACACACTTTTGCCAGCGTGTTTTGTTTTTACAAACTGGAATCTCTCAGGGTTGGGTTTGGGTTTGTTTTTTTTTTCAGACTTTAGAATTTAGATTTTAGAATCAAGGGCTCGGGTAGGAGAATGCAATGGTAACTCCTGGGTTGAAAATTGCCTTTCCAAAAGATGCAGAGCAGACATGAAGAAATGAGCGAGCATCATTAATGATAAAAGATAGTGGTGATACTCAGAAAAATGAAGCTTTTGTGAGCAGAATGTACCTGGCAGGGATGGACAACCCCAAGGTGTCTGCCCTGTGGAAATGTCACTTCAGTTTACCAACTCCAGGGCAAGTTGTTTTTAATCTTTTCCTCTTTCTATTTTTAAAAGGGATAATAAGCAGTGAGCAAGTGGCATTGGAAGCAAAGCTCTGACCCTTCATTTTTTTTTTTCTACCAGTTTGTACCATGCCAAAATCAACTTGCAGTTCTTATTTAATTGCTTCACATTTGTGACAGCTCTGCGTGTGAGTACAAGTTCCTGTTACCACCTCAGTAATTGTAGTAAATTCCAGCATTGTTCAAAACTCTTAACACCTTTCTCAAGCTTCATCGAGAAAACCTTTGAAATACATCCAACACTGGAGATGGAAATAAAAGCCAGACCTGCTCCAAAGCGGTTTTCTTCCAAAGACAGAAGTGGGTAGAAGCAGAGAGAGCGTCTTTCACAGCAAACTAACCAAAAATAGCAGGAGGGCCTGGTAGAGATGCTGCGTAGCTCGGGGGTCAAGTAGTGTTGTCTCACACCTGGGCTATGTGCTGCTTTCAGAACATCACAGCACTGAGATGGTGAACGTTGAGGTCCTCTCTGTGTGGCTGCTTCACCAGGTCCCTGCCAAATCAACCAGGTTCTATTATTTGATGCGAAACTATTTCTAAGGCTTTGGGGTCACTTTACGAAGCAAGGAGAAAGTCTTCTAGCAATCCAGCCCCTCCCCATTCTTCTACTCCACGTTTAAAACAGTTTTTAAAGGAGCCAAACAAGTCATGTATAATTTATACTTTAATACAGAAAAGAACCCATACATCTGTAGTTCATACACACACCAGGTAACACTTCGGTATATCTAGAGTAAGACAAAACTTCATCTTGTACCTCAATAGTAGGTGACAATGACACAAGGAGGAAAAGCAAATACATACTTCTTCAATTTGATGTAGTGTTCTAATGGAACTTACTCTACTGAAAAAAATAATCCCAATTCATCTTTAATTACTTGGGAAAGCCAATAAAGTACTGTGGCTTTTTGGAGTGATAAAAACTGCATGGAAATCATGGCAGCCAGATACCTCCATCCCATGCCAAAGGTCCAGCTGATGACACAGGGTATCAACAACCTCCTCCAAGGCATTTGAGCAATCCCTTGGGCAATGGCTGGTTGCAGTGAAGTGCCCGGGGTCACCATTTCTAATGAACTGGCTAAATCCTTCAAGAGGCCCAGATAACGCTGGGCACAGGGACAGACTCTGGTGGGATTTCACAGTGAGGGTGACAGAGCCCTGGAACAGGCTGCCCAGGGAGGTCGTGGAGTCCCCTTCTTTGGAGATTTTCA
>JAOXNO010000014.1:2065226-2077224 GCA_028565335.1 Limnodromus scolopaceus | reverse complement strand
GTGGACAAGCACAGATACAGGTCGTGAAGCAACACCATGTTTCATGGCTGATAGGACAAGGTGGAGTTCCTTCCAACCTCGGTTTTGCACCACTGCAGAACTTCTGCTGCCTTGTATCTTTGCTCTGAACCCTTTCCCAAGCTGCCGTCTCAGGGCTACGTCGGCTTTTGAGGCAGCAATTTTGGGTCTGGGAAGTGTCAGCTTTGTGGAGAACTTTGGCAAGGGCTGGTGACTGAGGTTTCCACCCAAACTGGTTGTTGCCAACCTGAAAGTACAGTCCCTTTCGCTGTAACTAATGTTGCTCCTCTAAAACTACTTCGCGCCCATCAGCTGGAGCGTGAAGGTACTGGTGGGCTGTCCCCAGCAAGAGATGGTGGTGGGACACGTGGTGGTTGGTTGGCAAAATACCAACAGTATGACATCTCTGGCTGAGAAGTTTCACTTCCAGAAAGAATCACCAGGTCTTTGGCAAAAGGCAAGTGTTTGCCAAGTTAAGCGATGGAGGAGAAGAAAATGAGAAGCCCTAGCGGGGTAAATGAGCAAAAGTGTCACAGCCTTTGGGAGGTCCTAGATAAAAAGGGAGGCCAAAATCTCTGCCAGGAGAGGGGCTGGAGGTTCCCCAGCACCCAGCCAAGCCACAGCCTGGGAATGTGCTCTACCAGGAAGGTGCATTGAAGCACCCAGACCTCATCCATCCTTCCACCAAGGGTTCTATTTGCCCCAGAGGAGACTAAAGCCAGGTGTTTTGGGGGGTGAAATCCACCAGAGTCAGAGTAAATCCTTGCCCAGCCTTGAGGAACAGCTTTGGTGGGAAAGCAGACCTTCCTTGGCAACTGTCCCATCCTGGCCCTGCGTCGCTCTTGGGACACATACCGATGGGTGCATTTTTCCTGACCTTCTCCTAACGAGTTAGACATCTCCCTTTCTTGGGGGCTTTCTTGCCATGGAAACAGCCCTGATGACTCCGGAGCATCCCACCACTTCTCCAGCCTGCACCGATTGTTTTGTTGGAGCGGTGACGGTTGGTGACCCTGGCACTTGTGCTGCGCTCGCAGGGAGCGCGCGAGATGCCCTTTCTTCACCCGGTTTTCCAGCGATGACTAAGGATCCCGCTGGACTTGGCCGGGGATTTCCTCTCCTGGTTGGGAAGCTGCCAGAAGCACTCAGCCCTCCTTGTGCCGCGGGCGGCTCCGGAGGGATGCTGGAGGGTAAAAATCAAAGGGCGCCTTTGCACGGATGAGCTGCAATGACAAACTTTTTCCATGCTCCCAGGACGCCCTCCTGTCCTCCCCGGGGCCATGTGGCTCTTTTCCCTGCGGTAAACTGAGGCAGGAGGGCTGGAAACCTGCTGCTTTCCTGGAACGGGGACCCATCCCTTTCGGTAAACAGCTGAGGAACCGCCGCTCTGCGGGGCTGTTTGGCTGTGGGTGTGTGGGGAGGGAGAGCGGAGCAGCCGGTGACTTTTGCCGTGGCTGAAGTCCAGGGGCGGTGGCACGATGGCGGGGTGCCCCATGCGGGCTTTCCCGAAGGTGTTTCTTTCCCTGGAGGGCATCATCCACGCTTCGGAAGCCCCAGGTCCGGTGGTTTTTGGGGCAGGGTGGTGCACGGCAGCAAACACCCGGGCATGCCCGCTGCTCATCTGCCAAGGGAAGCAGCTAAAATCAGCCCCGGGGCTGGAGGAAAAGAAGGGTCTGCTTTGGGGCTGGTGCCCACGACCCTCTTGGATCAGAGGCACCACGTGAGTGGGCTGAGAGGTTTCCATCAAGGCCACACAGGTCTCGTTGACTGAACCATCTGTCCAAAGCGTGGGGCCAGTGTGGGGAGCGGTGGCTGCCCTCAACACACCCATCCTGGTTCAGATCTGAAACTGCAGATGTTTTCTCCCTGAGTGGCTGGTGTTGGGTCAAAGGGACCTTTGTGGTCCACTTAAAGCACAACCACCTCCAGCACCCAGTCGGATTGGCTGTGGCTTTGGCTGGCCAATTCTTGAAGACCTCCAAGGTTGGTGATCTCCCACCATCTGGACATCCGTTTGAGGTTGTCGCAGCCTTCTGCAGAGGAGGCTTTTCCTGATGTCCAACCTCAGCCTCCCAAGCTGTGGCCTGTCTGTCTTGTTCCCAAGAAATTCAGGTGTGTTGACTCCTGCCTTCTCCTGAGCCCGTTGTAACCCTCCGCACCTCACAACTCCATGGGAGGAAAACCTCTCCTTTGTTTTTTTCCCACCTTCTGGACCAACTTCCCATAACCAGGCCAGTTCCTGCTGCCGTGTCCCTGTGCTTTTAGTTCTGCTTTTCCCTCCAACATCACTGGCTTGAAGATGCCAACCTTGGCGTTGTGTGCTCCCTCCACGTGACTGCGTTTCCAGCCAGCTTCCTCGTTCTCTGTTGGTGTTGATAAGAAAAGCAGACAAATTGGGATCTAGATCTCTTCCCCCACCTCTGGAAACGGGCTTTCGGTTTGTCTTGGGTCTCTTGCAAACATCTTTTCCATATGCTTCTTTCCCATTAGGTTTAAGAGTGTCTCAAATTCCAGAAGGGACCCGAACTCGGATAAAGGTTTGGATCCAGAATCACAATTTGGGGCCAAAATTTGGGTCAATCTGGGTATCCCATCTTCAAGCTGTGTCCAGAAATGCTCCTACACAGAGGAAAAGCCCACCAGAGGCCGTAAGTCCGTGCTGATTCCCAGCATGTAATCTGGGAATCAACGTACACATTCCCAGTGTAATCACGAGAAGTCCTCCATGAGCAGGGATGGTTGGACTAGATGATCTTAAAGGTCCCTTCCAACCTAGACAATTCTATCTATGACTCTATGAGCAGGGATGATGTTTGGACTCAGCCTTGGATGATCTCCAGGAGCAAGATCTCCAAACCGGAGATGGCCAAACGGTGCCCTGCGGCCAGAGTGGATGTGGGTTTTTTGTTATATGGATGTTACAGAGAAAAAAAACCCACCCAACCAACCAAAATTGGTAGTGAAACTCCTCACCCACTGGAATCGATCTGCTTACAAAAGGTCCTTGGTCATACGCTAGTTAGCAGCAGGGAGCTCCTGATGGATGGTTTAATTATTTATCAGAAGGAGATGGGGAAGCTGAAAAACAAAGCTGGGTAATTCCTAATCAATACCAGGCGCTGATTCATCGGAGGAGGCTCAGGAGGAATGGAGGGAAATGGACTGGATCTGTCCCAATTGTAGGAAATTATAGCACCGAAAGTTTGTAGAAACAGAAAGAAAATAATCCCGGGCTGTTTTAATTGCAAACTGAACCCATTATCAGGAAAAGAGCGTTTTTATGAGGCAGGGACCTGGGCAGCACATCATCCCAGCTGCAAACTGGAAGAAATGCGGCGCTGCTCGGGTGGAAATCTTGCCAAGGGGTTTTCCAGCATCCAGCACCGTCCCCGCAAGGTGCAGTGCGGGATGTTGCCATCAGATGGCAAAATAGCGATGAGGATGGCGGGCAGCAGCCAGGCGCAGGGGTGCGAGGGGCTGGCTGTGGGGCCAAGCTGGTCCCCCATGTAAGAGGAAAGGCCGAGGGTCTCTGTAGCCCAGGGGCCGGTTGCGGATGTTGGGATGCGCAGATGGGTGTTTGGGTGGGCTCAGCCCTAGGAGATGCTCACCACCCTGGGTGGTGGCCATGGGTGGGACAAAGGATTTGGGTCGCAAAGCTGGTCCTGTGTCATATTTCATGGGGGTGCGTGGGCTCTCTGAAGGACCCCAGGGTGGGTTTCCAAGGTGTTGCAGCCCAGCCACGCTCAGAGTTAAGCAACAGCCTGGTAGCACCGTGCCCAGAGCATCTGCGGTCCCACAACAGCCCCCAACACCCACATCCCTGAAAGCTCCTGAGATGTAAGTGGGGTGATCTGCT
Source organism: Limnodromus scolopaceus (assembly GCA_028565335.1). Classification (NCBI taxonomy): domain Eukaryota; kingdom Metazoa; phylum Chordata; class Aves; order Charadriiformes; family Scolopacidae; genus Limnodromus; species Limnodromus scolopaceus. The sequence goes on along the minus strand of JAOXNO010000014.1, from coordinate 2,073,350 downwards.
TGCTGCATTGAAACCCATTTATCTGACAAAGTTATGACTTCTCCTTACAAAAACAACCCAGAAAAGCCCATATATGTCATCACACTTATTAAAAAAAACCAGCTGCTCAACAACAACAAACCAAAACCACACGCCAGAGAGCTGGCTTAGATAGCTGGTTTCAAAGGCCAGTGCTTACACCAGGTGACAGGTGATTTTTATGCTGTTTTGCTGCTGTTTGTCATAAGGAAATTGTTTTCTCCTCCAGTGAAACTCACGCCCGCAGGTTTTCCGCCACGAGGAAGGTGATAGCGGGGATCCCAGGCGGAAGCGTTGGCCGCTCTCTTACCTGAATGGCTGATAAAAATAGGACTTAACTCAGCCAGTCCCCACCCCTGGGTATACAAAAGGCACCTCACAGGAGAGTCTGACAACCCTTAGCGCCTGTAGCCGAGGACCTTGTCTTGACATATGTCCAGAACGGCAGAAATACTGATGGAAAGGTAAATACTAAAAGAGCAAATAAAGAAGGATGCGGCCAATGTACCGGAATCAATCAAAGCAGGACGGGGGCTGTCGCTTTGCTGTGATTTATCAATGGAATGATTTATGATCAGGTGGTCGGGTGGCTTTAGGGATGGCTTGGATGAAGGAAACTTGCCTTTTTGATCCTAAAAAAAAAAGACCCAGTTGGGGTGGGTGGGTGTCCTTGCGCGTTGCGATGATGCTCATCAACCGGCTCCAGGGCGGTTTGCCCAGCCGAGCGTGCCGGGTTTCGGTGGCTGTGCTCTTCAGGGTTTGGCTCTGGTTTTTCCGAAGGGCGAAATTGGTTTTGGAAGCAGAGCCGGCACGAGGCACGGGCACGGCTCCCTGCTTTTTCAACAGCAGCATCCCCTGTTTAATTTTGTTCGAAAACGCAGAGGAAAAGGGTGGTGGGAAAGGCAGGGACTGTGTGTTCCACACTCCGGTCACGGCCGGTGACAGCTCGTGGAGGGGCTGCAAGGTGCTTGGCCAATATTGGCAGTGACTGTGGATAGTTGCAAGAGCCCACCTTGCCCTTGGCTTCTCCGAGGGCTGGAAGCCCCCAGCCTTGCTGGGGAATGTCCTTTTGGTTATTTTAGCAGCCGACACTTCCAGGGGAGATACTGAAAAATCTGTGTTGTGCGGTGCATCGGGGGGATGGTGCCCCTGGCGTGTAGTTTTTCACCGTAGCATGGGAATACATTGCAAGAGGAAGATGCGGCACCACGGTGTCTGGATGACACCCTCGTGGGATCTGACCCTCTGGATGATAACCAGGCTCTGCCCCACAAACCTGCCCAGCTCGTCTCCCCCTTCCCTGCAGTTTCGCTTCCCTTATCAGCGGTGTTTATAGCCCATCATAAAACCCCGCGTGTGCAGCCTGTGTAACGGGCACTCAGATAACACCCATAAAAAGGGGTTGATCATTTACTGGGAACACAAACAGTCTTGGACACCCAAAGCACCCTTGAGCTCCAGCGTTGGTCCAAAATGGGGGCGATTTCCATCGTGCCCAACCTGCCGGTGCAGCATCCCGGGGAAAGGGAAAACCGGGCTGAAAATGTTGTTTTCTTCCACAGCAACATGCAGGCTCTGGCTGTGGAGAAGCCTCCGTGGGATGCGGGGAGTCAGCCGTCGGGGAAGATCCTCTCGCTGGACAGGCAAGGGGCCAAGAAAGTGCTGGAGATCTACGTCCAGCGTTCCCTGAGCTGCTGCGAAAAGTCGGCCGCCAAGAAGTTCCAGGAGGGATCCAGAAGGCGAGGGAGGAAGGCAGATGGGCTGCAAAGGTCGGAAAGCGACTTCTGCAAGTATTCGTCTGCCCAACTCAGCCCCAGGATGGACCAGAAGGAGGGACCCAAAGCATCGGGCCTGGATGAGGCTCTGGATGATGAGAGCAAAGCTCCCGGGGAGGTCCCTAAAGAGGAGCCGGAGCCCAAGAGGAAAAGCACAAAAAACTCTTCCCAGGGCAAAACCCAACGCACCTGGTTCAAAAGTCTCTTAAATTTGCTCTTCAAGAAGAGCCCTGAGGATCAGAAGGAAAACACAGGGCAAAAAGCAAAGGACAAAGATGCCAAAGCTCCTCACAGCTCCAAACCAGAAGGGGCTAAAAGACCTGGAGGGGAGCTGGCCACGTCCCCACCGCTGGGCAGAGCCCCGAAGAGGAGACCCAGCCTCAAGAAGGTTTTCTCCTTCAAGAAGCACTCGGAGGAGGAGCGGGGAGAGGCAGCAACCGGGGCGAGGGCCAAGAGACCCAGCTGCCTTCCGCTGCGGCACATCTATGCACCAGCCACCCCAGGTGAGACCCCCACCACCCCTAACCTGACCCTAAACCAACCCTACGGCCAACGGGACCTCCGCTGGCCTTCCTTTGGGAAAGCTGTAGGGTTCAGTGCTGGTTTCTAGCCCTAAGCATCACCCTCCTGGTGCTTTCTGGGGGTTGGGATGGGTTTTGGAGACTCTGATCTCAACCTGCTGCCCCAGGAAGGGGTCCATCTGCCCGTGCCTTGGGCACACGTTAATTGCTCTGACTTGTGAGCCCAGCAAATTACCCCAAGCACCAGCCAGGCGCAGGTTTTCCCCCCTCTGGCAAGCGAGGGACGTGGTGGTTTAGTTTAAACTGCATTCAAGGCCTGAGATTAAAGCTTAAGCCACTTTAGGGCCGTCGTTCAGCTGATTTCGATTTGGTGCGGGGAAGGGTGCATGCAGCCGGCCGTGGTGGCACGGTGGCAGAGTCTGTGGGACACCCCTGTCCCCATCCCAGCCCTTCCCCTGCCGAAAAGCCATCGAGGGGGTTTCTGCAAAGCGTTGGCAGATTCAGGGCAAGTCGTAGCCGCTCAGTTGTGGCTCAGAGAGTGGGACACACTGATCGGGGCTGGGCACGAGCATCACATGGATGCAGTCACCTCTGCGGCTGCTTCTCTCTTTCAATCAATGGCCAAGGAGAAAATAACCCCCATTTCTGAATATGTGTTTTTCTTCCTGCAGAAGTGGACCAGCCCGACGGCTACTACACACGAGTCTCGGAAGAGATCGGGCTGATCGTGCAGGGCAGTGAGAGCCAAGGGAGCAGAGGACGTGGACGTGGGGAGCCACCACAGCCGGCCAGTGCCGATGCAATTGGTGAGTGTTGCCCTCGCACGTGCTCCATCACTGGCACATACAGAAAACGCATGGACACAAGACTTGTCCCCACGCAGAGCCTGCACGGGACCCAAACCCTGCTCCAATCCTGACCCAGGGGCTTATGAAGACGTTGGGGGACATTTTCAGCATCAGGGCTTGATCTGGGGAGAGAGAAATTCCAAGGCGGGAGGGGGTTTTTGCTGGCTGAGGGTACCAGGCACTTGGCATCAGGCTGAAATGGGGTTTGGAGGGACGGAGGCGGATGCAGGCTGCTCAGGGAATTTTTTAGGGGGGGGCTAAACAGGCAACGCTGTCCCCTCAGAGCATTTGGGGCTCAAAGAACGGGCTGGAGTTAATGTGGGATCTCTCTCTGCAGATGAGGCCATCAGGAGAATTGTTGCCCTGCTCCAGAGTGCAGGAGATGAGCTGGACAGGCAGGTAAGCGGAGAGTTGTGGTGGGATCAAGGGAATTCGGGCCAAACTCTGTACTGCTGTAAAATAACTGCTGAGAAATGTACTGCTGAGAAAGTTGTGGTTGCTCAGCCTGGAGAAGAGAAGGTGCTGAGGAGATGTTATGGTCGTCTTTTAACATATGAAGGGGCCTATAAGAAACACAGAGTTTTTACCAGGGGCTGTAGTGACAGGGCAAGGGGCATCGTTTTTAAAGTGGGGAAATGTAGTTTGGGTTTAAGGAAAATAAAATGTTTACTGTGAGGGTGGTGAGACACTGGCCCAGGGCGCCCAGAGAAGTTGTGGAGGTGTTCAAGGCCAGGTTGGACAGGGCTTTGAGCAACCTGGTCTAGAGAAGGATGTCCCTGCCCATGGCAGGGGGGTTGGAACTCGATGATCTTTAAGGTCACTTCCAACCCAAACTATGATTCTGTGATTTTGTGAAAATAGAGCAACACCCTCAATTCCCTGGGGCAGGGAAACGCTCAGCAAAATCCAGGAAATGGCACCTTTTAATTCCCCGACTGGGTGTGATGGTGGCTGTCTGTCTGTCTGTCCTCCCTACGATCCTCGCGTGGAGTGAAGGCGTTGACACAAGGGTGACACACCGAGGTAATTGCCCATAACGTTTGTATTCACCTGCTTCTTCACCAGGTGAGGGAGGACGTGCGGCTACGGAAGTTCTTCAGAGACATGTCCTACAGCTCCTTCAAGAACCTGGCCGATGCCTACGTCCACAGGGAAATGACGGCCAGCAGACCCGACGTCAACCCCCAAGAGATCCAGTTTGCCTTCGCGGTCCACCTCACCGCCAAGGTGGCCGGCATCTGCAACCAGGCAGTCAACAGGATCATGGGCTTCGGCACCCGCTACCTGGAAGACTCGTTTGCACCCTTGTCCTACAGCAAAATTCTCCAGGTAGGGAGGAGAACCGGGTCTGGGGCTGAGCTTCCAGCAGCAAGTTAGGGCAAGTGGTGTAATTTTAGGGTGATCGATAGACCTGGGTGGGTAGCAGCGATGCTGGTTCATACTGGGGGGGATGATGGGGTGCTGGATCTTGCCCTGTTTGGGCTGCTTCTATCTTTCTCCAACACGGTCCATGCACACACACGAAGCAGGACTTGCTTTACCTGCGGAGACGCAGCCGGGGGATGCTCTGCAGTGCACGGCATTGCTGTCACCGGGTGTCACCGCAGCTTTCCCCGGGGAGAATTTCCTCCTCGAGCCACCTAGAAGACCAATAGCACCAGCTCCGTTCGGGAAGGGACCTCACGGATGTTTCCTTCTGTCTCAGCAGGACAGAGAGAAGTTCAGCACAGACAACTGCCAGAGCCCGGACTGACGTCGGCTGCTCCCAAGGGCCTGGGAAGCCAAGGATGGAGATTTACTGGCGCGGGGGACAGTCCCCGATGGTGGCCTGGACGGGGGGTGGTTTTCTGAGCTGTGGATTTAAAACCTTCTGAGGAAAACCACAGCGACAGCCACAGCAACACAAACTGCTTAAAAACCACCCGGCTGGGGGCAAGGAAGTCTGAAAAATCAAACAAAGCCCGAATTTCACCCTGTATTTGCATTTTAGCTCTCACCAAGGGCGTGTGTTGAACCTCACGGTTTGTGTTTGTGTATTTATTTACCTGCTTTTCTATACGTGTCTGTGAATGTAAAATACAGGTTTTGTAGCTTCTGCTGTCATCCCAATGTCCAGTTGAGGGGAAAAAACCCTAAAACTCGAATAAATTGGTTCCTAAATGACATCCAGCCTCGTCCAACGGGTGATGTGTACGGGCGTTATACCTGGAATAACGTTTGCTTTGCTGTTAACGGGAGCTGCTCCTTCCAAGCTGGATGCGAAGCGGCACGAAGGGAGCCTTACAGCAAACACACGGCGCGGTCCTGCTCCTTTTTACTATTTATAGCCGTTCCCTTTCCAGCAGCAGGAGATTTATGAGCCAAAGCAGCTTGATCTGACACCAAGAACTGGGTAAAGCTTCTCCCGAGCGGCGCAGGAGCTGCCCTGCCTGGTGCTCCCTCGAGGACCGAGGGGATTTACGGCTCCTGGGGTCTCACCTACGAGGCCTAAGAAGATGTGAAATGTCAAAGCGATTAAACCCTAATCGCCGGGAATGTTCCCAGCTAATCTTTGCCCAGACCCCTAAGTAGGACCATGGATTAAGGGGGAGGGATTGCCGGCGCTCAGCGTGATGGCACCAGGAGGAGCATCCCCCTCGCCAGGGTTGGACCCAGTCTGGGGGTGAAGGGGACAAAGTTTTGGGGTTTGCAGTGTGCAAGAGGTGGGATGACCCAATGGGATGAAGGTGACGATGGATCAAATGATGATGGATCAAATGATGATGGATGGTTTGATGGCACACAAACCTGCAGGGTCTGCAGGTGCCGTGTGTGGGGTGACAGTCCCCCGTGGGCCACCAGTGACAGCCTGTGTCTGCCCAGCACCTCTTCTCCTGGAGGATCTGGTTTTTTCAGACCTCTTAAAACTCTGAGTAAAACAGAACAGGGAAGCAGACCCTTTGGAGAAGGGCAGAAACCCTTCCCTGCATAGATCAACATCCCCCTGGTTGTGAAGCCTTTAAGGAAACGTTTGATAGATCCACAGAGGGTTCAATCACCAGCTGCTGAAAAGCCCGAAGGAGGAGGGGGGGACACACACCTTGTAGGGTCTCTGTCTGATTTATCCCAGGGTAATTAGGACCGTGAAAAACATCACATCCCACTCCTGGGTCCTGCCCCGGCGATGCCAGCCCCAAGCACGGCACCAGCACCCTGTTTCCTTTTGGCCGGGAACCAAGCCGGGAGAGTTTTATTGCAGGAGAAACCGAAACCGCTCTCGCCTTTTTTACAGCCCTCACCACGTCCCTGTCCCTTCCCGGGAGCGGGGGGGACTCTGCTGGGGCTGGGACCGTGTCGAGGACACGGCGGGAGGATCACGCGCTGGCCTGGCTTGTTTTGCATCTGAGCTCACGCGGGGCCTGGGATTTGCATGGAGCAGAAGAGGGTTTTGTCTCCTCGCCGGCTTCCCAGAGGACATCGTCCTTCCCTCGGCACGTGGGACGCGCCCTGCCAGGCAAAACAGTGAGAAAACCAACTCGTCTCTCCCATCCCCTTCCTCCTGCGCTTTTCCCGATAACACGGCTCGACCAAATATCCTCTTTCTGTGGTCGCTGGACCTTTTCCCACCCGTCGGGGCAGCGGTGCCGGGGAAATAAGGAGCAAAACCTGCGCAGCCCCTTGCATGGGGGGCTCCTGGGCCCAGATAACCCAACCCACAGCAGGGATGATGCTCCAGCCCGGTGCGGTGGGATGAGGATGGGACCAGCCACCGCTCCCGTCAGCGCAGCGCCCCGGGGCTGATGGCTCTCAAAGCCCAGGTCCCTTCCCCTGAGCGACTCCAGCCCCTCGGATTAATCTTTTGGTTATAAATTTGAGACCCTGGTTGCCCGCGGCCACTGATGATATTAAGAAGGTATTAAAGAAGAGCAAGTTATTAGCCCCGGGGGTTTTGATCGGTTTCCAACTCTGGGTATTACCTTCATCCTTCCCTGAACGCCCTGTCGTGGCTTCAAACAGCTCAGGCTATTGCCTCCGCCCGAAAATCCCTGGGATCACGGACACGGGCCATCTGGGCACTGATCCTGCCTGGCCACAAAGCAGCCCCGTGCCCCGCACAGCCCCCTGCCCGCCCGGAGCTCCCTGCGAGCCTGGGGGGGTCTCCTCTGGAAAGCATCTCCGGCTGCTTCTGGGATCTTGCGTCTCCAAAGTCGTTAGTCCCCGCTAATCCCGCTTTGGTGGCTGCCAGGTGTGGGGGGTGTGTGTGCTTAGAAAATCAGCCCGGCACTTAAATGAGCCAATTAATGCAAAATTTGCTGTCACTAAGAGGATGATGACAAGGTTTCATCTCCCAGGAGCGTGGCAGAGGGCCAGGGAGGGTGCTCTCCCCTGGGATGCTCTCCCGGGGCCCTGGTGTTTGGAGTGGGACAGGGTGGGGGCAGATTTTGCATCCTCCCCAACTCCCCCCCCCAGCCTTGAGAAGCCCCCCCCTAATTCATCACAGGACGGGGCAATTTGTGGGAAGTGCTGAGATGTGGCTCTGCACCCCCTCGGCTGGCAGAACCCCCAGGTGTGTCCCCAAATCCTGGCTCCTCTTAGGCTTTGAGGATCCCCAGGGCAGCCCAGGGTGCTGTGAAGTCCTTGGGGGTCTGAGCTGCCAACTTTTGGGGTGCTGCCCCCCCCGCCCTTGCCAGGTCAAACATGTCGTGTCCTTTCCTGTGCATGGAGACTTGTCCTCTTGTCCGTCCTGCCTTGGTCCCTGTCCTTCTCCCAGGGCTGGCCCTTCCTGGGCACGGGGCTGTGCTGTCTGATGGGCTTTCTCCTTCCTAGGGACCTTCTCGCATTCATAGAATCATAGAATCCTAGAGTCTTCTAGGTTGGAAGGGACCTTCAAGATCATCTTGTCCAGCCATCAACCTAACTCTGACAAAAATAAACACCCACGCAACAAACAAAATGCAACACCATCACTAAACCATGTCTCCC
>JAOXNO010000014.1:2034214-2044349 GCA_028565335.1 Limnodromus scolopaceus | reverse complement strand
ATAGTGCTTAGAGATATGGTTTAGTGATGGTTTTTATCAGGGTTAGGTTGATGATTGGACTCGATGATCTTAAAGGTCCCTTCCAACCCAGACGATTCTATGATTAAGGAAAACGTCAATGCCCAACTCTAGGATAAGGGCAAAAAAAAAAAAAAAAAAGAGCCAGCCTCACAGAAGCAACAACATTCCTGTTGGTTCAAGCCCTCCTCCCCTAAGTCAACAGCATGGGCAGGGATCTAAAAATGTGACACGTTATTGCACTGCTTTCCAAACACAGCTGGACAAGGGTATTACTCAAAACGCAAACCAAACCCACGGATCAGGCCACACAGGCCACGTTTTACTCTTAATCGTATCTCTGTATTATTGAGATTTTGTAAATCCATTTGTTTTAGCTTCTTAGCCAATCTTGCAGTACCAAGAAGTACAGACCTCAACAGTGGGGCTTGGAATGCAGAAGAAATCCAGGGGATCTGAAAAGGAGTGACCCAGATGGCATAAAGAGCAATTAAGAAATCCTGCTGTGGAAATGCAGAAGCTGATTCTTGGCCCCTCTCTGCCCTGCACCAGGCTGGGACACAAACCATGTGCATCCCTGTGTGATGCCCTGAGTTTTAGGTCTGTTGTTTTACCAGGGCAAATACCCTCATGCTCTTTGGCACGTGTCACTTCTCCATCACCGGGTCAGAAACAGCCACAGGCAGAGGGACCCTACTCATTTGTCTCTAGTTTCTTCATCCCAGCGTTGGAGACAAAGCCAAGCTTGGCCTTGTGTGAACTGGCCATTCAGGGTGGGCCACTTTGAAGCACGACTTCAGGTAGCCAAATGAGACAAAGGAATCCATGTGCACTCATGAAATGACTGACAATGCAGGGCAAGACCCAAAATAGGATTTTCCTCCTATGGCATTAAAATGAAGCAGAAGCCGACACAGCAGCGCAGTCAGGACACAGCAGGGAATGGGCTGACAGATGCCAGGAGGTTACCTTGGCTCCCCAAGGTGGCATATTTTAGCCTTGAGCTGACGCTAGGCCAAAATGTTTCTTTCCCAGATCTTCTGCAATGACAAAGCTGTGACCTCAGGGCTGCAGTGTTCCGAGAATCCAGTGGGGTTCCTAACCCACACCGGTTTTCTGATGTGCAAGTCATTTCAAGAGAAAGACTTTGAGGAATTAATTTCTGTGGGACAATGAATCACCTCAGCGCTTTGAATGAGATGTGCAGTTTTGTCAGACTTCAAGCACTAGCACGTACCTCGACAAAGGCATCAAACGTGCAGGGGATGAGCTGGTCCTGCTGTGTGCCTTGCGGGATTTAACTCACTGTGAGCTGCAGGTGCATTGCTTCCCACGCAGACCACTGAATGTCCAGAAATATCATCTCCTGCAACTGAGAAAAAAGGAAAAGCCACGTCCTGAATGTATTTTTCACTCAGCCATTTATAAAAATTCATTCCCCTTAGCAGTGTTTGGCTACTCTACATGCATCACCCTGGATGAGGAAGCTTTCAGCATGTTCAGAGCAAAAGGCAGAGGTCAGGGAGGGCTGAGCTCACACGAGCTCTGTGCTGAGTCATCTCCCAAAATTTCCTAACCCTGCTTTATTCATAGTAAAGTGCCCAACACGGATCTAAAAGCCCCACAACGGCTGGAAGATCCCTAGCAGGGACAAACCCTGTGTAGCACCAGGAAGAATTTTGAACCCTGCAGCTGCTGATGTCAAAGGCACTTGAAAAAAAAAGATACAGACTGGAAGATGCTGAGCTGGAGAGGGCTGTGTCTCACCAGAAGAGCAAAGCTCCTGTGAGATTTCCAGAACACGGATAGACTGTCCGTTGTTAGCAGCCTGCTTCCTCTCTCTTGGGCTCCGTGGGGATTAGCCTGGGCTGTATCCCCTGTCACACGTCAGAGGGTGCAAGGGTGGAACAAAAGGGTGCAAGTTCTGGCTTTGGCTTCACATTTAGATTAGCAAAACATCTCACAACACCGAAGGATTGCTCAGCCTTGTCTACAGCCCATGTCCTCCTTCCCCACACACAAGCCCAGCCTCATTGCCCTGCTGCTTCTGTGAGTAACCAGGAGCAACCTGTGATGCCACAGGGTCCAAACCAGGCATTCCCTACAGCAGAAGGAAAAAAAATAAAGGATTGAGGGAGAGAAAGGAATCGCTGTAGAAATTCAAGATAACAGTTTTATTTTGGATTGAAATCTTCTCATGCAAGAGTCTAACCTTAGCAAAAAAATCAGTTTATGCCCCTCTTTTCACCTTCATGGGAGCTGAACATTTTTTATTTGTGTCTAAACAGACTGTAAAGTGATTAATCAAGGAGTTTCCTTGGCACCTCCCCAGCTTAGTGCACTGAAACATGAGTGTGAACAAAGGTGTGGCTCTGGCAGTGGCCTGAACTTGCCCACGCTGGGGAAAATGCTGTTTCTCCCAGCTTGGCAACACGTGCTGTGCTCCCCCTGTGCACTTGCCTGCCTCTTACCGAGCTCAAGTGTTATATCAGCACATCGCACTGACCTGGAAACAAATCACTCGCTGCCTCCTCACCACAAAAGGCTGACGCTGGTCCCAGAGACCCAGCTCCCATCTGCCTGCTCCCCTTCCAAAACACCAACAGAGTTGATAACGTGATCAACGTTTTTGCCACTGACTTCAACGACAACCTTTATTATAAGTAGGAAAGAAAAGATAAGGGATTAATGATCCATCCTAGACTTTGCCTTATGAATTAGTATTTCTGCGACTTTGGCAGCTCCCAGAATGTGCCCCAACATACTGTTTTGTTTTTCTCTTTTAACAGGAATGCGGCATAGAAACCTCCAGCCCATACTATGTTTACCATTAGTTATAGAAACCCTTCCCCTGCTCATGTGACAAATATCTCATCCAGGCACATGACATGATGTCAGTGTCTACAGCAGCCAGATGAACTGTGCTGATAGTGATGAAAACCCCTGACTTCACAGGTGTCCTACGGCTGCAGGCAAAGGCTGTGCCATATGGTGCTCGCGGACAGACAACTGCTGTGAGACCAGGGCTCTCTGCTGTAGGTGCTTTCCTGCTGATAGCTGCCCATGCTTGGGGCTTGGAGGACGAAGAGGAGTTGGAAGCAGATCACTTCCAGTCTGAAGAAGTTAGGGCAGGCTCTATTTCACGTCAGGCTAGCTGAGGTTCTCTAGCTTTAGCAGACCTGTAAGATCACCCTGTTAGATTAATAAAACAGCTTAGAGCTGTAGATGTTACATGGTATCAGAGCAAAGTTGCATCACCCCCTCTTTTTAGGCAGGGCAAAAGACCTGGGAAGAAATCCTTCCCCATCAAAAGGCAGCCAGAGACACTCAGCCTTTCTGAGTGTTCACCATCTGCACTTATGGAGCTTTTCCACTAAGGAGCTTTTCTGTGCTCTTGGCTGCAGGGTTGCTGTTGCCACCCAGGACACCACATTAACACATTCTGGCAACAGAAGAGTCCAAGGAAAAGGCAGACTTTGCCCCTTAAAATTTTTAAGGCCCTCAGCAGTGCAAGGATGCAGAAACCCACAGGCCCCGAGGAAGAATCTGAACACCTTGCACATGCAGTTTAACAAAAAGGGCTATCTCATGCTCTGAAGAGAAAAACCACAACTTGCCAAACACCCTCCTTATCTTTACGGGGGCATTTAGAGTTTTTTAACAATAATGCAGCTACTACAATTAGTATAAGCCAGGACACCCAAACTTCTCCATGATTTGGGAGCACCAAGTCACAGCGGACATGACAACAGGCCTTTTACCTTAACATCCACCTCAGACACAGCGTAGGAAGGGGCTGGCACCTGCTGCACCTCAGAGCTGCCAGCCCAGGCCTGACTGTGAGCTTGGTTAAACCCCCAAGAAAGGCTGCGGCAGCCGAGGGGCTGCTCAGGTGGAGCCTGGCAGCAGAACCCGAGGGAGATTTGAAGGCCCCACCTCAGCACCACTAACGGTACAGGGGAGAGCCCCAATGTCAGGCCAGGCCTGGCCTCGGTGGGAGCCGGGCCGCCCCACAGCCTTAGCGGGGAGAGAGCAGGTCAGGGCCTCCACACCTCACACACCGCCCGCCCAGCCTCACTCCTGCCGCCACCCACCCCTCTTTCCTTTCCCTCTCTCTTCCAGCCCCACACCACCCTACGGAGAGAACCAAACACAACACCAAAACCAATCCGCTCGTACCAACAACGTTTCAAGGCCCACCCTCTCCCGGCATTTTTAAAGGCTCCCGACATGCGCATGCGCGCAGCCGACGCTTGCCGGGCCCGCCATGTTGGAGAAGGGCAAGAGTGAGGGCAGGAGGCCCCGCCCCCTCGCGCGGGTATAAAAGGCGGGCGGGGGCAGCTGCGCCTCCCTGAGGCAATGGGTTGCGGGAGGGGGTAGGCTTGGGGGCTGTCGCTCTTGGGTCCTTTATTTCCCTCTTTCTTTTATTTTGGTTGTTCTATCCTGCTCTTAGGCTGCTCTGTGTATATTGTAGGTGGGCAGAAGTCGAAGTCTAAAGCACTCTGGGTGTAAAGGCCAATGGTTTTCACTAGATCTTGGAGGGTCCCCAGGGACACCAACAGGCCTGAGGGAGTTAAGGGAGCTTTGCCTGAGCTTTCTCTGTGTGTAACTGCTTTCCTTGAAGGCAAATGAGCAAATGGACTTGTAGGCCTGAAACAGCATCTTAGGTTTTTTGCTATTTAGAGTTTGAAATAATAGGAAAAAAGCAAGCTGAGAGATCTTGGAAGAAGGTTGTGCAGCCTAGCTCTCCTGGTCAGAGCAATGTGAGCCAGGAGATCAAACCAGAGGGCTGGAGATGCGGTTTAGGTGTGTGGGACTGCTAGGCTTCAAAAAGAAAGGCTTCCTTGTTTGCAGGAGGAATTAATAAGCCTGAGTAGATGGGCCCATGTGTCTGAGGGCTCCCCCCAACACTTGGCAATAGTCACAGCCTCATGAAATGCAGCTGCTTGTGATGAAAGGCACCAGCTGCTTTGCACTGGGAAGAGATGGAAACTGTAGGCAGAATTCAAAATATTTTATCAATAAGGGCTTCAGCAACTTAAATAGTAAAAAAAAACCAAAAAACCACAAACCAAAAACCTGAGTCGTCTTCCTGTTCTGGGCATACAGTCAGGTCTGGCTCTGCCTGGTGGCACAAATGTTTCACTGAGGGAGCATTAGCTTGATGAGGACAATGGTCGTGATGTTCCTCGTAGGTGTTGGGTGCTTTCCTGTTCTGGCTGTTCAGCTTTAGCACCCAAAGCGACTGCAAGCTCCTGCAGACTTGGAAGAAGCAAGACTAAAACAATTATTGGGAAGTCTTAAGATCAGGTTTCCAGTCTTTAAATGCTTTGTACTGAAGTATGGCACCGAGCTCTCAGCAAACAGATGGTTTGACCTTCCTCCTGCCTGTTGTGTCAGAGCGGCTTGGGCTGTGAGTCGGTGAGTGTCTGTCTGGGAGCGGAGCGGGGTGGCCGTGCCATCTGGTGCCTGGCTCCGGACGCCCTGGATCATGCTGATTGTCGGCTTTTTGGGATGTATCCGACGTCGATAGGAGCAGCTCCCTGGCAGCACCTGTCTGGTTCGGAGCCCGAGCAATGAAAAGCGGCTCTTGGAAGGGAAAAGGCTCGGTGTGGTGGTGGTGTGCTGTCGGGTGCAATCACACAATTCAGAATAAAACCCTACATTTGAAGGAACAGTCTGCAGAATGGCTGTGACAAATGACTGGAGGAGGCCAACTGGAATTTGTTGTCCTTATGTCCATGGCGTTTAAAAGCCAGCAGGCTGTGCAGTGTGTGTTTTGTATTGCGTCATCATGCCAAAGTCAAGTAATTGATGGGACCAGTAACTATCTATATGAGAGCAGTAAATGCCTTGGAAAGATGAAGGAGACCTCAGGGAGCCTTTGGCATCTGTCACTGACGCTTCTGGGCACGAGGAGAATGCCAGTTGCTGGGCAGAGATTAACCTGGAGTGGCTTTTGTAGCCAGGACGTGTGAGTGAACCCTCTGGTGTCTAACAGGGCTATGTGTTTCCAAGTCACAGCCCTTTTTGTGCCTCAGTTTCCCTGTTGTAAAGGAGGGGACGCGGTAGGTTGTAGGCACAGGGGTAGGTGTGGGTATGGATTTATGGAGGTGCCTGTCTGGGTGGGTTGGTGTGAGATGTACCGTTTTCTATGAACAAGAACATGACTTGTTGATCAGATGGTGGGGCGGCAGGGATTCGGGTGGAGGGGAGGGGTGATGCTCGGAGGGCAGCGAGCACAGCAAGGCAGCAGCCCTCCCCGTCTGTCCCTCGTCTGTCTCCCTTTCTGAATGAGTCATGTCCCTCCTGTCCCTACGGGAGAGATACAGGATTGATGTAGAAATTTGGGCTGTGCTGGTATGGCCCACACCGGCACCAAATGTGGGTTAAAGCCAAAGGTTCCTGCTCCTTCTGGACACATAACTTTTGGCTTTAGCAGGTAGGAACACGCTGAGCCCCAGTCTGCTTGCTATATCCCTGCCCTTTCCCAGCCATATCCCTGGGGATAACCCACCAAATCCTGGTGTCCCATGGAGGCAGTGCAAAAAAATAAGGTTATTGAAAGGAGAGGAAGGGACAAACCCTGCAACATGCTGGCTGCTCTACCTGGTAGGAAGACACACAGACACACTCAGGCTTTTTATAATCAGTAGATTGATCACCTTTAATCCCATGGGATCCTGGGGAAACCCTGGGCTTGGCTGGATGGAGAGGGCAAGAGCTTTGTCTCGGCAGTGGAAGGGGGAATCTCCTGGCTCAGGGCTTTAAAAAGCGATTGATTGTAGGATAAAATAGGATTGAGCCCAGTGCAGGCTGTTGCAGCACTGGTAGGAATGCAGAACTGGTAGCAATGCTCTTTTTTTGGGAGAGGTGATGGTCCTTAAAGCTCTTTGTTCACCCACAGGAAATCTTTAGTGCTGTACGTTGGGGACAGTCATCGTCTCTTCGCGTCCCTGCACGGGGGAGCCTGGTGTGGGAGCGTGGGTTTGCAGAGCTCTAGTGGTGGATTTCTGCAGAGCTTCACAAGAGGGCAGAAAACGGCTGCGGAAACGCGTGCGACTCCGGCAGCCTGACAGCGAGTTTCTGATGGAAAATTCTTAGGGACGCTCTGCTCTGCTGGGAGGCAGGAGCGTGTTGTGGTTTTGCTGGTGTAAACACGTAGGAGAGAGCAAAACCAAGAGAAGCCTCCCTGCCATGAGCACCCTGTGGGAACAGTTGTGCATTTTGTATGAGCAGAGTCTCTGCTACCCTTGGCCCTCTGTCTCCGGGGGAGGGCAAAAGGGGATTTATTCCGGATACAAGCATGGGGAAAATGGGGAGGAGAAATGAAGTTATGGAAGGGTATTCACTCAAAATTGTGGGACGTTGGAGAAGGGATGGTTGGACGTGGTTGTGTGGTTATCTGTTCCCTCGTGGGGCTTAAAGTTCAGCCCCTGTTGTCCCAGACACGCTGCTTCTCCTGTTCCCAGCAGTTCCCAAACAGGAATTGTGGTTTACACCTTTGCATTGAGCTGGAAATTGGTGTGATGGAAGATGTGTGTTCTCCCTGGTACATTGAACCCACCAACCATCAGCAGATGTGGACAGTGGATGGGAGACCCATCGCCTGGAGTGTGCGCAGCAGCTTTCAGGGCACCTGTACTTTGTTTTGCTCAGGTCTGGCCGAGGGAAAACCCTGCCCTGGCCAGGTCAAAGCCTTGGCCCTGGGGAGCCCCACGTTTGCCAGCAATGTGAAGCCATAAGAGGAATTTGTATGTGCAGAACTAAAGTCATCACCCACATGAGCAGGTGCCTAACCCCTGTTTCTCCAGCTGCTGTTAGACGGGGTGCCCAGGGTGTTTTGAGACCTCCTTCCAACAAGCCTCACTGGTGAAACGAGGCACAGAGCGATGCTCTGGCCTTAGTCTGGCACCCCAAGGAGGAGCAGTCCCAGCTTGTCCTTTCCTCCAGGCCGTGACCGAGCCTCGGGCAGCCCTTTTCTCCGCACCGGGGTCAAATGAGTGTCTTTGAACCCTGAGAAGGAAGCTGGAAGTGCTTATTTTCCATTCCTCTTTTTCTAGCAAGTTCATTGCACCTTGGGCTCTAACTTGTTGGTAACATGTTGCTCTAGGCTTGGGATGGGTGTTTTGTGTTGTTTTCCTTTTTTCCCCCCAATTTTGAAGCGGAGGAGGCCACCTCAGGCTGTGGATGTTCTCACTCCCCTCCATTGGTTTGTCTATAGGAGCAGAGCCCAGGAGGCCTGACTCGCGTCCTCCCCGATGCCCGTAACCCTGAGACAGCACCCACCCACTCACCGTGGGAGCAGATGGTGAACCCTGTGGAGCAGACGGTGGCCCAAAATGAGCTTATAGTGTAACCCCACATGGCAGCCCCTGGGCGGGGAACGCTCCGGGTTGCAACCCGGCACCTGGGAGTGAACTAAACATCCTGCAAAGCACAGTCTTATCTCTTCAACCCTCATCTGGGAGGTGGGATTTGCCTGGGATGTCCTGACAGCCAGGCTGACTCCCTGGGAAGTGCAGAGCTGCATCCAGTGCTGGTGGCACCTGGGCCACCAGTTTTCCCCAGTGATGGAAGGTGGGACGTGCTCACATGGGTCTGCTTTAGGAAATCAGTGCCAAAGTGTTTAAAATAATTTACAGGCCAGTTTTGCTTTTCAGTTTTTTTTTTTTTTAAGGTCCTAAAAATAAATCTTTAGTTGTAAAGCAAAATAAAAACACTGCCATCTTTCATTCCAGTTATTGTACAGTAGCTGGCATTCTTTAGACAAAGCTTAAAATAACCGTGAACGTACCAGTGAAAATAAATGGGTGAGTCATGTTTGTTAATGCAGGATTAGAAGTATTGCTCTTGGCTCTCCTGCCGCGTAACATCGCCTGCTCTCTCAAGCAGATACGAGGATTTGGCATGAAAATTTGGGATCCAGCAATTCCAGGTCCTCCTGAATAGGATCTGTGTGAGGAGGTTTTGAACCCTGGACTGTTTTTTGTTTATTTGTACGGTCTCCATTGCTGTGGTGGTGTGGTGTGGTGTGGGCCATGTGGTGTGAAGCGTCAGTAGGAATTAGACTTATGCCTTGGTCTTTGGCTGTGCAAGCCCGATTTTGAGGGGTTTAATGGGGAAACTCACTCAAATGCTCGTCTCCAAAGCGGCTGTGGGCTGGTCTGGCTCCTGCACTCCTCTCTGCTCCACCTTTGTGGATCTTCTCCCTGGGGCAGGAGGTGGGAGAGGAGGAGGAGGATGGTGCCAAGATGGTGTTTTCACAAGTAACTCATGGGCTTGAGGCCACACGGGGTCCTTCAGCTGCTCTTTCACTACAAAGATCCCAAATTTCTCCTTAGGATGGAAGGGTTTCAGGCTTGCTGGTGTTTGGTGCTCTGCCTCCTGCCTGCAGTTGGATGCAGAGCGGGGCAGGATTAAAGTCACATTTCTCAACTGGTTTTGGGGGTTCTGGAGAGGGAGAACAGAACAGCTATGGAGTGGAGAGCTGTGACCTGTGGTGATGTGCTGTTGGACATGGCTTACAGGTTTGATGCCTATCAAAATTAACTCGTTGTGGCCAAAACAATGGGAATTAGTGACCAGCAGGACAGATGCTAGAGTTTTCCCTGCAAGTTGCTCACATGGAGGTTTCGGGGTGTTTTAAGGAGACATCGATGAACCTGTGTGTGGAGAAGCTGTTATCTCCAGCGCTTAAAGCCTTTGACAGCCCAGCTCTGCTGAATCTTGCTGGTGCTCTGGAAGGAGCTACCTTCCTGGCTGCCTGGAGGTGACTGTCCCTGCAGGAGGGACAGCTTAGTGCTCACACGTGTGTGCGTCCCGCTGCCGTGGTTCACAGCCTGCCCTGTCAGCACATGCTGCAAGTGACACTGATTGAAGTCAGGTGGTGACATAAGGCAGCGAGGGAGGTGAGAGACGGCAGTGTCAGCTGGGTGCCTTGTGCGGTGGGGGCAGAGAGCTGCTGGGGGCACAAATACAGTGTTCTGGCCTTTTCATAGAATCAGAGAATGGTTTGGGGTGGAAGGGACCTTAAAGCTCACCCAGTGCCACCCCCTGCCCTGGGCAGGGACACCTCCCACCACACCAGGTTGCTCCAAGCCCCCTCCAACCTGCC
>JAOXNO010000014.1:1959807-1971494 GCA_028565335.1 Limnodromus scolopaceus | reverse complement strand
TAAAGATCTGGGTTCCTGAAGATCTGGGTTCCTGAAGATCTGGAGCAGTTGGGCATTTCAAGCAATGGGATGGGGATGCTGGGGGGGGGGAGGTACAGCTCCGGGCCATCCCGGGGGGTACCAGGAACGCCGGTCCCCATCCCCAGTCCCCGCCGGGTGACAATGGGCTTCCAGGAGCAGGGAAGGGCTGGGAAAGGTCAGGCAGAGCTCGGTGAGGGGAAGACGCAGTCGTGGGGCCGAATTGCCTGAAAGCTGAGGTTTCCGCCCCGGGAATGCCAAGTGCGAACGCATCGCCCAGGCTCATGTTTCATAACGGAAAATGCTGCATGCTGCAATAGTTTCAGCCACTGCAGTATGCCAGTGTGAGGCCCAGGGGAGGGATAATTAGTATGACGGCACATTATTTATTAAGTCTTAAATTTTCTATGCTAGGCATCGGGAGGGATGAGTAAATAAATCAAGCGCTTGGATTTTATTTATTTATTTAGATGACACTTCCATCACCAGTATTTCCAGGATCACCAAAGACACCTCCACAAAGACACATTGAAAATGAGTTGGAAAAAGCATCTTTTTTTATATCTATATATAAAACTGGAGCAACTATGCTGTGGCCTATAATATATTTATACTGCAGTGAAATTTAACCAGTAATACAGTACAGCTGCATGGATATTTGTTGCATGAATCTGAATATTTAATACACACACAAATATATATTTTCTTAGTAGACTATACAGTATTCATGTTTATAGTGTTTATAGATTCTCCGGTGGCTCGAAGGAGATTCGTGGAAGTTAAAAAAACCCCCATTATATTTAAAAACTGGATGGGGAAGGCATGTGCTGACAACAGTTTGAGAGATAACAAGGCAAAGCCTGAGTGTCCAAGCATCCAGACACGAGAGCCGACTAACGCAAGCGAGGGAAGGTGAGCTGAAAGTTAAACACCTGCACTCATTATAGGGCGAGTAATTAGTCATTAATCTTGGTGTCATGAGCAGAACCCACGGCGGATCAGAGAGGGCACGAGGAGCAGGTGGAATAGCAGGTACCGGCTCTCCTGACTTGTTTGTTCAGCAATTTTCAGCTGTTTCCTGTATAATTATCGTGTGTGTGTATATAGATATTTAGAGAGCGACTATAGGGCCGAATCCTCAGCAAACGTGAGCACTTGGAGCATTAGGGACTTCCCAGCTCAGGGGTTCTGTGGGATGGTGGGACACGGGCTGGAGCAGGATGACCTGCCCTAAGTGCCCATGGGATCAGCAAGGCAAGGTGCATTTTGGGCTGAAAAACACCTTTTCAACCATGTAGAGCCTCAGGGCTGGTGGTTTATTCCTTTGTGGTGGAGAGGATGCGTGCTGAGGGTGGGCTGGATCTGAGCTGGCGCCTCTGAGCCTTGGCTTTGCCTCCTCCCAGGGTTTTAGGAAGGGTGAGTCGAGGTGCAGAGACCCCAAGGTTGTCTCTGCTGCTTCTTCATCCCGGTGTTATTTGGGGATAGGTGGGGGCTCTTGGTCCGGGGGGGGATCTCACCTGCTTTCCCCATTCCCGTCAGGATTTCCTTGTGTTTCCCCCCCTCCATTGCTGCCAATCCCCAGGGATGGGCATCCCATTCCTCTGCCAAGCCAAGGAACAGAGGGATGAAAACCTCTTCTGAGATCATGGTTGAGCAAAACCTCCCCAGAGTGCAGGATGGGGCTTAGCAACCTATTGAGTTGGGGTGAATTGGGGCTGAATTGGGGCACACTCAGTGCTGTACCGCTGCGGCGACGGGGGGGCCCAAGGAGGGAACCCCATTGCAGAGTATGTGAAGGAGGTCAATCAAACCCTTCCTGAGATCAGAGAGGAAAACCATATTAATAACAATAAAATCAACGGTGCTAGCGTATTCTACAGCAATGGTTCCAAATGCTGCTTTAGGGCTGGATCCATCTCTCGTGCTGATGTGGCTCCTCTGGGCCAGGTGGAATCACTCCTCGTTTTTACTTTATTGGTTGATTGATTCAGGCCTGGCTATAATTAATGCCAAGTGTCCATGATTAGTGCACGAGAGCCCTGGCTTCTGCTGGGTGTAGAGGACCAGCAGCATCAATGTGTTGGGTCTTAAAGGTGCTCAGCACCACGCAGCATGGGACCCCCAGCCTGTCTTTAATTACATCTCGTTATATTAGGAGCCCTCTTCTCCCTCTCTGCTGCTCCAGCTCTGAAATGGGAGCCCCTGAAGCCTGCTAACATCTTAAATGCACACAAAAAAAGAAGCAATGCAACCGAAAGCAATAAATCTCTGCTTCTGAAGCTCATCCCATGGAATTGGATGGGGCTGTAGCGAGCTGCTGGCTTGGGCATGATTCTTGGGGTGGTCAGCCAGCTTCCATCCATCCGGCTCATGGTGGGTCTCAGGAGAGATGTGAACTTGCATGGGGAAGCTGCCTGATGCACCGGGATGCTGCCCGCCCACCCATGGGTGCTCCAACCACCGGCAGTCCCATCCCTGGTGGGTGGGAAAGCACCGAGGGCAGGTTTCCACAGGTTTTTGGGGAGGATGTTGGCCCTCAACGAGACATTGCAAAGTGCCCGGTTGGTTCATGCCCACGGGCTTCCAATGGCTTGGGGTGAGCATCCGCCAAAGCGCTGGGTGCATCTTGGGAGCTTGAGCACTGTTGTGGTTTGGTAGGGATCATGAGTTTTCTGAAAGAGGTGTTGTTTTGGGCACGGTGTCCCTGTGGGCTTTCCGAGGCTAGGCAGGAGGGGAGAGTGGCTTCGTGGGCAGGATCAGTAACCTGGTCTAGTGGGAAGTGTCCCTGCCCAGGGCAGGGGGGTTGGAACTCGATGGTCTTTTAAGGTTCTTTTCAACTCTGACCATTCTATGATCAGGCACATCCAAATCCACGTGTCAAACTGGGGGGTCCCGGCTGCCTTGGGAAGCCCCAGAGCCACATTGCAGGGATGAACGGGGCCAAAGAGCAAGAGGCCACGTTCCTCTTGTTGTCACCGATGTGAGCTGGCATCTGTCCCCATGGCAGGGCCAGCATGGCCAGTCCCTTCCTTAGGATGGATTCTGCACCTCTTGTGCTGACCCAGGCAGATGTTGCTGGGGAAATCAGAGTCCTGGTGGGAGACCGTCTCTGCTGCCCTCGGCACCGTGTTTGAGAAATAGGGAATGCACCCGGATAAGCACTTGGATGTTTGGTTCAGGGCAAAAAAGGTCTGTGGGGGCTGTGGCTGGAAGCGATGTGTCAGGCTGAGCAAAGCAGAAGGGTCCAGGTTTCTCCCCCGCACAGAGAAATGGTTCCCCTATAGCTTTTAATGGGATTTGTGCCTGCAGGTCGGAGCTCTAGTGCTATTTCTAGCTTTGCTTCTGACTCACTGATGTGATCTTGAACCAGTTTTTCAGGAGGAGACTGTGAATTTTTTTCCTTTTTTTTTTTTTTTTTTTTCTTGAGGAATTTGGTTTGAGAGACTCTGGGCCCTTTTCTGCAGAGATGCTCCCCTTGACTCTGGAACTGTGCGAAAACGAGCTGCAAAGCGGCTCAGACTGAGGATGCTAAATTAGGGACCGGGGAGGGGGAGAGTCCCACTGTCTATGTTAGAGTGTACTGGGCCACCTAACGTAGGTGGTGTGGTTACCTCTCCTCCTCCTGTGGAGATATTTGCTGCTCTGCAGGGCTGGGGTGGAGAACTGAAGCTCTCTGGTGTGAGAAGGTGCTCCTGGGTTGGCACCCAGAGGAGACAGCATCTATATTCTAGCTTAATCCTTCGTGCCATGGTTTTGGACAGATGGAAAGTGGTGGTTACAGCACGGTGTGTCTTCTAACACCCAACCACATGCCTAAATCTGTGAGTAGCCCATCAGTTCTTTGCTATCTTCCAAAATCTCTGCTAAGGGCAATGGGTTGAGGCTTATGTACGAGCTGGACACTGCCAAGTGATTAGGGCTGTGAGGAAAAAATTATTTGTAGGGGGTGATATGTTTCACCATGAAAACTAATCTCTGCGGTGATGTTTTGTGTCAAAGTCCTACAGATCTGCATCCTGAGCTACACGAAGAAAAGGATCTCTAGTTGGTGTTATGGGAGTGTAGCACGTGGGTGTATAAATATGGGCATATTTGTGCATAAATACACAGAAGGAGAGAAAAAAGACAGAGGAGGAGGAGGTATTTCAGGAAGGGCCTTGCTTTGTTATCAGATAATTCCTGGGTCAGCCCTTGAAATTGCTGCCAAAGTCTTGTAGCTCTTCCAGAGCTTGCGATATGCTTAGGGATGGGTCCAAGCAAAGAGATTGGGATCTGGCCTTGGGAGTGGGAGCATCCTGAGGGGCTGGTGGCATCTGGCTCCTCATCCCTCTGCAAACCCGCAGCTTTGCAGCATCTGGATCCCGAATCCCTGGCTCGGGCCCATCAGGACTGTTTCCGTGACTGTGCAGGCAAAGCCAAGCAGAAGTTGGTGGGGCTTGTTTGCGATGCAAGGGCTGCGCTGCACTGACTGGGGGTTTGGCTTCTTTTTTTGTAATGGCTGGATTTCAAGTCCCTCGAATCATGCTGGTTTTTGGTCCCAGGGCAGTGACAAGAAGCATCTCCCTGTGTTTGGAGCCAGGGTGGGTTTATCTCAAGGTCTACATCCATGGAGGAATCCTAGGGGTTTCTTCTGTCAGAGAGAGCTGCTCAACGTGCTGCTGGGGAGAAAAGGGCTGAGGGGCGAGGAGAGGAGGAGTCAGCCCCGAATTATTTCGTTTTGCACCCAAAAAAAAGGCTGGGGCTCCCTCCTGACACCCCTGTCAGCATTCAGCCTCCTCCATGGCCAGTGCATCCCTTGGTCCCTCCCATCAAGGACCGGCTACTGCGTCCCACTGGGAGCCCCAAGGCGGGATAGGGTCCCCCCTGTGCACCGGCCACTGTCCTGCCCTCAGCCAGAGCACTGCCTGTCCTCAGCCCCGTGTGAAGGGCACCCCACGGCCTCCTTCTCCCCATGATCTTATGGCATTTGGCTGCTGGAATTTCATCCCCCCTCTTTCTCAGAAAGGGGTGCTCCCGTCCTGCCGCATCCCATCGCGGGGGAGAGGGACCAGCCACCGGTGGTGCAAATCATCCCTGAGAGCACAGCACTGGTTTACACCCGGGGACGAGATCTCCCAGCCCAATCGTATGTGAGGAAAGATAAATTCCTTATCTCTGTTTTTCCTCTGGGGGCGACGGTTTGGCTTGTAGGAGCTGCTGGATGTCACATAACCATGCAAAGTCCATCCATGTGGACCCTCATGGGGATCACGTCCCCTCCCCAGCCCTACCTGGCTGTCCTGAGCTTGAGGTTGGTCTTTCGGGTGTTGGTTTTATTATTATTAATTATTTTTTTTTTCCTAATTTTTCTGCTGCCTATAAGACTGTAATTATCCGTTTGCACTTGCTCCCTCATTGCTTGAGACTGCGCTCTTGTCCTCCAATGTCACACGCCGAAGCGCAAGGGGAAAATATGGGTATTGGATCAACCCCGCGTGCGGTGCCTAATTTGAGCGAATCGATAGGAAGAGGAAATCCAAGAAGGACTCATCCTAAGGATGCTGGAGCTGAACCTTTTGTTTCCATGGTTACGGGAGAAATGGGACCAGGAATGGAGAGAGGCCTATAAACTGTTAAAGGAGGACTCGTGGGAATTTCAAGTCATTTAACCATGCGTTTGCTAGACAAAAATTTAGACACCAGCTGTATCCCAATTGCACAGTGTGTATAGACGTTACTGCTCTTATTGACGCCGCGGGGGTGTCCTGGGGGTCGGGTGGATCTACGGGCTGCGAGGCACCCGAGTCAATAAGGCTGACCATTGTATATAGGTATACAGATCTGTGTACATACATATTCCAAATGAGCATTTGCTGTCTGGTTTATCATGAGTGTATATAATTTATTCTTCACAGAGTATCACAATTTTTGTAAATATCGGCACTAATTAAGAGAAAATAAATATGTATATTATTGAGGAGTTATTTTGATATCAGTTCTGTGGAGGCTGGGGGAGAAAAAGACAAGAAACTGTAATTTTGGTAGGTGGGGTGTTTTTTTTTTTCTGTAGGTCTAAACCTTCTGTGAGAAAGGAAAGAAACAGCCTTGAACCGCGGAAAAACCAGTTTGTGCTCCACCATCAGCCGCTCTGCAGGGGCTGTTGGAGTGGGAAACCCCTGGGAGAAGCCGATGGGTCTCTCGGTGTTGGGCACCAGCGAGGACGGACACACTACATGGTCTGTATGGGATCCCCCGTGGGATTTGCTTCAAAGAAGCTCAAGCAGCCACGCAGGTGGAGGAGAAGGGGCTGGAGATGGGGTCAAGCCCACGATCCCCACTCCACCGACTGGGATATCAACCACATCCATGCAGGTAACGGGGAATGGGTGGTGCTGGGGGGAAACCTGCTCTTGGGAAACCTTCCAGGCACCCAACGGGTATTTTTTTTAAGCTGGTGATCCCTCTTGGAAGAGGGAGAAACAAACAGGCAAGGATGGTGATGATAGCACATCCTCTATGGGGTTACAAACCTCGTGTCCCCAGAGATGTCTCCTAGTAGGATCTCCAATGGGGAACGGGTATGGACACCTCAGGATGGCTTTGGCTCCTCTTGCAGAGCAGTGGTTTGTTTGCTCTGTCCCCAGAGCAATATTTTTTCCTACTGTTTTGTCTTCTCCTCTCCTACGAGTGTCTTGGGGCAGCAAAGGGGAGGGGAGGTTTTGGGGGGACTTGATACTTGTGTTTTGAGGTTTGCTCATTTGCTCGGTGGCTTTTACAAGCAGTGTGGCTGTTCTGGGCTTCCCTTCTCACAGGGGAGAGCCGAGGTAGCCCACCTACTCTGTGCTCATGGAACGAAGAGTAAAACATAAGGAGGAGACATCCTTCTTCTCCCATGGCATGGGGTGGTCCTGCCCGGCTCTGGGAAGTGGCACCACCCAGTATCCCAAGCACTGGAGGTTAGCAGTGCTAAACCTCCACCTCAGCCACCCCAAATCCCCTCATATTGGTTGTGGAGGAGCTCCTGACATGGACTCGTTGTCAGGGTCCTTGGGTTGGAGTGTCACTTGTGCCAGGAACGCCCTGGTGTGACCCAGAGGACATGGTGTCCCATTCTGTGCCTCAGTTTCCCCATCTCTTACACAGCTTGCTGAGTTTTCTCCAAGGAGCCAGCAAATTGCAAAGCTCAGCTAAATATTGGGACAGCAAAAATGCTTAAATGGGTGGCTGAACCCATGGATGGATGTTGTTAGGAGGAGAGGAGGTATTTAAGAGCAGCCAATTCTGAACATTAAGTATGGAAAACCATTTGTGTGCATAAAAAGTAACATTAGTATTTAGGTGCAGTGCATCCTGAGCGAAATGTCACAGTGTTTGCTCTAACACAGAGTGGAAGCAGTCCCCAAACTGGGCCAGTTTGTGTTCCTCAGCCCCGTTTCCAAGCCCAGGAGAAGCTCCAGCTGGCTGCGGCAGATGCAAACCCTCCCCTTATCCGTGTCCCCTCGGCTTGTGGGCTCATAAATATCTAAACACAAAGTGGTACAAGGAGTTCGCAGAATAGAGTCTGCTCTGCACAGGCTCTCCGAAGAGATGGCAGGAGGAGGCTGCGAGGCAGATACAGTAATTATTTTAAATTGCTGGTCTATCAGCGTGCTCACCATCCCGGCAGCGCTCGGAGGATGCGGGAGATGCCGTCAGGGGTGTTGCATCCTCCTGCCAGCCGAGGTGCTTGTGCTTTTCCACCCTTCGGAGAGACAAGGAGAGGGATGGAAGAATCACACCGTCCAACGTGGAGACCTCCCCGTGTTCGGGCAGCCCTTTCGGCATCTCCCAGCCCGTGATCCCGGCTGCGGCGAGCGGCTGATCCCCGCTGAGCGCAGCCTGGCTGGTTACGCCTGTGCTAAATGACCTACTTTCCTCCACTTTCTTTGCCGAGCGTCGCCTCTCTGCCAGGAAAAACCCCACAAAACCCCTCACGGATCCTCTCCGGCTCATAAATTAAAGACCTCCAAGGTGGCACAGTGATGCTCTTCAGGGAGGACCATCCCACACAACCTCCTCTCTCTGCTGAGGGGCTCAAGCCCTCAAAATCCTGCTTGTTTACATCAAGGAAGGAAAAGATTCAAGCGCCAAGAAAGCACTACCTCCGTTACTGGTCCTGAAAAGCTCAGGATGCTCAAACCCCATCACAGCCCATCGCCTGTGCCTCAGGGACAAGCGGGAATTTTTAGCCCTCCTGGCTAAGTAAGAGAGTCCGCTTCCATTTGGCAAAGTGGGCACTTGGATCCTGAAAGCATCTCCCGGACCAGAGCTGGGAAGAGGCCATTAAGTGAGATGCTGAGAGCGGGGAAGGGAAAATGATCCCGCACTCGGGATGCTGCCGCCCTCCCAGTGATGCTCTGTGGGTGCCCGGGGCGGTGGGGCTCGGGCAGGAGCTGATGCAGAGTTAAACCATCGCTGCTGCGGCGCCGTCGAGTCGGAGTAGCCTTAACCAAGCATCTAAGTGCCAAAAAAAAATATAAAAATTGCAAGTGTGGGGGTGTGAAGTGGGGCCCCCGCAGCCTATCTTTAGGTAACCTCTAGGCAAAGGTTCGGTGCTTGCACAGCTCTCGCCGAGATGCACATTTATCCTGCAGCTCTGGAAAATCAGGCCAGGTCCCTCTTTCTCCTTCCCACTTTCTCTTTACTCCTTCTTCTCCCTCCTTTGCATTTGTGCTGCGTGTTGAAAAACCTATTCCTGGGCGCAGCGCTCTCATCCGCATCCCGGTGTGGTGTGTGGGGCAGGAGAAGGGGAGCTTTGGGCAAAGGAGAGCAGAATCAGGGTATTAAAGAAACATCAATCTCGGCTTTTACGGATGCAGAATTGAGTCTGCTGAGGCCCCAAGAAGGCAGGATCTGCTGAGGAGCTATGAAGCATTAGGGCAGACAAAATAATGAGGTGTGATCCAAGGATTAAAACCAGCTCTACCCCAATATTTAGAGCTACCCCAATATTTAAGCTCCTTGCTCCAATGTTACCCCGATTCCAATGGGAAGGCAGGTACCCGGCTGCCTTTCTGGGTCCTGCTTGGACATGGCTTGTCCCTCTCTGTGCTGGGGAGATGCAGAACAAGCCATGGTGAGACTGCTTCAGCTTTTTACCCTTAAAAATGGTGGGAGAAGCTGGATCCGGGGTGCCCGGGACATTTCCCCAAGGCTCAGCAGAAGGTTTGTCCCCCTCCTGCTCTCTGTCCCTTGCTGTCATGGGGGCAAAGCGTACTCAGCGCCCGGGTGGGCACAGGAGATGGGGTCATTGATCCAAGCCTGAACTGCAAAATGCTCCACGGATGAGTCTTGGGGAGATTATTGGT
Source organism: Limnodromus scolopaceus (assembly GCA_028565335.1). Classification (NCBI taxonomy): domain Eukaryota; kingdom Metazoa; phylum Chordata; class Aves; order Charadriiformes; family Scolopacidae; genus Limnodromus; species Limnodromus scolopaceus. The sequence continues at coordinate 1,962,150 of JAOXNO010000014.1, read as the reverse complement.
CTGAAGGATGGTTTGCTGAGTTTGCAGGGACCCGAGGGGAGCTGGCTCTTCAGCCTCGGGGTAAACAGAGAAACCCCAGGGCTGACGAGAACCCAGGGAGCTGTTTCGCTGCAGTTTTAATGCAGCCAAAATCAGCTCCCGGGAAGAGCAGGGCTGGGGTCCGGGGAGCTGGAGGTGCCAAGGTCATCCTGCTCCTCGCATCCTCCTGGAGATCAGCCGGCCACGATCCACCAGCTGCCCCCGTGCCTGCCCCAAACCTCCCTCCTGCCTCTCCGCTCCGCAGGCACCGGCCAGGATCTGACCCCAAGGACACATTTTGGTTTTTTTTTTCCCCCAGCGAGAGGTGAAGGTGGGGGACAGCCCAGGGAAGCAGAACAAATCTCTTCTGCCAGGCACCTGCTCCCTGCCTTGCAAAAAACCGCCGACGGCGCATCGTTTGAGAGCGTAGCCTTTCCCGCTTAGGCGCGGGGTTGTCTTCCACTGTCCTTTTATCCTTGGCTAATTAAAGGCAAATCTCTGCCGAAGGAACACAGTTCTTCATAGCTTGAGCCTTAATAACTAGAAAATGGTTGCGAATGCTCGGAGGCAGTTGCAGGAATCCTGGGCAGAAATAACATTTTTATCTCGCCGCTCACCAGCTTCGGCTCCGGGGATAATAAATTTCCACGTTGTAGAAGGAGGCAACAGCAGATACAGCCCCATGTTGTCTGAGTTTACAAAAGGATCAGTTGGATGGACCAAGTAAACTCCCCAGTCATCCCTGGGGAGGACCTTGGAGATGATGCAGCCATGGTGAGGTCCCGCCTGGGTCCCCCGGGATGCTGTGGGGACCAGTTTGGGTGAGCCCCACCTGAGTAAACGAAGGTGTTCGCTGATCTCTGGGCACTCAATCCTTCTCATCCCTAAGGAGATGCCTACAGGCAGTTGAATTACACCTGGAAGGGGCATCACCCAGCTGTAGCTGCTGGAGAGGAAGGTCCCAGGTCCCTGAGGTTGGGTGAGATCTTTGAGATGGGTCCTGGGGAGCCCAAAACCAGGCTGGGAAGGTGGAAAGGGCAGAGGGAAGATGGACCACGACGTTTACCTTCCCATTTTTGCTGTGGCTGCTCTTTGCTCCCTGCCAGCACTGCAAGGTGGAAGGGCTTTGCTCCAAACCTCGTGTTTTATCCCCGTGGGAGGGGCTGAGCAGCCCCAGGGGAAAGGAATGGGGCTGGAAGCTGTTTTCTCCAGCTTCAGCTGTCTCAAACCAAGCAGCCTGGTCTGCTGGGGTACCTGGGGCTCCGTCTGTGCCCAACGGAGAGACTGGCACCTCCAAGGGATGGAAGGATGAAGCTCCCCTTGGCTGTTGGCCTCCCTCCAGCAACTGCACAGGGGGTCCAGATGGTTGCAGCTTCTTCCACTTCCAGACTAGTCCGGTCCCCGCTCTTAAGCATTCACATGCTGGTTATTTCCACTCTTTAAAAGGCAGAAGGAGAATTTAACCCTGAAGGACCTCCATCAGAAAAGAAGAATGCTCTGCACTTGTGGAACGTCTCCCAGCCAGGCAGCCCAAAGCACTTTAGTCACAAATGTTTTTAAAGGTTCTGGGTTACTGTAATGCCCTGAAACGCTTAAGGATATATAAAAAGCCAAAAACCAGTGGAGCATTTGGTATAGCAGGGCATAATTTCATGAAGACAGACACACACGCACACAAAAAAAGGTTGTGGCATCCAAAAAGGGCTGGCAAGAGGCAGGCAGGCATTGATAGTAACTATTATTATTCTGCTGGTGACGTTACGTGGCTCTTACACAGTGCTTTTCATTAGTGGCTCTAAAGTGCTTTAGGAAAGAGGAGATTCAGATGTCTCGCCCGTCTGCAGCAATCTGAGCGGAGGAGCCCGGGCGATGGCCCTTACGCAGGAGCTCTCGCTGCAGCCTCCCCGGTGGCCGGGCAAGGGCAGCTCTTGGCCACCCCAATGGCCTTTCAGTTATTCTTCAGCTTCTCAAAGTCTCCCTGCGCTGCACGTCCCAGGGCACATGGTCCTGCCAAACCAGTGCAGAGCTGGGGGCGGACACCCCCCTTTCCATGAACAACCCCCTCCCCAACAGCCCCCCCCGACATTCCCATTCCACCCGCAATAAACGCGGCAGAGAGGTGCCGAAATCTCAGGGTTTTTGCCCGTTTGCACAGTTACGTTAGCACTAAGCTTCCCGCAGTTGGAAGGGATGCGAGGTCCCTGGGAAGGGGGAAACCCCTATGATTTCGGTCTGCCCCCTCCCCGCAGGGTTTTGCTCCGCGCAGGCTGTGCAAGGACAGAGAGAAAGGGCATTGCAAGGGCTCCCTGGAACAATTCCCCCTCC
>JAOXNO010000014.1:1931848-1944792 GCA_028565335.1 Limnodromus scolopaceus | reverse complement strand
CTTCCAACCCAAAGTATTCTATGTTTCTATGATTTTTGTAATTTCTATCCTTTGGCTGATAGAAAATGGACAAGAAAATGGACAAAGTGGCCCCTTTATGGAGGAAGCTGTTGCGGGGTTTAAATAAGGGCTGGAGATGGATGCTTTGATGTCATCATGGATGTTGGGGTGAGATGCTGCTCTCCCGAGGGAGGAAGCAATAGTGTGAGCAGATACGTGCTCTGGCCAGAGGTCATGGTGAGAGTTTCTTATTACTGATATAGAATAGCCTGATTTTGGTGACCAGGAGCTGCTGTGACGTGGGTTGGGGTCATGCAAACCCACCGAGAAGGTGAGGGGCCTGGAACAGGAGCCTGCCCGCTGATGGGACAGCATCAAGTTGGGCAATGAAGACCCACAGGGTGGAACTTCATCAGGGTCAACGTAGGTTCCGGGGCGATTAGTGACAGTGTTTATAGACAGCTCGATGAGGGGGTGGGGATCAGATTGCCCCGGCACGAGGGATAACATAGCACAGCCCGTGAAATCAGAGTGGGCAGAGAAAGTGATCACCAAAGATTAGAGAAGGGGGGGAGCGTTGGGGAAATGGGGCCTAGGGGGACAGGGCAGGTGGGGCCACCATCCTCCGGTTAAAGGGCTGGTCCAGGGACTGGGATGCTGCTGCTGGTTTTTCCTTAAATGCTCTTCACCTCCTCGGTGTGTTGGGGATGGGGCTGTACCGCAGACCTGCCGGAGGTCCCCAACTCAACGCAATAGCAGAGGGTTAACCTGTCTGAGCACCCCTTCTTTTCTGTGCTCCTCCTGCTGACGGGAGACAGCCCCAAAGCCCAGGGGTGACGTGGTCGGCTCTGAGATGCTGAAAAAAAACTCCAGCAGACTTTGGCTTCCTCTAAAACTGTTGCGTGGGGGCTGGGGAACAGCGTTTAGAGCTCGGGGAGGAAGCGTCTGGTGGGAAGGACCCTGCAGGTCACGGGATCAGGTGGGTACCAGGGCGCTGCCCACAAACCAGATGGGAAAGGGAGCTCGGGAAGGCGAGAGGGGAAACTGCTGCCCCTGATGAAACAGGAGCGGGTGGCAGTCCTGCCGTGCCCGCAACCCAAGCAACGGCTCAAACCTGCTGCCACGTTATCCTGGATGGGGATGTTCTGACACAGCAGATCCCTGCCCTCCCTGGGCTTTGCAGAGCACCCAGTGGTGCAGGGAACAGGGAGATCCCCAAACCTCCTTTTACTGAGTCGGTCTCAGCTTTCCCTTCTCCTGGTCTGGCTTTTTGGGGTGCTGGGGATCCCAACTCCCAGGTGCATGGAGCAACCCCTCCTTTTTCTCCCCCCGTGTTGTTTTCCAACCTTCCCCTTCCCTCTCCGCCTGCCAGGGACCTGCTGGAGCGTGGCCGGAGCGGAGCTGCTGCCGCTTGGCTGCCTCCATCACCGGCTTGGACTGCTCCTGCCGGGGCCAGGCAGATGGCAGGCAGGGCAGGTCACATCCCACAAAGCCACCAGAGAAAGCCACCAGGGAGAAGCTTTTGTTTTGTTGCCCGGAGCTTCTCTTTCAAGTTCAGTGTTTTCAGGTCATGGATGGGAGCAGGAGCAGCCCCTGGTGTGATGGGGGGAGGTGTCCAACCCTCCTTGAGGTGGCCAGTGGTCTCCTGTCCTGCTCTGGATGGATGTGGGCAGGCGAGACCCTGGGGGGAGGCTGGATCCAGCACTACAGCTTTGAAGCTTTCATTGATGAGCAAAACACACTGAAGTCCCACAAAGCAGGAAATTAAAGGAGGAGAAAGAACCAAGTGGGACAGAAACCAGGGAGAAAGGAGGTGATGGAGATGACAGGGTGAAGTGAGGAGGGAGAAACACTATCTACCCAAGTGGGTACATAATTTATTTGTCCATTAGCTATTAATAAGCTGGCCTTTTGTATCAAGTCTCCCGACGTCCTTGTAACAACTTCAGGCCTTTCTGTGGAGCATCACCCCTTCTGGGTGTTCCCGTGCCACTTGCTGTGCTAACATGATTCTTGATATGTCCCATGCCTTCGTTACCACCATTCAGCTGAACGAGTAATTAATGAGATTCCCCGTTACTGCAGTGTAACTGTAACCTCTGGGAAATACCCGTGAGGTAGTACCACCTCCTAGAGATACCTGGCATGCATGGCTTTGGGTGGTGCTTGAAGGATGAGGTAAGTCTTTGGGGCTTCCTTGTGGGTTGGGTTAAAGCAGAATGGCCAAGCTGATGACTTGGGCAAACCATGGACATTTCCTTCCCACTGTTCATGATTACTGCAAGGTCAGATATGGTATCTGATACCAAGATGCAGATCAGTTCAGTGTAGCGAGGAGAGTGGATTGTTGACCATCCTGGTGAACAGGGAGAGGTGGATTGTTGACCATCCTGGTCAAGAAACTCATGGCTACTCTGCAGCCTCCACTGTGTATCTTCTTCTCATCCTACCCACCAAGCAGAAGACAGATGGGCTAAACCTATCCCACGTATTTTTGGAATAAAAATGACCAGGACACCATATCATAGGCTTGGAAGAACCCATCAGAGAAGCCAAAGTCTTCTGCAACTGGTTCTTTGTGGCTCAGGCAATGAGGGGGGTCTTCGCTAGAGGGAAGACACTTCTGAGACCTTGGGGTACATCACCTCTTCCCTGGCATTGCCTGGTGCTGCTGAGAGCTGAATGTGGGGCCACTTTTTGAGTTTGCCCACAGTGTGGGATCCTCAGGCTTTCCCAGCAAACCCTTTGAAAGGTCCCCAGGGCCTCCCTGTGACGTGGAAGGGCAACAAGTCAGCTGGCTGGCCCCCAAAGTCTTGGCCTTGTGTCCCTTAGGCATTGCACAGGGAAGAGTGGAGAGACCAGGGCCCAAACCTGAAGCCACACAGCTCCCGTTGAGGCACCAACATGCCTTGGTGGAACCAAGAGACTGGACTACAGCCCCCACCTGGGCAGGTAAGAGCTGCTGGACCCTTTGATGCCTTTTAATCTTAAAATGTGAATGTTGCTTCTTAAAACAGGTCTTGCTGCCCAGTGGGAAGCTCTTAATGTCAAGGGGTTTCCCTCACCACATGCGTATGTTGCCCATGGAGCAACCATGCCCATGGGGACAAATCTGCTCCCAGGTAACGAAGCACTTGGGGGGCTTCAGCTCAGCAGCTGAGCTCTTAGGGGTACAGGCCCTCTCTCAGGGCTGGTTGCCAAAGAGTTTGGGTTTTTTGGGGGCTGTTGTTACCCGCCACGTGTGAAGATGCACCACAGCCCTGCTTGCAGCACCGTGTCTCTTCCCTGTGTTTCCTTTAAAGCCAAGGACAGGAAGGTGAGGTAGGGTTTCACGAGGGTATAGGGTTTCTGAATCTGAGTCTTTCCTGAGACAAACTCTTTCTAATCCTTACCTGCGTGTTCAGAGACGTGTGGGCACCGGCCATGTCCGTAACCACCCAAAATACTCTTATTGCTTGAGGAAGGGCTGGATTTAGGCTGGCTGAACTGGGCTGAAGGGGGCTGCAGGTGAGTGACTGGCTTTAATTTTATTTATTGTGCTTATAAGAGTCTATTACAGCATCGATGATATAATGGAGATGTAACTGAGCCCAACACCCATGGAAGGTTCCTACCTGTACTAAGCCGCTCCTTTTATTTTACTTTATTATCGCTAAGATGTGGAAGAATCACCTGGTTGAAAAGGTTTCCATTTATCTCCAGCTAAAATGGTGCCGGGCTCATGGTTTTGTACCAAGTTGTGCTGATACAGGATTTTCGGATGCTCTTGGGTTTGTGCCTGAATCCAGGCAGATACGCTCTGCGCTTTGAGCATTTACAGCCTTTGTTTCTCTTCCAAGGCTTAAATAAAGTAGATGCTCTTGGCTGTGATCTTTTTAATGGGCTTGAATGCTTTGCAAGTCTTCCATTAGAAAATCATCAGCTGCTGCAATCTGCTTTACTGGAGCGTATGCAAGAAGCCTTGAAGACGTCGAAACACGCGCGAGGAAGTATTAGTTGCCTTCAGCCTGCTCGAATTAAACCGTAAGGACCTGGGGGCAAATAATTCATCAGGATTTCTGACAGGCTGAAATCTGTGGCTGCCAAGTAGTCACTTAAATCCTGAAACAGCGGCGGGAGCATCCGTTCTATCGGGGTGAATTAAATGGGGATGCAGCAGCAGACGACAGCAGATGCAGGCTGCGGTAATAAGAGTTAATGGGATCCTTTTAGGTTGGCTGGGTCTCGCCTGGAAATAATAGGGATGTTTTAGGTGATCCCGGGGGACCGAGCGTGGGAATCCCCACTGCACGAAGCTGCGCAGGGCTTATCCCAGTGACGCAGAGCAGGGTGTGGGGAGGGTTAGTGGGAATATTGGGCCAAAACTGTTTCTAATTCTAACGGATCCAGTACAGTTTGCATTTAGTGGTGAAGAATAACGTGATTTTTCACAGAGTCTGGTTTAGGTCATCTTCTCTGGTCTTGTGGGTTGGTGCGGGAGGGCAGACGGAGCTGGTCCTGGCGCTGGCCCAGTGCTCACTGTGGCTCTCGCACTAATGAACGCTTCCATCCTCTAAGCACTAATGAAAAAGCTCACGGAAAACCAGGTACTGGGGGTAAAGGTTGGGTGAAAGGACTCAGAAGGGGCCAAAGAGACTTTCCTGAGTTAGTAGTGGGGTCAGGTTCAAGCATCACCCCGGAGTTACCGCATGAGCACCTTCAGGGTTGTTCCCTGTTTGATGTGTGATGAGTTGCATGGTTTCAGAGGGAGGCAATCCCTGTAGAAATTGTAGAAATTTCCATACAAGCAAAGCCATGACCCAATAAAGCCTCATTTTTAATGGGGAAAAAATGATTGTGTTGCTGATTGCCGGAGCAATACAATCTGGCTCCCTCTGTTGAGTCGTTCCCTTTACATTTCCCCCAACCCCAAAGTGGCTTAAAACTGCAGCTTTTACAGCCGAGACCGTGTGTCGGTGTCCCCATGAATGATTTCCCGTTGCCTCCCAACATGAAATTCAGCTCATGGCACACAGTTGGGAAAACCACGGCTTTGCCGTGATCACTGAAATGCTGCCCTGGGCGAGGAGGGGGGGGACCAGGGCACCCCATCCCGGGGTGGCCCCTCTGGGGTCGGCCGTGTCCATTTTCAAAGGTCACGGGAAGGAGATTGGGAAATTGCTCCGAGGCAAAATCAGCTCCAACTTCTCATGAGGAGCCCGGGGCTGGTGGGGGAAGATGACCCCAAGGGGCAGCTTTTTGCTTTCTCTGAGCCTTGAGATCTCCTTTTCCCCACAGCTGAGGGGAAGGTTTTCCAGGAATGGTTTTCCAGGATGTGAACTGATGGTTCTTTTAATTCTTTTTTTTTTTTTTTTAAATTATATTTTCCCTGGAGTTGGTGGTTTGTTTTTGGTTTTTTTGAGCACCACCTCTGGGAGACCCCGACTTTGCGCACCGCGCTGCCGAGATGCTGCCGAAAGGGCTCAGTGCAGGCTGATCTCTGTATTTTCCCTTTCCCAGTTCAATGGCACAGCGTGGAAACCTGCCCCAGTTACACCGGCTGGAACGAAGCTTGAGGGAAAGGCTCAGCATCCCAAGCTGCTGGCAGGAGGATTTGGGATGCAGTGGGAGGGCTGGTTTTGGAGGTCAGTCGGGAGATGCCCTGCCTGGTGCTCGCCCCGTTTCTGTGTGCTGGGTCCCTTTCCAGGGTGATGCTCTCATTTTTGACTTTGCTTATGAAGTTTTGGGGCAGGGAAGGAAGGGAATGGGGGAAGAAATGGAAGGGGAAACAGCTACAGTTTCATCAAATCCCGCTGGCAAAGCCGGCAGGGGCTTGAAATGGCAGCTCAGCTGCCTTTGCTGAGGCAATAGGGGATGCTCATAGTCCCCCCCCCCCCTCCCCCGATGGCTCTTTGGTGGCTCTGGGGGGTTATGGTCACATCCAACAACCTCTGCTCTGCCCCTGGCTGGGGCTGCTCTTGGCTGCCTCCAGGGTACAGCCAGGATTTGGAGTTGTATGGGCAAGGTGTGACACCCCCCCACCCCCCAGCAGAGGATCAGGGAGGAAAGGGCACCCCTGGCCACAGCGATACGAAAACAGGATGGAAAAAGCCCCCCAGGGGTGCCATTCCCACCCCCAAAACTTTGGCAGTTTGGGAGATCCCATCTGTGGATAACAGCAATGAAGCTCCCAGGAATGAAGGATTTTTCCGGGATGAAATCAGGCCCAGATGTTGGCAGCAGCCGAGGAAGTGCCCGGCCAAGGGGACTTGTGGCTGGAGGGGCCCTGGGTGCCTCCACCCAGCTGGTACCTTGGGGTGCAGCCATGTCGGAGGGAGCAACGGAGGGTCCCGAGTCTCTGCCTTCTCCTTCCTTTCTTTCAAGCGGGTGCAAACAAACTTGGGGTCCCCGTGAAATCGTCACCATCGCGGCTGAACGTGGCAGAGCAGCCCTGGGTGGCGGGGGGGAGCGGAGGGGAGGGCAAAAAGGGCCACATCTGAGCATCACCTCCTCTTCCTCCACTCCTTCCTCACCCTCGCTTGGAAAGGGAAGGCCACGCACGCGTTTGGGGTGGTGAGTTGGGATCCTGGATGATGCTGCTGCTGCTGGTGGTGACGGGCAGGACCCAGCTAGCAAAAATAAAAAAAAAAAAAAGAAAACAAAAAAAAAAAACCCCATTTCGGGCACAAGGAGAATGAGGGCAAGGAGTCCCACCGGGCTCACGTGGGTACCGGCATCACCTTTCCGCCCCGCGCAGGAGAGGTACGAGCATCCCCGCGCTGCCGGGGCCATGCGCCAGCGAGAGGCAAAGGGGCAGCACCATCGGGCAGCCCCCGGCCAGCCCAGCTGAAGGAGGAGGAAGAAGAGGAGGAAGAGGATGGAGGCAAGAGGAGCGGGCGCCCCACGCGCTGGGGGAGGATGAGGACGATGCAAAAGCCGGGTTTGTCGCTTCCTCCTTCTTTGGAGCGGGGTGAAGGAGGGGATGGGTTTGGTTGGGTGGGTTTGGGGCAGTCGGGTGCCGCGTTCCCTTTCTGTTGGGCATTTTTTTGGGGGTGGTGGTGACCAAGGGAAAAGTTTAGTTTGTCCTTGGAGGAAAAGGGAGGGTGAAGGGCTCCTGGTTGCCGGGTGCATGCTATGATGGGGCTGGAGGGTCCCAAACTGGCACCATCTCGACCGCTTTAAGTCTTAATTACTTTTTGCTCCTGGGTCCAAATGATAATGTCCTCACCTGGATGGGACGGTGGGGTCCCGGGCTGCCGTGCTGTGCCTGGAGGACCTGCCCCGACCTCTGCAGTGGCTCTGGCTCAGCACACAGTGCCACGAGCCCCGAGTGACACCGGGACCCCAAACCCTGCCACCGGCTCTTTTTAGCTGCTGTTGCTGCAAAAATTGGGATCAATGCAGGTATCCGCCTGACCCGATTAGCGGCTTCCTATTGCTTTCCGTGTACACTATACGTCCATTTTTGGCTCTCGCAGGGTTTGCTGCCAGTGTGGATTTTGGAGAGGGGGGGGCGGGGAAAGTCATTTCTTTGTCCCCAGGAGCAGCCTGAGGTTACAGCGCTGAGCTCTGGTCCCCGGGGGGCTCTGCCTTTATCCCAGCGCTTTCGGACAGACTGGGAAAGTTTCCCATCGATTTGGGATCGGATTGTCTCTTATCGCGTTACCGCCGCCGTAAGCAGGGAGGGGGAGGACGCTGCCTCCCCCCGGCCCCATCCAGGCGCCCTGAGGGTGCCAGGATGCTCGAGGGGAAAGGGGTCACTCCGTGGACCCCCACTTTCTGGCGCTTCGCAAGTGCTTTGTGTCCATCTGTCCATCCCCGGCCGCTTCCTAGAGCATGTCAAACACTTTGCGGCGGCAATTGCTTCGTGAATCCCAGGGCAGAGCAGATCACCAGCCTCCAAAAAGCCCATTCAGCATCCCCCAAAGCCACCGCAGCACGCTCAGAGGCAAAAAAAAACCACCCCAAACCTATTTAAATCTTTTCCTGAATCAGGCTAAAAGCCCGATTCTGAGCACGGGGGAAGATGAGGAGGGCTCAGCTGCAGCCTGGCCCGGACCCAGGCTATTGCCAGCCCCCTTGGGCAAGGAGCCGGCGTCACCGCAGAGCTCATTTCACCCCATCTGGCTTTTCCTTCTACCTGCGTTGTTCTGCAGCAGCTTTTATATGGGGCACCCGGTGCGGGACCACGTCGGCTCCCTCCTTGCCAGGGACTCGCCCTCACTTGTTATTAAATTACATCCTGACCCGGTTAATCCATAGCTGATTAATTTTGGACTCCATGGCTGGGTATCAGGAAGGTTTCATCTGTCTCATGGCGTGTACTGTATGTACTGGGCTCTCTGTTAATCTGATTTTTATTTTTGTCTTTATATAAAAAACTATGGGTGGAAAAATGAGAATGAGGTATGCAAACTTGAGGGGGGGGGGGATACATGACAAAATTAATGGGGTCTGGCTGGGAATGCTTCTCTGCATGCTGTGGGGTTCAGCAGCGGGGGACCCCTCTGTCCCAGCACCAGGAATCCTGCTTGGGATCTTCCTCCTGGGCATCTTTTCCTGCAGGGGGAAAGCTTTTCCAAGCTTTTCCCAGCTCTGGGGAAACTGAGGCACGGAGATGGAAGTAGCCCATAGGAGGCACTGGTTCAGGCTGATTATCCTGTGCCATTCGTGGGTTTAAATGTTGGGGTTCATCCTGCCCCCCCCCCCATTGCCTAAGATAGGCTTTAACCTCTCCTTTTAAAAGCAAAGGTCTCACGTAGGGGTCTCCAGGGTGCTCCTAAGCTCCTTTGGTGCCGTGGGGCAGCAGAAACCCTGGGCTCCCTCTGAGCCACTGGGTTATTTCAGCATATTTTGGTCCATTTTCCATTTCTCCACTGCTCCCCCATGGAGGACTTGAAAGTGGAGGTAGCTTTTGCCAGACCCTTATCATCCCCTCAAAGGCTGGAATTATTCTTTCCTAATTTTTTTATCATCCATAATCTACCAGTGTCTCCCCTCCTGCTTATTCCCTCGCAGCTGCAGGCGTTTGCCTTGAATTTAAAGAGCTCGATTTGCAAAGGTCTCTCCCGAGGAGGGGGACACAAACTTTTTCAGGCTCTTCTCCAGCAGCAAACCCAGGAGCTCCTCAATTTTCTTCCAGGGATGGTGCCAGCCCCATTCCCAGTAGTAGCAGAAGCCCCATCCAACTCACTGAGCTTCCAAGGATGCTCCGCGCCTGAATTAGAGCTCGAATACTCCCTTAATTATCACCACCCCTCATTATGTGCCGGGGCAGCTGGACTCTGTCCATAAACCCAGCCCTAAACAGAGGGGGTTGAAGGGTTTAAGTGGTGCTTTTGAGTGTTGTAACCCTTGTGTGTCCCCCAAAATCCAGCCCCTCCCTAACCCTGGGGGAGGAAGGGGGGGTGTGTGTGTGGGGGGGTGTTGTTGCTAATTTTAAGGCATTTCATGCAGAGCTGGGAAATAAGAAAACTTCACCCCGATGTTTCAAACCACCGCAGAGGTGCCGCGGAGCCAACCCAGCTGCCTCCAAGAGCAGCCTAGCTGAAACAGTAGCGCTGAACCCCAGCTAATTAGTTCTGCTAAGAAAGGAAAATTAGCAGGGGCTCATTACCGCGGTAAATTGCTCTGTGGAGTGAGGCGGGTGCCTGGCGCGGAGCAGAGCCCGGCAGACACGCTGCCCTGCACAGGTCTCTGCGGGCACCGTTTTGCTCGAGAATTAGGAGGGGAAAAAAAAAAAAATAAATATCAAATTAAGTGCCACTGCCTCCTTGCACGGGAGGGGCGAGGGGAGGGGGGGTCGTGCGGGACCTTCTCCTCCTTCTTCCCACCCTGCTCCACTTTACAGATCACAGGGGGAATGGGTGTGATGAGTTGGTCGGTCCTCTGCCCCCTTCCCCAGGGGGAAAAATCAAGCTCCCTGCGCAAAGCAATAATTCAGGGACCTGCTTTAAAAAACAAACCAACCCAACTTTACCAACTAAACTCTCTCTGCAGCGGGGCAGGGTGTCTTTTCTCTCCCCTCCCGTGGCCGGGCTGTGCGTGCAGAGCTGCTGGGCAGCGATCCCGCTTATTGGATGCTCATCCACCCTGGATGTGGGACACCCTCCGGGGTCAAATTTGTCCGTGGGATAAATCCTGCAGAGGCAGCGATGCCAGGAGCGTGGAGGAGAGGATTAGAGGGAAAGAAGTGCAGGAGGAGGATGGGGTGCCCGCAGCAGCCTGGCGTGGGGGGGAGGGATTTAAATCCTTAGGGCCAAAAAGGGTGTTTAATGTCACCTTGGTTGAAGGCAAAGGCAAAATTGTCCCAAGAGTGTCCAGGGTGTAGTCTAAAGCTCTGGAGATGACTGAGTTGTGTAACCATCCTGCTTCTTGGAGACAATGATGTTATTCAGGGCATCTTCCCCCGTATCCGTCTCCGACTGTCACCCTGCCTGGATTTCAGGGATGTTCCTATAAACAGCAGGTTTTTGCTAGAGCTGATTTCTCAGCCCCAAATCATCAGCTTCTGTGGATGGTTTTCACCCTCCAGGTTTCCATCTGCCACAGAAGCTCTTTGCCCAGGTGCAGGATGTGCCCCTGGTTAGTGCCAAGGAGATTTTGGGAGGAAAAAAATCCCCCGAAGCGGTCAGGTTTTCCCCACAAACACCATCACCCTGTGGTCAAAGCCCTCCTGAAGCTGGGTTTGGAGGGAATCTGGGCACAGGCGGAGGCTGAATTTAGGTGCTGGGACTATCAATTTAATGCCTTTTTATTAGTAGATCTCCTGCAGCCTCCCTGGGGTGGGTAAATGTAAGCACTTTAGTCTATAGGGGTGCAGAAGAGGGTATATAAAATGATAACCCAACCCCGAAGGGCCTCATCAAACGTCTGGTTGATGTTGTGTCCCCTTTCCATCGCAGATGGACAGAAATGAGTATAAGACGCTCCAAGCCAGCGAGTCCCAGGCTCCCCTCCGGGACGGGACGATTAAATGTGCTCATTAACATCACGGGGAGGGGGGCGGAGAGAAATAGCTCAGAGGACAGAAAAGGATGCTGGAGGGAGGAAAATCAAGGTGACCGGGTCCCTCAAGAGCAAAGGAGCGTCACCGTGGAGGAATTCAGGCTGAAGCACGCGGGGAGAAACGTGCCACCCCCTCCTCTGCTTTCCCCAAATGCAGAGGCCTGGGAGGAGATGGAGGAGGAAGAGGAGGAGGAGGGTGGGGAGGTCACCTGGGTGAAGGTGGAGGTGGGACCCATGTGAGGCCACCCAACAGGGATGAAACCACCATGGAGCATCCCCATCGAGGATACCCATGAATTTAGCAAGCTCTGAGAAGGAAAGAAAGAAAAAATGGGGAAAGAAAAAAATTATAGATATGCAAATAAATCCCAATTATTTCAGTGGATGGTGCCAACCTGGCTGGTCCCATCCACCCAGGGCATTTATTTATTTATTACTGGAGGTTATAAGCCTGGCAGCGCCGGGGTCCGAGCCAGAGGCCGGCCGGCAGCCAGGCGTGAAGAAAGGGCACGTCCCCTCTCTCCCTCGTCCCCCACCGATGCCCTCCGCAGGGCTATGCTGGCCGTACCTGCTGCGGCCACCCATCCCGGCCACCCCCAGGAGGGATGGAGATGTCCCACGTGGCGGTGGCACCGTGGCCATCCCCTCCTGGAAAGGAGCCTGCTGTACCCACGGCCACAAGCAAGAGGTAGGTGGGCAACGGGGGATGCTCCAACCCTCGGGCTTCCCCCTCCCCTCCTCTTTTTAATAGAATTATTCCATATTCATAATAAAAAGAGCCCTATCGCCTGCTGTAAATCTCTCTCCCGGTGCCGGCGGCGTGCGGGTCCCTGTCCCCCCTCTCCGCCTCCCTCCCGGGGACCAGCTCAGACCTCGCCACATCACGGACAAGACCTGTCCCCGCTGGACCATCCGGAGCATTACCGGGGATTAAAGGTGGCATCCGCCAGAAGGGCACGTCCTCCCCCCCGTCTCACTCGCCGACGAGCGGGTTGGGGGTGGGAGGTGGGTGGCCGGGTCCCCCCCCTTCCCTGGGCGAGCGGGTCATGGGGATAGGGTGTCCCCTGCACCCCACCACCCCAATTTCCCCATGGACCCCCCGGCTCTTTTTAGGGCTCCCAGGGCGATGGTGGGGCTGAGGTTCTGAACCGTGCCGGATCCTGCCTCTGTGCCTGCCAAAGCCCATCCCCGGCGCGCGGGGCTGCCAATTATACAGTGAACCAAATAGAGACGAGCCTTTTAAATGACATTGCCTGCCTTATCCCAAAGGGACCTTTCAAGGGTATGGGCTGGACTGGTTTTTTTTTTCCTATTCTTTTTTTTCCCCTCTGCTTTCCCTACACATCCCTATGTGTGTTTAATAACTCTCTTCCCAGATGCGGAGAGCATTGGCACTTCCATGCCCTGTGCGGGTAAGTCCCTGTAGGTGATGGCATTGGGGAGGGGGTTATGGAAGGAATGACCTCCTTTCTCATCCCAGCACAGGGGTGGTGGGGAGGAGACGGGGTGGGAGAGAGAGGCTCAGCATCACTAGTTTTCTGGAAAAACCTTGGAAACAGCTATTATTCACCCAGGAGGGCGAGGGGTCATGGGGGGTGGAAGGATGATGGGTGGGAAGCAGAAGGGAACAGCAGATGGGGAGGTTTTGATGGTTGCAGAGGGGCCAGTGGAAGCCACAACCCCCATTTACTGGGATGTGATGGGCAAAACACAAACTCCCTCTCTCAAAATGACCTTTCTCTTTCGCCGTCTCTCTCCCTCGCTTGATATTTTTTATTTTTTTATTTATTTCTTTTCCCCAGCCAGGGATTTTGGCTGAAGGGTATTAGTTAATCAGATTCAGAGAAGCAGATGTTAGGTGATTTAGGAGGAAAAAACGAGGCTGGAGCCCAGAGCAAGCGAGGCAAAGCTTTGGGAGGAGGTTTTGTGGCTTCGGGCAGTAGCATTCATTTTGGTCT
>JAOXNO010000014.1:1868347-1881885 GCA_028565335.1 Limnodromus scolopaceus | reverse complement strand
CCCCAGCTTTCCTGGAGCCCCTTGAGGGACTGGAAGGGGCTCCAAGGTCTCCCCAGAGCCTTCTCTTCTCCAGGCTGGACACCACCAACTCTCTCAGCTTGTCCTCAGAGCAGAGGGGCTCCAGCCCTTGGAGCATCTCCATGGCCTCCTCTGGCCCTGCTCCAACCTGCCTTGGTGAAAGAGAAGAAACCTGGGCTGGCAGATGGGAAACACAAAGTGGGTATTCACCCACTCAAGAGGAGCAACACAAGAGACAACAACATCCCTTCCTTCACCGTGCCCTCCCCGTGAGCCTCAACAAGCACCTCGGGTGGTCCAGAAGTTCCTCCTGCACCCAACCTCTGCCCCAGGATGGCGCTGGGTTCAGGGCTGGAGCACTCGAGGTTGCCCTGTCCACACCACGGGCAACGACCAAAAGCAATCCCTTGGCCAAATGGGCTGGAAACACCCTCATGGTCCAAAGAGCAACTCCTCTCCCTCGACAGCCAGAACTTCACAACCACCCTCCTGAGACCTCATTGGCTTCCTTTAACAAGAAACCCTTCCGCACCCTACACGTGTCCTCAGCCATACCTAAAATGTCTAATTTTACAGGCTTGAAAAGCACTCGCACGCGACAGGAGACACAGACTGAAGGGTCTCAGTCCTCGCTGGCTGGAAAATTGCCAGTTGGGGACAGGACGCCGGATTAAGTTGTTGTACACGTCGCTAACAGTCAGCCTGACCTATCACCGGATCTGGGGACAGGAAATACTGGAGATAGCTAAAAATCTACAGACCGATCTACAGATCCGGTTGCAGAACTAGGTATGAAGGTCAAGGCGGGGAGATAAGCAGATGAAATAGCTGTTACCCACAATTAACCTACGGCTCATCAATGGAAGCCGACAACGTGCACACACAACCCAACCCCATCCCCGGAGAACAGACAGGAACTCAAACTCAAAAGCACGAGCACAGGAGCTGGGGTGGGAGGTGGCAACTCGTTAACCCACCACAACACCATCATGTTTGACAGCATCCATGCCTCAATTCTTCAACCACCTTATTAATTAATATATCCCTGGAACGGGATACAAAGGATTAACAAGATTGTAGAGCTTTGTGCCACCACGTACACGTTCTCAGCACCTTCTAGAGGCACCTCAACCCCACCAGCACAAGGACAATGAACACCAGCAGGCTCTTGTTGAAGGACCCCAAGGAACCCATCCTACCGAGTCCTCCAGTAGCTTCCTCTGCCCCAAGAGTTTCCTTCACCCCGTTCTCAAGCCAGCTGTAATGAAACTCAGACGCGCAGCTCCTAGACAACAACCCAAGGAGACACAACAGGAACCACAAAGCCATCGGCCCAAGACATTTCCCAACTCCTCTCCTTTCTGCAGGCACCTTCCCTGATGGACTCGCACCCAAACCCAGGAACACGTGCTGAGAGCGTATCCTCAGAGAGCATTTGCCATTTCAGAGTAAACCAGCAGCACGAGGCAAACAGAAGCTCGTTATTAGCCAAGAGCAGAATCTGGGCCATCTGATGTTTTAAACTTCGCTTATTAATTCAGCCGTGGCTGGTAAAAGCACAACTCCGAAAAAAAAAATCGTGTGAATTCAAATAACCAATTCTCCGTCTAATCCACTCCCAGCCCTTCCTACCGCGGTGCAGTTAATTAAATGGTTCTCTTTATAAATCCGCTTTCCCCAGAAGTCTCATTAGCCAAATTAATATGATGCACATAGAGCACTTAAGCCTTCAAAGAGACTAGTTTTAACAAAAGCCCAGCTTTACCTGGCAGCGAAGCGTCCCTCTAACCAACGCAGAAGGCGAAGGGCAGACCCAGCACCGGAGAAACAACTCGTTATTACAAAGCCACCGGAGGAGAATCATCTCCCACCACATCCCAGGACATCTCCAAGCCCCCGGAATAAATACGTAACGTAAAGGAGACGGGGAACGACCTCCCGGTTAAATACCCAGAGTGAAACCTGAGTCAGAGCTAAGAGCAGCCACCGTTGGCCACCCTTAGCCAGAAGACGACGAGTCAACGCGGACCCAAGGAGCGGGAGAGTGCCCAAGCCCTGAAACGCGTGCCTGGTTGCCCGAGCGGCCACCCAGCTTGTCAAAACCACCGCTTTTATTTGGGTTACGCTGAGAGATCACTCATCTCCCGTTGGCATCAACACCCAGCCCAGCCCGAGGGGCTGAGACGTGCCTCCCGTTATTTACGCCCAGCCCCAAACCTTCCGTACAACACTTCACATTACACCAGAGGCAGAGGCCAGCGCTCAACAGAACATGGAATACATTGCAAAAATAGGAATTTTAACTACAAAAACAGCAACTTTTGGAAGAAAAGGCATCTCACGAGTCTCCCCTCCCCAGTTCCCTCCCCTCGTTCCCAGCAATATCTACAATCGCTCCCATTTACGACAAACATCGAAACGCTCACGCCAGCATCCCATCAACATCGCCTGAACATCGCCTTGGCTTTCCATACCAACATACACCAACAATAAATAGTATTCTTGGGTTAGAGCAGCGTTAATTCAAGCAGTTCACAAAATCAAAGCTGAAAACCTTTAGTTTTGGGTTTTTTTTTTTTCTGGGCGGGCAGAGGAACCACCCATCGGTTCCCGGGACCCCCCCAAAGCAAACACCCAAGAGTTGGTTCCTTCGTTCCCGTCCCCAGAGCGGCAAAACCCGTTAGTCAAAGTTAATTACAAGGCAAACAACAAAACCATCTTCTTTTACATGACAATTCAGTTCAACCTCATCAAACACAACACTCCCCCCACCCCCCTTACCTGATGTAGGGATTTAGAGAGCTCTCTCTGCCTGGGGAGCAGAACCTGGTGGAACACAACCACGGCATCCTTTGGGTAGAAGGCACCTAACGATGCTCCCGCAGGGAGCTCCCCTTCGTTATCCACGGGAGGGTAAAGGATGTCAACAAGGCAACCAAGGGCAAACTTTGGGCTTCAAGGCGTCCTCCTCTGCGTGTCACATTAATTCTAACGAGCACAAACACACCAGGGTTCCAAAGCCAGAAGATGCAGCAGCTTCTCCTCGACGGCTGCGGTCGTCAAACGCGCCCCGAAGTCTCCGGAGAGGTAACTCCTGCACTGGACCAGCATTCCAACAGCTCAGGAGCCCCCAGTACAGGAGAAAACGGCGACTCCGGCACACAACATTTCCAGGCCGCCTCCTTTTTTTTTTTTTTTTTTTTTAAAAATACATATATATATATTATTTTTTTTTTCCTTCTCTCACCATCTGTACCACCCAGGGAGGCGACTGCAAGCAAAGCCGCCGCGGGCCCTGGGACGCGATCAGGGTGCATGCACATCCGAGGCGGTGCGGGACCGTCTGCTTCAGAAACCGGTCAAAATAAGGCACTGAGACACTCAACGCAAAGGTTTGGTTTTTTTTTTTTTGTGGGTTTTGGTGGTATTTTTTTAAATTACCGACTCTCGCGCTCGGGAATTCTTCATCCATTCAGCAACTAAACCCGTAACGGCCGGAAAAGGCCCCTGGAGATGGAGGAGCGCCTCACGTAGGGCAGGAAAGGCTTTATTAACATCATTTAAATACTTTTAAGGACTCATTTCTCTCTCTTTTTTTTTTTTTTTTCTTTTGGCAATTTTGGTGCAAAGGTTTACGTGCAAGATTCAAAGCAATTTCAAACTCTTTTTTTTTTTTTTGTCTTCAAACTTAAAAAAATTAAAAAAAAAAAAATAGAATCAAAACTAAAGGCAAACCGTGGCGGGTGAATCAAAATAAATCAGGAAAAAACATAAAATTCAGGAACTCCAGCTCTTCAAAACCAGCGAAGCCCCAGCCTTGGACACCGTTCTGAGCCGCAGGGGGGTGATGCTTCCCTGCTTCTTGTCCCGGCACCGCGTCCCCGTCCCGGCGAGGAGAAAAGCAGCCAACGACCCCCTTTTTTTTCATTCCCGGCAAACCAAGGGGGTGCCACAGCAAAGACAAGCAACCAGATTCCTTCCGATTCGGTAAAAACCAGGCCGGTCAACGCGAACAAGTGTCGGTTTCTCCCCGTTTCTTGCTCAAGACCCACAACTATCAGCTCAACCATCGAGCAGCGGCAGCGAAGCAACCCCTTTCGCCGCAACCAGAAAAAAAAACAGGGGGGGTGTCAAATGTTTGTCGTCAATTCACTTCCAGGCAGAAAACCCAAGTTTTCCTCAAAAGAAACAATTTATTTAGAATGAAACAAAATCAGCTCAACTGTGAGCGCCATGTTTGAGTGACAGCTACTTTTAAGCTGTGTGAGCCATAAAAAGGGCATTTCCTTTACTTTTCCAGCAATCTTGTGTACACAGCACAAAGCAAAGAGGTCATTTTTTTTTTTTTTTCCACTTAAAACACGGGCATCGGCATCACAATAGCAGATACACAACTTTTTTTTTTTTTTTTTTTTTTTTTTTAAAGCTGCCATTTTAGTAAAATGCACAAATACTAAACAGATAAGCTTTTTCTTCCGTCAAGAGGCCCATGGGAAATTCCAGGGAAGCCCCAGCTTTCTCTTCCCCAAGGTCCATTAGAGCTTGGTATCCCATGCGGTTTTGTCTTCTGCAGTCCACCAGCTTTGCTTTGCAGGAGGAAAGAGAATGTTATTTCCATACAAACGTGTACAACAGGTTGGTTTCGGTGGGTTTTTTTCCTCCCCCCCCCCCTCCACGTTATACAGATGAACATAAAAGAGCTACAAGGGCCTTTCTGAATATTCTACTTGGATTTCCAAAAAAAAAAATAAAAATAAAAATAAAACAGCACCAATGTCACCCACGGGCACGAAACCTTGAAATGAAGTCACTTTCCGTGTATCGACGCGTAACAAAGTAGTGCCGGGCTTCGTTTTGGACCTAGGCTTACAGTACTGGTGATTATTCAACTTTCAGTAACAGTTCAGGGGACGCACGGAAAAGAATTCAGCCTGAGAAAAACCAACCGGATCACGGGGCAATTCGGTTGACTTTCCTCAAAGAGTTATTCCCCCCCTCCCCCCCCACCAAAGGCAACTCAGCAACAACAAAAAAAAAAATATCATATGAAACTTAGTGTTACACAGTTTCTCTTCTCCTATTTGCTGCGGAATCCGAACAGGAGACAACTCCAATATTAAAGAAAAGGGTCTAATATCATTTAAAACTGTTACTATTCAAGTGATATTTCTCAGCCATCATTTTCACGCAACGAAAACTGCCCGAAGTTGAATATTCAATTAACCATCCGCTCTGCTTTAAGCCTAATACAAAAATCATCTCATCATTTTTCTTAGGAATCGCTGGAATATCTGTCCTTGGGTGCTCTCTGCAGAAAGGAATTAAAAAAAAAAAAGGGGGGGGGGGTGGGTGGGAAGAGGGGGAAAGAACCCCAAAAGCTCTAAGCGATAATTCCATCCCCTCTCGTGTCCATCGGACCGGCGCACGGCAGCCTCCCCGGGAGAACTGCCCTCAACACTGTTTTTTATTTAAAAGCCAGGAATTATGATTTTCCAAGCCATTTTTTTTTTTCCCTGAGTCCTCAGAGGTTTTTGAACCTGTCTTCACAATTTTGAGTGGCTCCTCCTCCCCCCGGTAATACTTTAAGGCCTTTCACCTGGGTCACCATGGACCAGATGGTTCCCCCAACCCAGGCGAGAGGTGGAAAACTCTTCTCCGCCCTCCACAGGGGGCTGAGCAAGTTCTCACCGAATCATTTCGATCCTTTAAAAACTTTAAAAAAAAAAAAAAACAAAAAAAAAAAAAGAAGAGAGGGGAAGATTTGTCTGCCCGGGAGGCTGAAACCTCTGGAGTAATCCCAGTGTTGGAGCCGCAATCCCAGTTAAGCGCAGACGGGAGCAAACAAAGCCACTGGCCAGCAGCCAAGGAAGTTGCGTAAAGTTTCCAATTAAAAAAAAAAAAAAAACAAAAACCACAAAAAAACAACAACCAAACAACTAAAATCTTAAACAAAAGTATGAGTCATTTGAGGTTCTTTCCCCCCAAAGCATAAAAAGCACGACTATGAAATGATTGAGGAAAAGGACATCCTTTTGGTTTCCACCCCCCTTCCCACCCCCGGCGAAATCCAACAAAATCATGAAATAGGGGAAGAGCAGCTGCACGCAACGTGGGGAGAAACACCCGGCTCTCGCTCCCCCCGAGGTAATGCCGAACGCCACGAGAGAGCTAAAACCTGCTACATCTGCTTCGCTCTACACACAAGTGGTCTCGCACCCGCGTTTCTACTCGCCTTCAGCCCTGGCCATGCCCATTTCTTAGGGGACGAGCGACTCCGATCGATGGTGCCCGATTCCCAGGCGAAGAGAAAAGCCCAGCCCGCCCGGCTCTCCCAGCCTCCATGGCAGCATCCCGACTTAAGCGTCGGCAAAATTATTTTTAAAAAAAAAAAAAAAAAAAAAGGAGGAGGAAACCGTTGCCAGTCAACTGTGTTTTGACATTAAGAACCCTCAAAGGGTTGTTAAAATCCTCGCTTACAAATACCAGAGCAGCAACCACAAATAAACCAGATTTAAAGAAGCAGGTACTCCATTAAATAAAGGAACCAGAAAACCTGGAGTCAAAGGCAGCCTCGCCTGTTCCTCGTTACCCTGCGGCGCGGGGCGATTTTGACTCATAAAAGCCCGTGGCAGGAATAACCACCGCTATTTTACAAGGGGAAAAAAAAAAAAAGAATAATATGGAAGTACACCAGGATGCTCTTTCCCAAAGGGTTCCCCCACTGAGTTTTGCTTTGACAAGCTCCGTTGACCCCAAGTTTTATAGGTTTTAAAAAAAAAAACAGGTGCCTGCTGCGTATCAGCGTTAACGAACACCGCTCTCGGCAAGTTTAAGCCTTGAACACAAACAACGTTGAGTGCTTCCTTGGTGGTTTTTTTTTTTTTTTGATTTTTTTTTGGGCTTAGATGGGAATTCCCAGCGCTTCGAGGTTCTTTCCTTCAAAACCCCAGCGCTTCTCAAGTGACTCGGGTCAGAGGCGCCGAGAAACCTCACTCGAAACGCGAGGGGCGCTTGGAGCGAGGCAGCGGCGGCGCCGGTTACTGCTGACACCCAACAGGCACCCGTGAGAATTAAAACAAGACATTCTTCGCAGTGAAGTGGTAAATAGGCCGTTATCTTCTAAAACATGACAGTTATTTGCCTTTATCGGTGTCGGTTCGAAATAGTCTCATTGTTAATAGTAAGAGGACCAGCTGAATTCTGCCGTTATTACATTCACGCTGAAGGAAGACAACCCAGAAATCCTGGGTTTTCCCCTCGAACATTTAAAGAGCATTAAATGAGGCTTGTTCCTTTCCATTTAGAAAGAAAAAAATAATAATAATAATAAAAAACAGGAGCTCTAAAACCAAATCTCCGTTTTCAAGATAATGCTGCCACATTCAAGTTCTCCCTTCCCGGCGACGCTCGGGATTCTACGGCTACTCGTCCCCGTCAGATCACGGAAATCAAAGCCCACTTAAACCAAAGCACTCTCTGACGAGTGGGTCAGAAAATAGAAATTCATGTTTTTGCGACAGGGAATCTCAAGAGAGCGCAGTCACGCTTCAGAACTGTTGTGCCCATAAAATACATTCAAGACGTTTCCTCCTTCATCGACTACTCGCTACTGTTTTGAATTCGATTTTTGCCGTTCAAGTTGAAACAAAAATCAACTCGTTCCCGGACCAGTGGCCCAAGGACTATCGTGGAGGAGCGACCGAGGGAAGCGGCATGGCTTTCCCGTTGCCCAAGTCTCCGCAAACGGGGCTAAGTGCACGACTACATTCGGGGGTTTAAGTGCAAGATTACAATTCCGGGGCCCGTAAATGGCTACAGGTCAGATTTACACTTCAGTTCCGAAGCTGGCTGCAACATCCCTTGGGTTGTTAAACCAAAAACGACAGGGATTTCAATCCCTTCTTCCCTCCTAAATGCAAGCTGGAGAAAAGTGCCCAACGAGTGGGGGGAAAAAACCCATGAGAAAATCAAGAGAGTTCTTTGAAAAAAAAAGCAACCTGTTTCCTCCTAGAATCCCAGGAACAAGAGCTCCAACCTCAGCATCTCGGAGGACTTCTAATACTTCTTCAAGAAGTTAAAAACACTTGACTCCAGCTGCCTATAAAATGAGAAACCTCATGTAATGCCCACTGTACTGTACCTGAAGAGTCCCAAGCAGACAGCAGTTTCTTGCTATTAACAAAGAGGTAAAAACGTTAATGAGAACTTCCATGTAATTAAATTATCACAGAATTAAAACCATCTCTGGAGAGAAGCACACTTTGCTCAGAGTTTGCACTGTGGAACCAGACCCCACTGTACCTGCAACTCTTTGAAAAAAAAATAAAAATAATTAAAAAAAAGGCAGTAAAAACAAAAAACCACAACAAACTCAAGTTCTTCTTAAAGCACCTCCTTGTTTCTCGCATACCAGAGTAAGCACAAGACATTCATGGTTTGTAACAAAGTCCTCAGCTATTTACCAACCATCGTCGCTGCTACAAACCCAAAGTGCATTTATGGGATACAACAGAACTCGGAGAAATAGGAAAAAAAAAAATTACACCTGTTAAAAATATAAAAAAAAAAAAAATAAAGCATACTTTCAGTGCATGCATTTTGAGAGGGGCTGGATGGAAACGCTCAACCACCCAACTAAAGGAATTCAAGGTTCTGCAGTACCCGAGAGCAGGTGCTGGTCACCTGAAAAGCCATCGACCTTGAGCCACGTCAACTCCGAGGGAAACCATTGAGGCTCCCGAGGAGAAGGGATGGCACTGGCCAAAGGGCCACTGGCCTCAGGCCGGCACGGAATTTCAAGGACTCCAAACAAAATTAATAATAATAATAACGATAATAGAGTTGACACCAGTCCGCTAGTAAGTATGTGGTTTTCCATTTTAACTACTGAGTGCTTTAAATCTGGTCTTTTAGGTTTGTAACTCTGACCAAGGATGAGCCACTGAACTCGCTTTAAAAATACATGAAATGAAAAAAGGACACAAATCAAAATCAAGAAGATGGGTGTTTGCTCTTTCCCCCTCCCCCCCGTTTTTTCCCACCCCCACCCCCATTCTTGTTTTTTTTCTCTCTTTTTTTTTTTTTTTTCCTTTTCTTTTTTCTGTAAATCAAAGCAGGCCTAGCCTCCCCGCTATCCCCCACCCCCGACGGGGGGATCCTCAAAATCTCCTATTCACACTAATGGCTAACCAACCTCTCTGGCTTCTAAATTTATAGAAAAAAAAAAATAAAATAAAATATGTAGTAACAGAAAAAAAACGGGCAGGGGAAAATCACCTAGAAACAAAGATCTAATTTAAAATAACGACAGGGCTGGCTAAGGCTGTATCCCATAGCACCTGGCACACGCTGGAGGGGCTGGGTGGAGGAGTAGGCAGGGTTGGGTACAGGGAACACGAGGGGCTTTAGGAGGCCCCCCTGACAATGACCATGACCAGATAGTCGTCCTCTGATTTGGCCAGCGCCTTGGCCGTGGAGTCCAGGAATTGCTGGGAGAAATCGCAGGGCGGAAAAGCGTGCAGGACCCCGCTGTTCTCCTTGTCTTTGTTCCCCCCCACGGGGAGGCTGATCACCCCAGCAGCCTGCTTTTGCTTTAGGTAGGACACCAGATTCCTGAGTGGCCTCTGGGTGGAGGTGGTGGCGGCCTCGGCAGCTCCGGTTGGGGAGCGGTTGTCTGATGCGCCGGGCACAGCCAAAAGGATGGCGTAACCGTTGGGACCCGCCACTTTGATGCGTCGGTTGACCTCGTCCAGCTTGGGCTGGTCCAGGCGAAGACGTTGGGTGATCTTGAGCTGAG
Source organism: Limnodromus scolopaceus (assembly GCA_028565335.1). NCBI lineage: Eukaryota > Metazoa > Chordata > Aves > Charadriiformes > Scolopacidae > Limnodromus > Limnodromus scolopaceus. Next base: position 1,872,071 of record JAOXNO010000014.1, on the reverse strand, counting down.
CTACTTTCCCACCAGTCGCTCCCTCCACCAGGAGGCTGCTGGCGACACCCAGGTCCCCCTGAAGCAGGTGCATGTTGGAGGGGAAGTTGCTGTTCTTCAGCAGGAGCATCCCCTGCCAAGCCAAGCACAGCTTGGGGGCTCCCCCGGCCTGCGACGCTCCGTCCTGCTGCTGTTTTTGAGGAGGGGGTTTGAGGCGGGAGCCGCCTCCGCCTCCTTCCGTAGCCCGTTCCTCCTTTTTGGCTGGACTTTTGCACTCCTGGGCGGCAGCCGCCACAGAAGCGCGATGTTTCCGCTCCCTTTCAGCGGAATTCTTCCGGTCGCGCTTTTCGTTTTGCCCCCGCTCCAGGCTACCCCTGCGCGATTCCCGGACGGGCGAGGGTCGCTCCAAAAGGAGCAAACGGGAGGAAGAGCGCTCGGGGTCACTACTGTAACGCTCCCTCCCTGCGAGGAGCTCGGGGCTGCGGTCCGGGGGAGAGGTTGTGGTTAAACAGTGACGCTTACGGGAGGAAGAGGAGCGCTCGCTGTCGGGAGAGCGGTCCAAATGCCGGCCTCCATCCTCCGCCAGTCTCCGTTTCCTAGGCTGATCCCTACTACTACTCCCCAATTCCCTCTCCCCTCGGTCCCGCTCCAAGGACCAACCATCCCGGCGGCGTTCCAGGCTTTCCAGTGGGTCATAGGCAGCTGCCCGGTTACTCCTATCCCGTACAGGGGGTGGAGGGGGCACCCACTCTGTTTCAGGATAAAGGTCTCTGTCGCGGTCTCTATAGAGTAACGGTGGCGTCCTGTCCCGGGCCCCCCGAAGAGGATCAGGTGGGGCTCCCCGGTGAGCCCCAAATGCAGCCGCCTCCGCCACCAGCTCGTAATGAGCCGGGGGTGGCAAGGGCAGAGGCTGCAGGTAGGGCTGCTGGTACCGATGCTCGGTGTCGGCAAAGTCTACGCGGAGGCGGCGATCCGGCCCCCCCAAGGGAAAACCACGCATGTGGGTGCACGCTGCCTGCGCCGCGTCCAAGCTCTCGTACTGGATATAGGCCCACGAATCACCTTTGCGGTAATCGATAGTGCGAATGGTGCCAAACCGATCAAACTCCCTGGCCAGGGCAGCGAGGGGCACCCAGGGCCCAAGGCCACCCACCCAGAGCCGAGTAGTCGGAGTGGCTTTCCCATACCCGATCTTGATGGGGTTACGCAGAAGCACCTTTCCCGACATGGCCAGCTTGGCTCGGTGCGCCATGTCCAGATTTTCAAATTTAAGAAAACCATAGGTGCTGGTCTGCCCGCGCCCTGGCCTTTTGATGTCCACCTCGGTGATGACCCCAAAACGGTCAAAAGCTCGGCGTAAATCGGACTCGCTCACGGTGATGTCCAGGTTGCCCAGGAACAACGTGCGGTTGGCTCTCTGGTCATCCTCGGGGCTGATCTCCTCCTCGCTTGCGGCTCCGGCGCCCCCTCCTCCTCCACGAAAACCCCCAGCGGCCGCCACACCGGCCACCCGCTCCAGCCCGTAAGCCGGCCGCACTCGCGCTTCGTAGAAACCCCCGTAGTCCCTCTCCCTCTCCAACTCCCTGGGCAGAGGGGGGGGAGGCGGCAAGCGGCCCAGGGCGAGCTGCTGCAGCCGGTAGTCTCGATAACCCAGGGCCCCGCCGCTACCGGCGGGTGACAAAGCCCGTTGGGTGGCCCCAGCCGGCGGGTGCCGTACGGCCGCCGCCGCTGCGGCCGCCACACCGACGGCCGCCGTGCCGTAGGGTGACTCCTTGTCCAGCAAAGCCGGGGAACGGCTGCTCCGTCGCCGGCTGCTCCCTCCTCCGCCGCCCCCGACGTAGACGGCCTCGATTTTCAGCGGGCGGTCGTAGAGGACCAGGCGGCCACGGGCGTGCTTGGCGGCACGGGCGTCCTCGGGCCGGCGGAAGTTGACAAAGGCCACCCGCTCGTCGGCGGCCCCGGTGCCGGGGGGGAGGCGGCTGATTTTGACACTCACGTCTCCGAAGCGTTTGAACTCGTGGAAAAGCCCGTCCTCCACCGCCTCGTCGCTCAGCGCCGAGCCCAGCTCGCTGATCTTCAGCGTCTTGTACTCCCCACCGCCCGACTCCGAGGAGGAGGAGGAGGACGGGGCCGCCGTCGCCGCCCGGGACTCACCCCCACCGCCCCGGCTGCTGCCGCTCCGCGACGCCTCCGCCGTTTTACCGCTGCCGTAGCCGTGCCGGCTGCCCCCGCCGCCCGCCGCCGCCGCCGCCCCGGCCTCGTACTCCCGGCTACCGGCGCGGCCGGCCTTGTCCGGGTGCGGGGCCCGCCGGCTGCTCCCGCTGTTACTCTCGTTGGAGGCCGCCGCCGCTTTCCCGCCGCTGCCGTTGGAGCCGCCGGAGCCGCTCGGCTTCTTGCTGCTCCGCTCGCCCCGCGCCGAGGAGGAGGAGGACGCCGAGTCCTCGCCGCCGCCGCCCCCGCCGCCCCGCGAACGCTTGGCTTTGGCCGGCGAACGCTCCTTGCCCTTCATGGCGGCGGGCGGCGGGGCCCCCTCCCGCCCCGGGGCCCTGTTCCCGCCGGCGGCCTCACCGACTGACTGACCGCCGCGCTCACGCACCCGCCGCCATCTTGGAAGCCGCGGCGGCCACCGGCCCCACCCCCTCAGCGCCCATTGGCCGCCGGCCGCCGGCCCGCCGCCCTCGTTGGCCGCCGGGCGCCTCACCCCCCGCCCCCTCGCCCCCGCCGGGGGGAAGTCCCGCCCACTTCCCCCTCGCTGCCCTTTTCCATTGGCTCAGCCGCCTGTCCTTCCGCCCGCCGGCCTCGCGCGCCTGAGGGGAGGGGGCGGGAAGAGCCGCCCCCCCAGCTACTCCCCGCCCCGCTCTCTCATTGGACAGTTAGAAAGGGCGCCGCCTTCTGATTGGTGGTACTTCCCTGTCAATCGTGGCCGTTCAACCATGGGTGAACTATCCCTGCTCATTGGCCGTTGGGGGGGGTAGCGTATCTCCTCCTTCTGATTGGCTCGCTTACCTGCCAGTTATCACGGTCCTGCCTCGGCCCCGCCCCGCCCTTCCCCATTGGCCGCTCACTTAGACGCGGGTTCCCATCGTTCCTCTCAAACTCTCGCGAGCTTCTCTTTCCCCGCCCCCTTCCCTCGTTGGTCACTGGTAACCTTCCCAGCGCTGCTCTGATTGGCTAAAGTCTACGCCACTCTCGAAGTAGCGCGGGCTGCTGCCCGAGCTCCCCTCTTCGTTCGTCATTGGGCGAGAAAAATCTCCCCAGGCATCTGATTGGGTGCAGTAAAGTAGCTTGCGGATAGGCTAAAGCGGAGATCAGTCATTCTCGCTATGGCTCTGATTGGCCGCCAGGACGAAGAGGGCGGTTCCCCGGCAGAGTTCGCCGTGCGGCCGCGGCTGAGGGCTCAGAGCGTGCCGGGCTGCGGCGCGGAGAGGGTGGTTTGGGGCTTGTGATTTCCGCCCGTCTCCTCAGCCCGCAGGGACGCGCGAATGGCTAGGGAATAAACACCACCGGGGTGGGCTGGGGCTCAGCTTCACCGGAGGGGGAAAAGGAGAGAGCGTTGAAGCGGGATGAGGCAGCTCGGCTTCCGATCAGTGCCTGTTCGGTCCTCCGCCCGTCTGCTTGTACGTGTGTCCGTCCGCCCTGAGAAATACACTGAAACACCTCCCGGTGCGGCGGTGGGAATCCTGCAGGTCTCCGGGCCGGTGGCGCAGTGGGGTCAGGCCCGAGGCCCGGCCCGGGGATCGGAGCT
>JAOXNO010000014.1:1791217-1803661 GCA_028565335.1 Limnodromus scolopaceus | reverse complement strand
GAGAACTTTGTAGAGTAGGGTTGATGGTTGGACTCGATGATCCCAAGGGTCTCTTCCAACCTAGACAATTCTATGATATGGGAGGGAACATCTTGCCTAAAGGTGGGGAAATGCCCTGGGGTTTGTGCTTCTCCCATTCAGGGATGATGTGGTGGGGATACTTCCACGTCCCTCTGCATGGTGGGGACATAGAAATAAGGAGAAAGGCGGTGGAGGGGATGGTGAAGGAAGAAGCTGGAGGAGAGACAAGAGCATGGCTGATCCTGACCACACTGGGATGGTGCTTCTCAGAGCCATCAAAGATGAAGCTGTTTTGGTTCAATCCATGCCTCCATCACCCCCCCACCCCCGCAGAAAAATGGTTAACGAAGGGTCTGAGCTGATTGCCCAGGAAAAGTCTCCAGGTCACCAGCCAAGCCCATGGAGAAGGACTAAAAATGAAGGATCACAAACATCATTTTAGGGGATCTCCTGGACCCAGGGATGCGAAGAGAATTCAAGGATGTGGCGAATGTACCGGGTATTTTCTGCCTTCGCCTCCCAGCCAAAAGGAGAACCAAGGTGGAAGAAAAGATAGGAAAGCAGAGGAGGGAAGGGCTCGTGGGCAAGCACCCCCAAACTTGGCCTTCAGGCTGGCTTGAAATACTATCATGCAGGATCTAAGCCCAGCAGAACCACAGATGAAGAGCTCCCTCAGCTTTTGGAGGCCACAACATGATGAGAGGGGGAGAGGGTGCAAGCAGGCTGCTGCTCCCACCTCCCCATGAGGAAAGGTAGAAGATGGACCATAATACTGGTACCCTTGGCAGACATGCTCAGATGCATGTAGCATTCAGGGAAACAGCCTTCAGTCCCGGTGGGAGAGACTCTGAGCTGGGAGATCCCAACCTTTCCTAGATGGCATGGGGAGAAACAACATAAGGGCGCATGAATCTGGTGGCCAGATAACGTGGATGGGCACGATAGAGGTCCCTGGACTCTAACAGGGGCTCACCAGCCTGGATCAAGAGCTAACGGGGAGACTGGGACCTGGCACTGACTCCCAGTAACTGCTGCTCAGACTCTGCAGTCCCCAGGAGCTGGTTACCCCCATCCAAAGGCTGGTGAGCCCCCATGGAGGTGCAACAGGAGGCCAGAGCAGAGTCCCTGGCTCAAAGCTATGAGAAATGAGGACGTATGTCCAGAGATAATCACTGCCCAGCTCCCCCCAGCTGGTGGGTGCACAGGAGGTAAGTCAGGGGGTGGTTTCCTGAGAGCTAAACAAGGACCATGATGGGACTGGATGCCCCACAGCTCCTCTGCTTGTCCCTCTGGGCTGTCTAAAGAGAGTGGCAAGAGGAGACAATCACCACGCCAGGGATTTTGGTTCAGTGGAGCATCCCACACGTCAGGGGTAATTCCAGGAGAGCACTCCTGACCCCCATCATGGTGAGGTGACCCTGTCCAGACCCCAACACACACGCTCACAAGTCCAAATCACCCTCACTCCAGAGGTCCTTCTGCCACTCAGCACAATAACTGCCTAACCACGGAGCACGCTGACCACATCCTCCCATGGACGTGACGCCTCCGTGTCTCAGAACAACCCACCGACGCCGTCCCCATGCTGGTGGTGACAAAACCAAGGACCCACCATCCACCGTCTCACTCATTGCAACGTCTCAGCCAGCCCTGTGCTGCTCCCTGCCAACCCTGGTCAAAATTCTGGGGTTATTTGAGTGTGTCCACAGCTATAAAAACCTACAGGAGATACAACAACAACAACGATGGTGACAACAACAGCACCCTTTTGTGCTATGAAACATCAATGGTTAATTGTGCTCGTTGGAATAAGGCCATGACTCTTCCCCGCTAAAGGACAACAGACTGGGAGGGAAGAGCGCTGGGTGACAGGAGGAAGCGTGGTTGGCTTTCCACCTGACGCCAGGTCCTTTTTCCAACCATCAGCTCCTTAGAAACGAGAGATTCTTTGCTTCAGATTCAAGCTGCGGGAGAACAACTCTCGGGAAGGTATTGCAGCGTCTCTTGTTCCTCCTCCCTTCCCCGAAGGCAAGCCCGGGGGATCCCACCACCTTTCACAGGAGGGTTGTTAGAGGAGTCCTGCCCCTCCCATGGTCCCTTCTTCCTGATGTCAACCTTAGAAATGCTTTGGGTTACGATTTTAAGAGGGGGTTTTCTTCTTCATCTTCTTTATGAATTAATTTTCCTGTTGCCTGGACAGCCAGGATCCACTCCCCAGTGACTTCCTCTCCCGGTGGGGGTGGTGGGCAGGCAAACCATCACAGTTCGGATTCGGGGGTGCTGGCCAGTAGGTACCCACTCCCGTATCGTCCGTTGGGGGCGGTGCTCATTTCCATGGGGGAGTTGCTGCCGGGACCCAGGTAGGAACGGTGCGTGGGCATGGGGGAGGGGGTCTCACTGGGCACTTTGCTCAGGATGAAGCGGGTCTCATCGTTGTCTTCCAAATTGGAGATGTCCTTCATCATCCGGCCCTTCTTGTAGGTGACGGAGAGGGCATTGGAGCCGTCCGACACAAGGTGGAACTGTCGGAGGATGAAGACCAGAGGCAGAGGGAGGGATGCCAGGATGATCAGGGAGATGAGAATAGCCATGGCCCAGGTTGGGTAGAAAAGGAACTTTTCTGCAGCCTGGAAGAGAGAGATATTAGTGTCAAGGGGCTGTTACAGCAAAGGTGGTGCACACCAGGTACAACATCTCCTAAGTGCTGGCCAATTCCTGCCACCCTTCATCCTCGGGGGCACCACATGAAGCTATCGGAAGGTGGGTTCAGTCCAAGGGAAAGGACATGGTCCCGCACACAGCATGTAGCTGTGGGAGCAAATCAGGCTCCAAGCTCCAACTTCAGCCCATGGTTCAGAGGTGGCTGGAGACTTCTGGGCAGTGTGGACGAACCTGATTGCCTGCAGAGTGGCCACAGGCAGGACGTGTCCCAGCAGGAGAGGGGAGGAGAAACAAGCAGGGCTGGGAAGAGCAGGGTGGTCTCCAACTCTCCGCTGCCCCCTGCTCAGCCTGGATCTGGGGTGGAGGTGGCTGTGGGGACAGGAGCTGTGCTCACCTCCTCTCTGATCCACGCGCTGTAGCCCGGGGGGCTGACTCCCAGCTGGATGATGCTGGCGGTCATGAGCACGGCCATGCAGATGGGAGAGACATACTTCCAGGTGTAGTAGTAGAACTGATAGGGCCGGAAACCCAGCATTTCCGTCAACTCCTGCATGAACCTGGCGAGAAGAAGAGATGGAACCAAGACGTTCCCCACCTTCAAGTGAGAAACTCCCTCCCAGGAGACCCCGTTGTAAATTATGCTCAAGGTAGAGCCTGAAGAACCACCCAGCTGATTCAGCCAAGCATCTCAGTGTCCCTCAAGCCTGTAGGACTAGTTGGGAACCTCCTAAGGAAAAGGCCATTTGAGCATTAGCCAGAACCTCCTTTGTTCTGGCCGACTCATGAACAACAAGAACAGGCACTGGGGAGCGAGGTCCCCTTCCAGAAGAATCTGGGAACCTCAGACAAAAGGGTAACCACAAGTGACTAAACACCACAACCAACAGTAGATACCCACTAGAAGGACCTGTTCCTGGGCCTGGGTTACACCTAGGGCAGGGCAGGAGGATCAAGGTGAACTGAGTTCCTGCCCCTGTAAGGTCACTGCCCCTCAGGCACTTGCTCCATCAGAGCTGGCCTCCTGGGGAAAAAGCCATATGGAAAAGAGCTGGAAGGAGGTGGGTTTTTTTAGGCAGGAGTTACAGCACAGTTACTCTTTTTGTTGTACGAACGCCTTACTTATTGGTGCCATAAATCCAGGCCACAGCAATGTTCTCCAGGATGACCACGACCGTGAGTGGCAGCGTGGCTGAATAGTCGTCAAACATGGTGACAAAGTAATTCCCAGAGCGCTGCACAAAAATCAGTCCCACCACGAAGGCAAAGATGCAGCAACCAACTGTGGGGAGCAAATGGGCATGGTCAAGAGGGCACCCCAAGGGGAACCAAAGCCTCCACCACAAGGTCCGTTCCCTGCATGAGCAGGGCTCAGTACACGTCCACTATATCCACACTCTTCTGGAGTGACTCCCCAGGGCAATGGGGACCCTCCACCCCTTCCCCAGGAGGTTGCAGGAGAAAAGACCTCACCTGTGAACACTTCCTTCCGCACCTTGAAGGTGTCGATGATGGGCGTAGTGATGCCTGACATGGTCCCGATCATGCTCCCCAGCCCCAGGTTTATCAGCATCAGGAAGAACATGACGGACCAAAATGGTGAGGCTGGGAAGTGGGTCATGGCTTCTGTGAAGGCAATGAAGGCCAGGCCAGTTCCTTGCACTGACTGTTCAGGGGGAGAGACGACCAAAAGGTGAGGAGAAACACATCAAGGACACAGCCTACAAGCCCCTGCATCCCTCAGGTTTCTCCTGAGGCACTAAACCACTTTTCAAGGAAAGAAAAGTCCAGTCTGGTACCCCAGCCTGGAAGTGGTGATGACCCTGCTAGACTTGCTATGGTGAGACCTCTCCCCCAACCCAGGAAGGACCACTCTGTGCTGGGGAAGACCACAGGGACAGGGAATCCTCATCCCTGGTTGGTCTCCAGATCCATCTACCAGGAGTGACACAAGTCACAGGGAGAGACAATGGGATAAGTGACCTTCTGGTCCTACTAGGAGAGTCACCAGGTACCTTGTTGAGTTCATCCTCCAACAGACAGGCATCCAAGCCCAGTTCTTTGAAGTGCCCCTCTTTCACCGTCATGATCACCCTGTACATCTCATTGTAGTCCTTGGCGGTAAGGTGGGAGAAGTTCACGTGGGGTGGGATGAGGTCATGGCTCAGCACATTGGTGTTCAGGTAGCCCAAGATCTTCTCAGCATTCCTAAGGGAGAGCAGAGTCTGGTCACCCTGAGATGTCCCCTTCCTTCCAGGGTGGAGGATGGGCCCTGACCATGGATGCCCTTCGCACCAGGCAGGGTGAACCTCCCTGGGTCACGTTACCCAGGTCCCAGTCGGAGGACCTCTTTGCAGTTTCCCAAGGTGTAAGTCAACATTGCATTAGGCCATATGACAGAGGACACAGATGGGGGACCACCAGAGAACGGGCATCTCCGTGCCTTCTTCTCAGCCACACACTGTTGTGGCTTCTCTCCTGCTCTGAGACTCCACGCTCCATGGCCAGGACTTTTACGGATTCAGCTCACTGTCTGAAGACAACACCAGGGGTACAAATTCCCCTTCCTCCAGCTGCTCCTCGGGTACAGCACAGCAGCTCCCTTAACCTCGCAGACGAGTGGACCCCACAACGAGAAGAAACTGGGGAAAACCCAGGAAACCCAATGAGGTATGTTGGATTTACCCTCAACTAGCAGACCAAGAGACCATCTTGGATCTGGGTTTTGGGTTGGAGGAGCTGAATATCCAACTCGCTCAGCTACCATGGGACATCTCTGGAGATCTCGATCTTGACCATCAGGAACTTGGGTCCACCAAGACACCGTATCACTCAGCTCCAGAGCACTCTATTGCCTCCGGACCCACCACAACCAGCAGTAGCAAAGACCTTGCCCACCCCAAACAGAGAAAAGGAAAGTCTTACTCCACCACACATTTCTCATTCATGATGTTGGCCTTGAAGCCCAGCACAGCAAACACAACCAGAGTGGCCAGGACAGACGTGAAGAAGTTGATGAAGGAGACAAGCGTGGCATCAAAGTGGCAGTTGTTGTCCTGCTTGTTGTAGCTGGAGAAGGCGATGACTCCCCCAAAACCCAGGCCCAAGGCGAAGAAAACCTGCGTAGCTGCCTCCCGCCACACCTGGGGGTCCAGCATCTTGTCCAGCTTGGAAGGAAGATATAAGAAGAAGTCAGGTGGTTTGGTGGCCTCACAACTCACCCCAGTGGAGCCAGAGTTAAACTAAAAGGCTGCTGTGCCCACAACCTGGGCTGGTTTTGAAGGAGCTGTGGGCATGCTTTGACCTACCACCATCAGGTCTTGCATCACCCAGTACTCATAGGTCCTTTTTCTCTTCTCCACAGAGGGGGAAACTGAGGCACAGAGAAGGGCTGGCAAAGGTTTGATCTGACCATGTCTCTGGGTGCTCCACTTGTCCCAGAGCCAAAGTGGGGTGCCCGGTCTCCTGGCGCAAAGCTCTACAGCTTCCCAGTGGACCACCCAGCTGCCCTAGGGAGCTGGAGTGCCTGCCCCCCCACCCAAGGGAGCCCTGTACCACCCAGTGATGGGTCTCCATCCTCCCCTCAGCCATCTCCTGCCCCCAGAGCACCTGGAGCACTTGAAATCAAACATCTTGGCTGGTGGGTCTGTTTAACCTCCCATTCCCCCCACCCACATCCCCCCTCTCCCGTGAGCCAGAGCTGCAGGCTGGAGGCCTCCGAGCATCATTCATCAAGTGATCATAATTAATATTTTCTAACAGCCTCGCCAGCTGAGCTGATTCATCTACGTCTCTGCTTAATTAATTAATTAGCTGGTTAATTAATGGCATGCATACCACCAGCAGAGGTTTTGCTGCCAGCCAGCATCTTCCCACAAAGTCTTTAAATATATCGCCTTGGGCACCCCCAGTCCCCCACCCTGGTGTCTGGGCACCCAAAGGTGAGGGGAGTGATGCCAAGGCTCAAAGCAGCTCCAGGGTGATGAGTTTGTGAGGTTCTTGGTGGTCCTGGCCATACCCCATATTTAGGGTGCTACTGGCACATCCTGATGATACGTTGGGATCTCCGAGGTAGTTTGGGGTTGATAGCCTGTTTTTTGGGGTGGGGAGCATAACGGAAAACACGGTGTGACCAGCCAGGAGAAGAACCTGCTTGGAGACTCTCACCTTGGGCGTGAACATGTGCATGATCCCATCCACCGCCCCGCGCAGGAGAAGTCCCCGCACCAAGAAGCAAACCAGCACCACGTAGGGGAAGAGCGAGCTGAAGTACATCACCTACAGCGAGAGGGGTGGAACACGGGTCCAAGCTCATTTACTGCCCGCCCGGCTCAGCCACCTCCCACCCAACTCAAGAACAGCACAACTGGGGGTCTCCTTTGGGGTTACCCTCCCCAAAATGAGCTCTGCACCTCAGGCAGAGCAGGATGCTCCAAGTGCTGAAGCTCAGGTGGGTTTCCAAAGTGCTTGGACACACTTAAGAGACAAAAATCTGTTGGGGCTGCTGAATGTGAAGATGTTGGTGTTGGCTCAGAAAATCCCTGAAACACAAACTGCTGGTCCCCAGGGACCCTGAGGAAGGACAATTCTGAACCTCCACCTCTTCTCCACCTGCCCAGGTGGTTCTTGGCACAGGGCATATTTCCAGTGCCCCATGAGCAGATAGAGATGGGAGTTCATCCTGGGCAGGAGACACCTGCTGCCGTGCTCCTGCTCCTGCAGCTCACTCCCACCACCCTGCTCTGGGGGCCATGGGACAGGGGTCTTGTCACCCTCCCTGCTAATGCACCAAATGTTTTACAGACACCTGGAGACAGGAATGTTCAAGTGTCCCAGAAGACCATGCCCTTCTGCATCTGACCCCGCTGCTTACACAGCCTTGCTTGAGACATCAATGGCCTCTGCAAGCTGATGGCATCCCTCTCCCAAGGCTTTCTGGTCCTCCCTGCCCTGCTTCTCCTGCAGAGTCCTAGCGAAGGAGGGCTCAGCTCCCACCCCTGCATCCTATGACCATCCTTCGAGATGAGGTTCATCAGGGGATCGAAGAGTTGACGGCCCCCGAACGCAGCTGATTTGGTGAGCCTGATGCGGCTGCAGGTGTCAGTTGGACTAAACCTCTTCCCAACACCCTCTTTTGATCTTATTCTAGATCCCCCCAGAGATGGCCCCAACTCCAGAGTGGGTGTGAGCACCCAGGGGACACAGCATCCTCCAGCCACCCCAGATCAGGGCAGGAGAGCGTGGTCCAGGCAGGATGTTTGTGCCTCGAGGACAGACCCCAGCCAGGCTCAGGTGGTCACCCACCTGATACCCACCTTTCCGGAGGACTGGATGCCTTTGATCATGGCCAAGCCAACAAGGCTCCAGGCCACCAGCAGACACAGGGTCATCTTCCAGTTGAGCCCCCCGCTCTCCGAGATGGAGTTGGAGATGTCCAGGGTCTCCCGGTACCAGAAGTAGGTGGTGGCCGAGCTCCTCTCGCATTCAGTCTCCACAACTGCAACCAAGCAGAGGCAGGAGAGCATGAGAGGATGGAGGAAAGTCACCCACCAGCTCTTAGGGGCTGAATGTCAATTTATGTCAAAAACCTGATGGAGCCAGCCAAGGCAGGCAGTCACCCCTGGAAACTCAGGGACAGGAATTAATGGGGCTCATTTTTAGCAGGAAAAAGAAAAGACAGGACATAAAGCCACTGTCAGGTGAAAATAGGATGTTAAATACAGAAAGAGATATTTGCATTTGCTACAAAACCTCCCAGAATTTCCCAAAGAGATGCTCAGACACTGTTATACACCATTAGCTCCATCAGCGTCTCAGTTGGGCACTGATGGAGCAACCAGGTGAGCCCTGTCTGGCTCCCCCCATGGTCCTGGGTCAGATCCTGTCCCCAGGTACCAAGGCAGCCTGGAGACCCAAGCTCTGGATCCCCAAACAGGCATCAAATCCCACCAGTGGGGTCAGACCCTGAGGGGAGAACATGGGAGAGATTCATCCAACCCAAGGGAAACATCTCCATATCACCAAGGCAGCTGGACCGGAGAGGACCCAGTGCCTCAGAAGACACCTCAACCTCCGGTGTCCCCAACCTGTGATAGCTACAGATACTGAGGAACCCCAGTGTCCCACGGCACCCCATTTTCTGGGAGCTTCTCCCTCCCAGCCAAGCCTCCCCCCATTCCACCAGTTGCCCCTTACCGGCCACCGAGCCGTTTTTCACGATGGGGCACTCGCTCCAGGGAAGAGGGTATTGGAAGGACTTAAAGAAGTAGAAGATGCTCCAGCCGATGATGACGTTGTAATAGAGACCGACAAAAAAACAGACCTGGGGGGAGGAAGGAGGACACGGTATCAAATGACAGGGCAGTGACACTGTCCCCAACACACCTCCTGCTGGGCAGGGACCCGGGGGGAGCAGAGCTGCTGGGATCAGAGGATGGGCCCATTCCCACCCAGCCCTAGACCCATCAGTGGAGGCGGAAAAACTCCTCTTGACCACTCAAACCTTGGCATGGGGGCCCTCAAGGTTTGCTTCCAGGCCACCCCTTGCAAAGCCACCCCACAGCAGGGACCCATGGGTGCACTCACGAGGCAGCTGGCGTAGCCGATGCCCCCCAGGCGAGGACAGATGTAATTCCAGACGCCGATGCTGCCCCGGCGGATCCTCTGCCCCACCGCCAGCTCCAGGAAGAAGAGGGGGAGCCCGATGATGATGAGCAGGACCAGGTAGGGGACCAGGTAGGCACCTGGAAGGGGAAAGAAGTCACATCACAGACCCATCTCTGCCTGGTCTCACACAGCCAAGGATGGACGGACAGGGCAGAGCTGGGACAGGCTCTGCAGGGTCCATTGGCTCCTTTGTGATGGATCTGGGGGGCAGAGAAGACAGTCATGGAGAGGAGCAAGTACACGTGGGAGGAAGGGGAGGGGGCCACATCCCCTGCACTTGTGGGACAGACCCCAACTCACACACTGCACCCCAACAGGTACAAGAGACACCTCCTGTCCCGGTTTGAGCAACACAGGACTAATTTCTCTTCCAATGCTCAGGAAAACTGTACTTTTGGAAGACTCCAGTGTCTGAACTCGTGACAATATTTATTTCTAGCCAGCTCTGGGGGGTGGGTTTCAAGGTCTCAGTGGTTTTGAGCTCCCCAGGTGCGGGGACAAGGAGGAGCGAGACCCGGACACTTGACCCAAGCTGCCACCAGGGTTACTTCATACCATGAACATTTTCAATATACATTAGAAAGTTTGCTGAGGGGTTGGCTCTCTCCCTTCATGGCTGTGATCCCGAGAACTCCTTGCCCCCGTGCCAGAGCCCTGAGCCCTTCCCTTCCTCCCGAAGCCACAGCGCTCCCAGGGTCCCATGTTGGCTGTCCCTGCTGGGAGAGGACAGCTTCCTGGGATAGAGCGGGCTGGGGATAGTCCTGGTATATTTTATATTGGTATTGGGATCAATATTGGTTCTTTGGTCTTATTAATGTTATTTATCTAGTGTTATTCTATTAAATCTATTTATATTTCAACCCTCGGAAGGGTTTCAGTTCCCCTTCCCAGGTGGGGAGGGGTCATCAGGTGATAGAACAATTGTCTAAAAGACAATAAGTTGTTGTGGGTTCCTCAAACCAAACCATGGGGACACAGGCACGTCCCCAGCCACCTCAGCCACGCAGGAGCCTCCTGCCCACCCAGGTCCTGTCTTGCACACGCGTGTCTGAGCACAACCGACCCCCCCCTGCGTCCCCAAAGGACACCCCCCTCCCCGGCCGCAGCATCCACCACGCCACCCGGCGCAGAGCAAGATCCTCCGGTAGGGGTAGAAACGGATCGAATTAAAACCACAGTTCATCTCTGTCTAATTGATGAGGCCGGAGAGAAATCAGGAGCTCCTGAAGCATAACCAAATGACCGTAAAGGATGCAATGACTCACGCTGCAGCGCCCGGCTGATGGATGACTCCAACCTCCTGCCAGGGGCTCAGGAGCACGGGGCTGGCGAGCCAAAGGCACACGCTGGACCCTGGTTGCCTCGGGCAAATTCCTGGCTGGATTTACATCCCGGTGAGAGCCACCACCCCCTGGCAGGAGCTGGGAAGCTGATGCTGCTCCGTGCTGCAAAACATCTCAGCCGGCAAGAGCATCCTGAGCCGAGCGCCCTGGCAGCAGGTTGGGGATTGATGTGTTAGAAACGCAGGGGGGGGAGATAAATTAAGGTGCAGGGACCCAGGGGGGTTTGGAGGATGAAAAGGAGAGGCAGAGAGCAGGGTGCAGCTGAGGCTCGCTGTAATTCGGGAAGGCCAATGGCATCCTGGGGGGCATCAAGAAGAACGTGGCCAGCAGGTGGAGGGAGGTCATCCTGCCCCTCTGCTCTGACCTGGGGAGGCCCCATCTGGAGCACTGGGACCAGTTCTGGGCTCCCCAGTTCCAGAAGGACAGGGAACTGCTGGAGAGGGGACAGCAAAGGGCCACAAAGAGCAAAGAGCATCTCTCTCACGAGGAAAGGCTGAGGGACTTGGGTCTTTTGAGTCTGGAGAAGAGAAGATGAGGGGGGATCTGATCAATGCTTACAAATACTTAAAGGGTGGGTGTCAGGAGGATGGGGCCAGGCTTTTCTCAGTGGTGCCCAAGGACAGGACAAGAGGAAATGGGCACAAACTTGAATATAAGAAGTTCCACGTAAACATGAGGAGGAACTTCTTTCCTGTGAGGGTGGCAGAGCCCTGGAAGAGGCTGCCCAGAGAGGTGGTGGAGTCTCCTTCTCTGGAGACATTCAAACCCCCCCTGGACAAGTTCCTATGCAACCTGCTCTAGGTAGATGCGCTCCAGCAAGGGGGTTGGAGGAGATGATCTCCAGAGGTCCCTTCCAACCCCATATGATTCTATGGTTCTCAGCATCCCAAATCTGCAACACCCTCCAGGACATCCACACTTCAACCTGCTGATGGACAGACATGAGACAGACGGACAGATTCAGATATAAATTTGTCCAATATTGGAGATTTTCTTCCTGCAATCTCTGGAAAGACGGGCACCAGCTCATGCCCGTGCATCGCTGTGCCCAGCAGCACCAGCGTGGAAGCACCAGCCCGTGCCGGCTCCCGGCACACCGAGTCCTGGAAATTTGGCTCCATCCCATCTCGCTACCAGCACGCAGCCGTTCTCCCCCGCAGGCACCCGTTCGGGGAGCAGGAGAGAAAGCAGCAGCCACCACCACCACGCAGGGCTGCTCAGCACACCCAGAAATGGTCTGTCCATCACTCCCCAAGCTCCCGCATCCCTCCGTCTGGCACCAGCCTCGCAGCCCAGCGGGAACCCCAGCTGGGGTCAAGAGGGTTAAACGTGGTGGGAAGAAAAGGCAGGAAAACCAGCAGCTTCCCCATGGGACAGGGGAGATGATGCCACTTGGCCAAAGGGAAAAGCTCAGCAATCTGCTGCTCAAGCCAGTTCCCCGCCCCGTGCCTCAGTTTCCCCATCTGTAAAATGGGGGCAATGGCTGGGGCGGCTCGTAAAGCCTTTTTTTTGAGGAAGGCTGCTGCAGGAAGGTGTCACACAACAGCAAGTTGGTCCTTAAACCAGCTGCTTGTCCCAGTCCCTGCCTGGTTCAGTGTCCCCTGTGTCACATCGCAGGATGGGGCTGAGCCACCAGGTTCAAGACCAGCATGCCCATCTCCTCTGCTGCAGCAGGTCTCAGCACTGGGACCAGTTCTGGGCTCCCCAGTTCCAGAAGGACAGGGAACTGCTGGAGAGGGGACAGCAGAGGCTACAA
>JAOXNO010000014.1:1395705-1410325 GCA_028565335.1 Limnodromus scolopaceus | reverse complement strand
TGACACCCACCCTTTCAGTATTTATAGGTGTTGATCAGATCCCCCCTCAGCCTTCTCTTCTCCAGACTAAAAAGCCCCAAGTCCTTCAGCCTCTCCTCGTAAGGGAGATGCTCCAGGCCCCTCATTATCTTTGCAGCCCGAACAGGAAGAGCGTTGTGAGGTTGGTTGTGTTGGTTGTACTTAGTGATCTTAAAGGTCCTCCTTCCAACCCAGACCATTCTATCATTCTTAGACACAGAGATTCAGCCTTTTACAGCGGGAGAGCGGCTTTACACCAACCTGTTCATTCAAATGGAGCCGTAGGTGCAGTGTGAGTCGGGTGATGCCAGCTCGGGAGTTCTCCGATGGCCGTGGGCTGTAGCTTTGGTGCTGTTGGCGTTCCCTGTAATTGTGCTAATGGTTTTTTGTGGCTGAGGGAGGACCTGGTCATCGATCACTAGAGCTGTGGTTTTTAATAAAGCGCCGCGACTATTTCCCGGCAGTTAGCATATCCTAGAATAATTATCCATACTCCAGGGAATATTCTACAGTGGCTGAAAGTGTTTTCATACAAAATTATTGTCAACCCAAAAATGTTTATTCTGCCATTGCTTAAAGCTTTTGGGATTGTGATAAAACCCCCAGGCCATTAGGAATGGCCTGGACCTACATTCTGGGCAGGATTCCTAGCTCCATATGCAAACTCCACATAAATTTCTAGATTTCCTTCAGGTAATAATAACAAAGAATATTTTGTTGCAATGTTCAGCTAATACTTGGATGGGATATGGCTATATAAAATAAAGATAGACTGCAATCAATTGATTTTGCTTTGTGCTTGGGTGCACGCTTCCAATTTATAATAAATGTTATTTTGCCGTTTCCTGGATTCAGCTTAACCCATTGAAAGAAATGGAGTTGGTTCACTGAAATTTGTAGCGGGTTGTAGTTCCTCTTTGATTTATTTATATTCATAGAAGATGGAAGTTGTCTCTAAAGTAATAGCTTTGAGTAAAGGCAGGCTAAAATGTAGTTGCTTCTGCCGAAAGAGAATATTTCTTCTGACAGCTTTGAAGTGTAATTCGAGTTTGAGCAAGTCTTTCTGTCTTTTTTTTGTTTCCACTGATATGTTTTTTAGATGGCATGATCATGATTTCTGTTGCAATAATATGTTGGGATGCCCCGGTGGTTGCAATGGATTTGGCAAATGGTCTTATTTACTGAAAATATTCTGTGGATATTTTTGTTAATGTAAAAATTATGGATAGAAGATGAATTTTTTAATACTCAGTGCTTTGTTATTTGAGTCTCTTGTTTGCTAAGAGTGATAAATGATATGGGATGAGAATTTTAGACAACAAAATTGGTGTGCCTGATCATATAAGTGAAGAAAACAGGAATTCTGTTTCAACTGAGGGAAATCTAGGCTATTCTTATTTTTATTTTTTTCAGCTTAAAATAAGTAAATAAATATTCCTGTTTCTTTCTGTTATCTCTGCTTTTATAGCTTGATTAATTCCATTTCCATTTCCCTTGTTGATTGGGAAGCTTTCAGTGTTGCCATGCAAACTACTTACCTAAAGAAATAATGACCTTTATTGGTCAAGAAAAATGTCATCAAGTTGACGGTTCCCTCTGTGAATGTCACAGAATTTTATTATTTTCTAAAGAAAGCCAAGCACCTGAATTTGGTAGTTTCTGTGGTGACATTAGACAAGATTTCTATCAGTCCACCACATCTTTTTTTCCTCCATGAGCTTATTGTCCTCGGGGTCTGTTCAGGGATCTGCCTTATATTCAGCCCTTGAGCCATGCTGAAGTGTCCTAACAATAGAATTATTACTAAGTGTTAATATATGAAATTTGAGGCGGTTTATATTTATGGGGTAGGGAAGTGAAGGAGGATGAAGAAGAGAAAGAAATCACTCCTTTTGTAATTATGAGAAAAATCCCCAAGTACAACTTGGCATGAATTACAGAATTCCTGATATTATTTAATCTAAATTAATCTGATCTTCTTAAAGGGGGATACTGATGGAAATATGTTTTTTCCCTCTGGTTAAGGAATTCTTAAAATACATTCTTAACAGAAACAATTGCCTGCAGAGTGAATTAGAATAGCTTCTAGCTCTTCTCTTCATCACTCAATAATATATGAAATAGCTGAAAATGCTTTATTTTATTTTGGTAACATGAAATGTCGGTCCTTGTTATTTCTTTGTATCACCTGGAAGAGTCTTTAGTGCTGTGAGATATATACGGTTGAAGTGTTTTCAACTTCTGTCTGAAATAGGAAAACCGTCTAAAAGCTTTGATACTGACGTCTTTCCTTCCTCCTTCATGGATGTTTGAGTAAATACGTATGAATGCAATTTCCCAGTATCTCATCTGAACATTTCCTTTCCTCCTTTCTTGTCTATCTTTTAGCTTTTTTATAATTCTGCAATCCTGTAAGTACCTGCTACTTGCTTCAAGTAAAAGAATGTTATTTTCCAGAAAACTGTCGTTTTGGGGTTTCTTGCTCTTTTTACATAGACCGTGAAGATAAAAGTTGCATTGTTTTTAAAAGCAGAATGACCCGCAGTTCAGACAAACTGGCGGTTTTTTTAAGGAGGTTTCTTCCTCAGCCTACTTAAAAGATCCTGTTTGTAAATCTGTTGATCCCACAGTTTCAAACCCATTTTGTTTTAAGCCCATCAAAAGGGCAGTGAAGAATGACTGAAGGGCAAGAGAAGAGATGAGGTGAACCCCAGAAACTGCCATTTCCTGTTGCTCAAGGAAATATTTGTTGCTGCTAAAGAAAATCTTCATGCAAATGCATCCTCCCTCTCATCTCTCTCTCTCGGTTTTTCTTGCTTCCTGTCTCTCTAATCTGCTCTGCCTCCTCTTGCCCAAAAGTTAGTGGTATCCCCTTGCTTTCACGGGTGGAGGAGCGTTGACTCTTTGGAGGTTTCTTCTGCCCTTTGGTGCCTATTTGCAGTGGTAGTTTGAGCGGAGGCAAGAGCCCGTTTGCTCTGTAGAAGCTGTAGCGGTTCAGCAGTTCCATGTCTGTGGAATCTGCTGAAAATTTCCTTCTGAATTTGCCTTCAGAATATTAATTTTTATCTATAAAAGAGAAGAAAAGTTGAGAGTGTAGATCATGGGATTATTAAAGAAGCACAAAAGAGATAGAGGTGTTGTCCAGGAGCTCAGGGCTGGTCTTCCTCATTCCTCATCAGTAGCGCTGGGAAGTTTGAAGTGGCTCCAAAAGTGAGTCTTTTCTGCTGTAAGTTCAAATATAAAAATACTTCTAGTTGCTCTTTGTTTAAGCAAAAATATTTCTGTAAGATCATCGCCCTTTTGTACTAGTCCTTCTCAACTGTCATTTCTAATTCCAAAACATCCAACTCCATTTTACTACTAAAAACTCTGATGGTGGCTTCCACTAGGAACCGTGTGGTATATTGCTCATATTTTAATTTTCAGTATGTTATTTTGAAAACAAAAGTACTGCAGAATTTCCTGCCCACTGCACTGATAAATCACGTAAACGTCTGCTTTTTCACACAGTGTGCCTAGAAATGAGGCCTTCTACCAAAATATTGGATGTGGGAGTTAATTGTAAGGTTTCAGTGAGGAAAACTCTCTGTGTCTGAAGCCTTTGTGTTTTAGACAGATGACACAGTCATTTGTGTTGACCACCAAGGGGAACGTGACCCCTCAGGCTGTAGCAGGAATTGTCCAACTCTGGGAGTGAAGAGCATCCTTGTGACTTCTCACTTGATGGGAAAAAGCAATGTCTTGACTGACTCCTTGAGCAGATACAACGGTGGAACCCATGAATGATATCTCCTAGTCACTCTGTTCCAAGCTGAGTTGGAAGCCCAAACTGTAACACGCTTAAGCCAGAAAAAAATGCCAGTGTTTCAAAACTGCTTGACGGTAAACAGGACACAATACTGATGTCATCTGGACTGGGAAATACTCTCATGTCCACGTTCTCAGTGCATTTATTGGTGTAGAAAGCCAATGGGACAGAGCAGAATGCTCTTCGTGACTGAAAGTGGAGTTGGCAGCCTTGCCTTTTAATCATTCTGGATCTGATGTCAAGACCCTGAAACACTTCCAGTTCATTTGGCCTCTTCTTTACTAGTGAGGGAGACTCTGGTTTGATCGTATGTGTCTCAACGTGCCATGTTGCTTCTGCAGTACTTTGGGCATTAGATTGTTCTTCTGAGAGTCCAGGTGTTCTTTGGGGAAGATGCCTGCGTTTGGGCAAACTCACTTGAAGTGGGAAAGATTCTCTGTCTTGCAATGGACTTGAAAAATCTGGCATTTGATGCAGTCACAACTAACTTCTGGTTTGACAAGGTTCTGTCTGCTGCTTTGAGTTCCTGTCTTCATCTGCAAAAGATCTGTACTTACTCTTCAGATTCCGCTGGTGCTGCTTCCATGTATTCCTCCTCGGTTTTGAAGCCTTTTCTTTCCTAGACTTAGACTCCTGTTCTCATAAATTTACTTTGATGGGATTTGAGGTTGATCTTCTTTTCCATCTCTTTAAAGATGTCCGGCTTTGTAGTCTATACCTAAGGAATGATTGGGCAGGTGAGATGTAGGCACGAGAGGTGACCACCCTGCGGCCTGTTCGACCAAGTATATGTATCGTCTGTTCTGCATCTTAATTTCTTTTTTGTATGTATGTGCCTGAAGTAATTTCTGTTTCCATCTTGCCATGCAACTCGTCTGCCTGCATTTTCCTGAAGCTTTCCTGAAATTCATACTTTGTAGCGCTAAGGAGGGGTATTAATAGTAACAGGGAGGTGGGAAAGCAAAAAACATGGCTTCTCTGTGAAACCGGGAGGTAACATTTTTCTTTTTCAGAATGAAAGGCCCTGTAAGTAGAAGAGGAGGATAGTGTCAGGGGTTTTCTTGGGTCTTTTAACTTATTTTGAGCTGAAAAAGATGCCACTTCCTGCTACCCTGAGATGTAAAAGTTGGACGTTATTTTCAGATAGTCTGTGATTTTCTGAAACGCTAACCCAAGATGCGCATGAAGTAGATCAGTACGATTTTTGCCAGTGAATTTCCTGAGGATGAGATCTGGCATTTTTTAATAGTTAATCTGCTTCTGAGGGGTATGCAAGTCACTGATGCACATTAAAATATCTATGCTGTGTTCACTTATGCTGTCTTTCGTTTTTCTTGTTCTTTTCTCTTTTCTTTGTTTTGTTAAGTGTTGCAGGCTGTGTGTACCGCGTAGTTCAGACGACGGGACCAGATGGAAAAAACCTTCTGAAATTACTTCCAATTTCTAAATCTTCCGGAAGCTTTGTGCCAATAGTTCCGTCTTCAGCCATGCCAAATAATTCTAAAGCGAATATTCCTAGTCCGGTCCATCTTACTTTTAAGACACAGCTTGGCAATACTACTACACCTTCTTCTGTTAAAATACCTGTTTTTCAGTCTTCTAATCCTGGGAAGATTATTCTTACGAGGACATTAGACAAACAGGAAGGCGTTAGGACAGGTTCTGAGAAAGAAAGCTTAATTCCCAAAACAGCTGCTAACGTCCAGAGCAGTTGCGTGTCAGTTGATAGATGGTCTTTGCAGAACGTTGCGGTAACGAGCTCATCCAACCAGAGTAACCCTGCCTACATGTTGCTGAACACAATGAGTCTTCCAGTTGCTGTGAAGTCTCCAGTCCTGCCCTCTGACCACCACCTCCAGATACCAGCTGATGCAGAAGTGAAAACTGTCCCGGCTTCTTTTTTACCGCCTGCAGTACAGCAAAAAATACTGGCGACTGCGGCAACAAATGTGTCTGGAGGAGCTGAAAGTACAAAAATGCCCACTGTTATTTATGTGTCACCAGTGAACACAGTGAAAACAGTACTTCCCAAGTGTTTGCAAGCCATTTGCCCCAAACCTGCCGCAGAAGTTTCAAAATCATTAGTAATGTCACCTGTGCAAAAGGAAAATAGTTCTTCTTCTGACACAGCACCATCCGATGGTCAGCGGTGCCAGCAGAGTCCAATGAAGTGGATTGTGCAAGAAAGTCCACAGTCGTCAGCGCCTTGCCTTATTCCTGTGAAGTCATCAAATAACGTGGCTTCTAAGATCTTGAAAACTTTGTCAGACATGAAGAATGTAGAAGGTAACTCCGCAAATATTTTACCACTCTGTTCTAGTGGTCCCGGTGGAAGCCAAACAAAAATCACATCTCTTAAAGATAATGCTCTGGTCATGTACAATGGGAAAGTCTATTTGTTGACCAAAAGAGGCTCTGATGTTCTCACAGCCCAAGCTGACAAACAAGCACCTTCCTCTTCTGATGCTTCACTTAAAAAGGACACGTCCAAGTTGATTGATTCTACTGCAGTCAATAAAATAACCAATGAAGTAGTGAATCTGGTATTGTCAAAAAGCAAAGGAATGGTGCTGTCTCAGAAAGATCCAAACCCATGTAAAAGCCCGAAAAATCCTTCACCAACTGGCTTAAGAAAGGACTTAAAATCTGCACCTGCAGCTCCGGTGACACCAAATGCCAATCAGGAGAATTCTGCTGTAAACCAGAGAAAGAGTTTGCCCGTCACCGAGAGCATTTCAAGCGGAGCGACCCCTGTTGCAGCTGTAGGGGCGCAGGAAAATGTGTGTCAAAATGGCAAAGAAAAGAGTCCTTCCCCCAAAGCAGCAAGCGCTGTTTCACCTCAGTCTAAGCAGGAGTGTGCTTTCAGTGACGACTGGCTAAAGGTAATTCTCTCCAATAAACGTGCCCATCTCAGTCTCTGCTAAATTGTTATGTGGTCCTGGTTCTATTTGAATAAAAGGGCTATTAAAAAGTTCACAGATTTTTATAACCAGGTTTCCTGTCACTGGAAATGCTGGTCTAAAGTGTGGTTCTATTCAATAAATAATTTCTTTTTTTTTTCCAATAAGATTGCACTATGCAAGTGAGAAAATGCATAAAGAATAGAAAAGGGCAAGGAAAAGATGACTTTTCTATTTTCTCGCAAGATAAATTGTGGGTAACAACTGAAACTTCAGCAAGGTTGTTCATTGTTTGAGCTCTGGGGAGCTGTATCTGCTCCCTAGTGTTGGTGATGCCACGTTCTGACGGCACAGCCATTGACTGTGGTGTGAGGCAGAGAAGTTTGCAGCTACCCAAGAGGAAAATGAGATGGAAGAGCAGGGTTTGTCATCCAGAGACAAACCCTGGTGTTGCACTAAGTCAGCTCCAGTCTCCGCTAGCGCAGACGGCCAAAGGCAGGAGTTGTGTTTCCGACCTTTCAGGCCACAATAGGGAGGGACCCACCTCCTTTAGCTCATGGTTTCATGTCAGGCAGAAGAAAATCTTGAGATCTTTAATGAGTTTCCCTCTTCATGCTGGACCAGCATATTCTTTTACGATCATAATGTCGAAAATATATAAAGTCCTTGGCCACAAATTCTACCCATGAAGAGTTGTAGGTCAAGTTTTCAGTTGCTCAAGAGGCCGGAATGAATTTGCCTCCTGAAGCTGGATTATACTTGCTTGTGTTGGCAGAAAAGAAATGCCAGCTCAGCGGATCTCTGCAAATTTTAGACATTTGATCATTGCGGTAGGCTGTAGGGCCTCCTTTTTTATTTTTTCCTCACCTGAAAAATGGTTAAAATAGACCTTTTTTTTCTTTTTTTCCCTTCAGTGCTGTGTGATGCAAGGTGTTAGAATTGTCATTTGCTTTAACCTCTGAGAAAAATAGCATGTCAAACGTTTACTGCTTTTAGTCCGTAAATTTGCAAGGCCATGGGTTGCCAGATGCTGCTGTGATATTGAACGTGAAGGTCAGAAGCAGCTCAGGGTACAATGAGGGTAGGGACGAGAGACGACTGATAGTGCTTTATTACTGTTGTCAACCGCAATGCAAATACCAAATGCATTCAACAGTCTGAAAGTGACGCTGTAAAGACACTGTCTGATCTTCTGTCATCTTCCTTCGTTATTTTTGAAGCTTTAGAGCAGGTGATTCCCATGTTGTTTCTTTCACTTCTGTGGTTTAGTAGTTGGACTGCTGCATCTTCTGGATGTTCCACAATGTACCCGGGGTTTTAAATAACTATCGACAGTGTTAGACCTCTCAAAGTTGGCTTACCTGTCTTAAGTGTAACTCTTGCAGAAAGGCTAACAAAACGAACGTTCACCTGTCTTTCTGGTAGCGAATTTTTAGTTTATATGTATGGAGAGAGAAAGAGAGAGAGTGAGAGAGTGGGATTGATGGCTCTCTCACCGTTTCTGTATTGCAGATCCAGCTTGAAAAGATGGATTCACCGGAAAAGGTTATTCAAATCAAACAGCAAGAGAAGCCACATTGGAAACAATACTTGGAATTAAGGAAAAAATTTGGCCTCTCTAAGGAGGAGAGAGTGTACCTTAAGAGAATACCACTATTAAGGACCTCCTATGAGAAATCAGAAGAAAGGGTTTCTTCCAGTAACAGCTTGAAAAGGACAAATGATTCTTGCAGTTCATCGTCATTAGATGTGGAAATAACAAATCAACATGAGGAATGTGTTGAAGAGGAAAAGGTATCTTGACATTTTTCAGTGCTAAAACGTGTACTGCAGCACATTCAGAGCAGCACGTTTGTGGTCAGTACAGAGCTGCATGGTTATTTGGACCCTCCCACCTCTGGATTCGTCAGGGCGAGTCAGTAATTGTTATGGTTCCCGGGAGAATTGTTCCTAGAACTTGTTTGTGTATAGCAGAGTTGTGGGATTTCAGTACGACTTGAATACTAAGAATTCTTGTGCTTTTTGGGGGTTCCACTGGAGGAAATTTGAAGAACAAATGCTTTGAAAAAGACCAGACCCTCTAGTGGTGGCTGAACAGTCAAAGGGATAGTCTTTACTGGAACAGAAACCACACCTCTGTATCCTGAGTTATATTTAGCTTTCTGCAAACAATTATGTTTATCCAGTAGTGAATGGCTATAAGCAGAATAACAGAAGAAGAATTTCTTGCAAGGCTTTACCCTTGAGTTTGAAATCAGTCAAGTGCCATTACTTCAAGGCACTTCAGTCCCTCCTGTGACAAGGTGTGACTGGCTTCCAAAGATAGGTATCCACTTAGTCATGTGTGGATTTTGTAAAATAAATACCCGTGTACCTGTCTAATCTTCAGAGTTACAAATGTCTTTATAAATTTAGTCCTCTGTCATTGGCTAGGAACTTACTTGGGTGCTTCTGGAAAGGTTCCCTCGACGTAAGGACTTCCATCTTAAAGCATTAAAATGATTTTGTCCATCCAGAGTAGTTCTGTTGAGCCATAATGTTCTAAAGCTTCTTTTGTAGGATTTTACCCAGCCAAAGGCTTTCTCAGGTTGGATAAATTGTTAAGATTCCTGCTTTGAGCAGTTCTACTGCCTGCTCTTCGTAAAGTACCGTAACATTTAAATAACAAAGCAACTGGGAGAAGTGCAGTCTTTTAATGGGCATCGTTGCTCATGTTTGAGCGTTTTGGAAATGAAAGCATGAAAAAGTCTTCCTTTTTGAATTTTCTCATGAAGTTAGTTAGAAAGTTTTTGTCTTACGCTCCAGTTAAAAAACTTAAGTAGCAAGAGGTCTGCTCAGGGAAGGCAGAAGTGCAGTTTTGACTAAGGAAGGAATGTAATGTTGGGGAATTGTTAACTGGGAATCTTTGCTAGAAGAATATTGATTACGGAATTATATTTGCTCAAATTGCTAAAAGAAACATCTTCCGTATAGTAATTCTAACAAGCTTACAACAAATAACTTGTAGTTTGTGCTTAGTGAACTTTGATGTTATAATAATGGTGCTTAGTTTAACAGCAGTGTATTTTCTGTCTGTCTTGACTGTACAGATAATTATAGATTTGGAAGAGGATTTGACTAAGAAAAGAAAAATAAGATCTTCACCATTGTCAGACAATGGAAAGAGAAGGAAAACTTCAGTCAGATCATCCCCGAGTTCAAGTTCAGAAGATACCAGCCCAAGTTCCAGTGTACACAACAGAAGTGTTTCACCTCCACCAGTCTTAGCGCAGCAAAGTCCTTCCACAGACTTTGTTACGTCGTCTGCAGGGAGGGACCCTGAGCAAGACCCGGATTCTCAATACAGTGACGTTACAGACTCAAGTGTTCCAGTTTTAGTGTCTTCTGAAGATGATACTTCAGTCCTTGAAGGTTCTTTCAGAGATGATGCTTTCCCTTTGACTGCCCCGGACTTGGATGAAACAATACGGGATGAAAAAATAAAACGACTTAAACAGCTCTTAAGAGAACGAGAAGCAGCTCTTGAAAACGTGCGTAGAAAAATGCAGCAAAGCTGAAATACTGAAGCTGGTGATCTGGACCACGTTCATCTTCCTTTCAGGAACTTCAAGAATAAATTCTTTGTTTAAACAAACATGAATTTTTCTGGTAGATAGAAGGTCTTAGTGAGATTTACAGTATGTGTGTATTTAGAACAGCATAGGTTTCTTGTTAAATACCAGAAATAAAAGACTCGGACCATCAAATTCTGCTTCTGGACGTGATATGTATTAGAGAACGCAGAAGATCGGCATTTTTATTAGTGTATTCCCTATATTTTGAATCGAGGGGTTTCTGTATTAGTCCTAGCAAATAAACTTTCCCCCTTTGGAATTCCATGACCTGTCTCTTAGGAACCAGATGGAAATTGCAAACCCCAATTGTAGATATTTTTTTGTTTTCTTAATGTTTTATACGTGCATGGCGACTTTTGTGAATTCCTGAGAACTGTCAATTGTCATAAAAGGTCAATGGTCAGTGTTTAATAAATGCTATTTAAGTGATCCGGGAATTAGAGTTTAGGCAGTAATAATGCAGATATTTGTACAAACCCCCTTACGGGTGTGAAGACGGAAGCAGTGGAAGCCCCTGCTGACAGTTATCTAGATACGTGTCTCTTTGCCATTATTGTTGTAAGCCTTTATAAGGCCTTTGCCAGCTGTGGAATGCTGAAGTTTTGTTGTGGGGTTATTTTTGGAGAGGGGAGGTGTATTTTATTTTTTTTTTTTTTTAGAAGAGAATTACATTGAATAATAACTTGTTGAAGCAAAAAAAAAAAAAAAGAAAAGCATATTTCTTTATCCAGGGGTGGTATCTTCACTAATTCTTGAGGAATATCTTTTCCATTAATTTGTTCAGTTGCTATTTAAACATGTCTCTTGCTCCCTTTATTTTATGCTCCCTTGGTTTTGCATTGTAGCAGAGAATGTGGACTCTGATCTGTCTTTGCCATCGCAATTTTTATAGATCTTTGTAGTGTATTTTCCCAGCGTGTTCTGTTGTGTGTTGTATGAATGCCTTTGGCTACCCTCTGTTGTCCATGTCATCAAATCTTGTAAAGCTCTTCTGCACTTCTTCAGTCGTTGTTGTTACAGCCATGAATAACTGTGATGCCAACAGAATTTGTCATTGGTTTTTTTTCTTGTCCATTTATGGTTATATTCAACATCTCTGGTCCCCGTCAAACTCCATCGCTGATTTCTGTTCATGGGACGCTATTTGATACTCTTCTTATTTTCTTTATTTTAATCAAGTTTTCATCTGCAAGGTTCTTCTCTGTTATCACATGGATGCCTGGTGTATCTCTAGGGTTTTAGCAAAGGGTGTTGCTTTGGAGAGCCTGGTGGATTGTATCAGTCCTGTGTCCCTTACTCATATGCATCTTGACGGTGTGAAACATTCAAGTGGATTAGGGAGGCAGGATTGCCTTTCACAAGGGAAGAAGAATATGGTTCATGAGGTAGAGCAGGTGTAGGAGGTGGTGATAGACCACACACATGATGGTGGGTGAAGAAGGAAGGTGTATCATGGAGCTGAACTTTTTGAGATTACTGTGTGAAAGGCAAGTTCCTGTGATAGCGCACACAAGTAAGGGTGATATGGGCATCCATGGGTTCACTGTGTATGGAGACTATTTCGGGGCAGAAATCCCATAGTTTAGTGTAGGGGAACAGACCTAACGAAGGGCACAGCGGAGAGAATGATGGGAGAGTATTGGGCCTCATGACCTACATTATCGTGCAGCCCAAGTATCCCAGAGCCAGGGGCATGTGGAAAACAGCTGAGCGCCAGGGAAGGACTCTGTTGGTCGGACCAGTGACCCGCAGCCTGTAGCCTGACTGAGGCTGAGTTGCTTATGGAGCAGCTGTGCACAGATGTTGCACGTCCTTCATTGGTAAATGTGCAAAGCAGAGAGGATAATTTATGGGAGATGATTTTTTTGAGCAGTCAGTGATACCACTGAGGGAGATGTCCGTTTGCAGTCTCATTGGTGCTTGTTCCAAAAGTGTGGAAGAAGTAGAAGTTTGGCCAAGCCTGCTCGTGAAATACAAGCAGTAGTGAGGAGGCAATCATTGTGTGTGAAAAGTGGGAATGTTCCCTGCACGTTTGTGGGTGTGATGGGTTGACCCTGCCCAGCTACCAAGCACCTACCCTGCTGCTCGCTTGCCGCCCTCTCCTGCAGGATGGGGAGAAAGTGGAAGGCAGGTTAGACTTGTGAAATGAGATGAAGGCGGTTTAAGAGGTTAAGCAAAAGCTGCACGCAGGCCAAGGAAAAGAAGGAATTTAATTACTGTGTCCCATCAGCAGGCAGATGTTTAGCTATTTCCTGGGTCTCGGTGTGCATGATGTTTGCTTGGGAAGACAAATACCGTAACCATAAACGTCTCTGCATCCTCCTCCTTTCATTAAGCTTTTATTTGCTGAGCATGATGTCATGTGGTATGGAATATCCCTTAGATCAGTCTGGGGCCACCGTCCTGGCTGTATCCGCTCCCAACTTGTCCATCCCCAGTTTGGGAAGGATGCAGAGTGAGAAAAAGAGGAAGCCTTG
Organism: Limnodromus scolopaceus; assembly: GCA_028565335.1. Taxonomy (NCBI): domain Eukaryota; kingdom Metazoa; phylum Chordata; class Aves; order Charadriiformes; family Scolopacidae; genus Limnodromus; species Limnodromus scolopaceus. The sequence continues at coordinate 1,397,508 of JAOXNO010000014.1, read as the reverse complement.
TTGTGGTGCAAGCACCGTTCAGCAGTAGCCAGGACACTGGTGTGCTGTCAGTGCTGTCTCCATCACAAACCCAAACCACAGCACCGCGTGGGCTGCAGTGAAGAAAATCAACTCCATCCCAGACAGACCCAATATGACGGGATGGCAACCAGGAATGTAGAAGCGGCCTTGTGTCTTGTATCTGCTGCTGCAGTCACTTGTGATACTCTCCCAACAGACACCACTCACCCATCCTGTCTTCTGACAAAAGTCTTTATTTTCCATTGATCTCTAAAGAAATTAATGAAGGTGAGTTCATTTACCCTCTCCTTTTGCTGGGAGGATTCCAGGTTTGAAGTTCTACAACACACCACCTTCTTTCTTCCAGAACCTCTTTTCCCTGACCAAAGTGCTTTGTCAGCCTGAGCTTTCTCTAGAGGCAACGATAAGATGTTGAAAATTCAGAAGAATCCAGAGGAGTATCCTCACTGCAGGGGTTTGAAGAAACGTGACCAGTAGGATTTGGTGGAAAAAAGCAAATGGGCGATTTCCTCATGAGCTTGTGATGGAAAACACTTGGTGCAATTCAGAAAGACAAAACCAAGCCATCTGTGGAAGAGGAGGAGATCTCTGTCTCTCTTGGAACAACATCAGTGCAAAGTTGAAAGAACCAAGAGAAGCCACTTGGTGTGCTCCTGCTGTTGGCACAGCTTTCCTACATCAGCAAAGAGACTTCCAAGAACCAAGGACCTCACGGGTTGTTAGAACTGCTCCTCATCCAGACACGTTAATTTTCTGTAGCTCAGATTCTGTTTTTCTGCGCTGTTTGTCCTTGAACTCCTGTGATCTGTTAAGGATGTCTTTGTGACAGAAAAGCAGTTACACACCGTGTTAAGTACGTAGCAATATGAAACCCGTGGATTTAGGCTATGGATTAAAACTATCACTTTCAAGCAAAGATTCAGGAAGAGTCATTGGAAATCTACTTTTGGAAATCTCTGGGTCCAAAAAGCAAAGGTGGTGATGGGTGCTGGTCAGAACAGATTGGGAAGCAAGGACAATGGTGGGCCAGTTGCCAGCATCGCCCTGACCTGGTGACTTGGAGTGTCTCGACAGAACTGTCTACATGCAGAGGTGTTAGTCTTCAGCTAGAGAACAAGCCACCGCAGCACCGGCATTTCTGTACGAGGACACAGATCTTCATGGAGGGCTCTCCCAGCCGTTTAGCCTGAGAGGCCACCTGGAAGCTGGGCACCCTGGAGTCCATCAGGTCCAGTCTCTTCCTGACAAACCAGCAGCCAGCTGCTGGGGGTGGAGGTCGCAGAAATACTAGAAAATGAGTTAATCTTCAGATAGCTGTCATCAGGGATACGCAGATTCAGCTTTGGAACTGTTTTGGACAGTGTGGAAGTGACCCTGAATTTCCTACAGTTGTGTGATTTGAGTTGACAAATGGTCTGCAGCAGAAGACTGAATTCGGCAAAGCCCCACCTGATCTCCTCTTGTGGCTGTGGGAGGCACGGGACAGGTACGGTGCGGTCCCAAGAAAGCTTCGGGCAAATGGGAAGGGAGATGGCACCACTCTAAAAGCAAGATATAACAGCAGAAGGAGTCACTGGTGAATTAGTCAGAAGATCCATCCAGCCCATCATCGTGTCTCCAGCAGAGACCAGCACAGGAAAGGACATCAGAACAGAGATCGATAGTGGATGCCTAGAGAAGAGTACAAAGATCATGATCCTACACAAGACTTCACCAGTATTTTCCATTTTCCAGCTACAATAGCTCTAAAAAAGGCACAGTGTCTTTAATACTCCTTGTCAG